>JARHVA010006809.1:0-197500 GCA_037957365.1 Torreya grandis | reverse complement strand
ATTTGAGAGAGATAAAAGAGTTAGATGAGAAAAATAAGATGCTAATATTAATTTGAGTTAGAAATAGGTGTCCAAATTTTATCATAGGTTCTAGGTGACTGAGTTAGTTTTGAGTTACCTAGGGGGTTGGTGCCTCCTTGCAAGTTGGTTCTTTCTAAAGCACTAGTTGAGTTGGTGTTTGACTAGTAAGGGGTAAGTGATCCTTGTGTGGTTGGTGTCTCACTAAATTTTTATTCATTTCCTATAGTAATATATTCAAATATTTGTTTAAATTAGTTTTATACCCCATGAGGGTTTCCCATGTAGTCTTTGTGTTCATGTGTTATGCTTCTACTTTATGCTCATATGGATGGTTAATTGTACATTACTACAAATCTAAATTTGTTTGAATTATTAATGAATCATATATAAAATTTAAATATAATTTTTTACAATAATTCAACCCCAAAAATTATTTGTTTTGCTTCCAATAACTGGTATCAGATCAAGGTCCCTTGTGAAAGCCTAACAGTCTAAGGGAGATATTTAGAGCATAGGTATGGATGTTGATAATGAAAGTGTTTATTATGATTGAAATGATGATATATCCATAATAATTGAAAAAAATTGTGAATTTTTTTCAAAATATAAAAATCATATAGAATAATGCATCCAACTTATAATGAAATTAAATACTTTATAAGCACAAGTTGAGCAAGATACAATCAAGATAAAGACATATTAGAAATTTGAGGATATTATTGGAAAGATTAACAATATTTTGGTTAGTCAAAGGAAATTTCATGATATGATAGATATTGGTTTCAATAAATAACAAAAGGAGTTCAAGGAGACTTAGTTTTCAAAATTGAATGATCTATCAAGGAGTGATAAAGTTGGTAGAATAAAGACCTATGTAAAAGTGGTCAAGTTTGAAGTTAATCATCAACAAGCCAAGAAGGTTTTTATTTTTTCAAAGGATATCAAAGGTAGTGGTGTATAATAAAATTATCATAAAAATAAAAATAAGGTTAAATAATCAAAATATGTGGATTCTTTCATTGGTTATTATTTCTCTTGTGGTCAATTTGGACATAGAGATATTGAATGTAGATAGAGATGTAAAATTCTATGTTATAACTATAACCAAAGAGGACATATTGAAAAATAGTGTAAGAAAATATTTATAAGGAAAACCAATAATTTTAATAATACATGTAGTGATGATAATAAATAATGGATCAATAAATCAGACCCTAAGAGTAAGATGAAAGAGAAGCAAGAATCTAGAGGAGAAAAACCTATGATAATCCAAATTGCCTTTCATACTTAGAATGAAGATTCAAAGTGTTACATATATAGAGGTTGTTCAAGTCACATGATAGTATATGAGCTAAAATTCATCACTTTAAATAAGAATTCCATAGGTTCAGTGAGGTTTGGAGATAACACATCTGTTAAAATAGTTGGCAAAGGTGATTTGATCTTGTAAAATGGGAAGACCAAGATATCAAATGTATTGTATGTATCTTGAAGCATATATTTTTAAGTTTAAGTCAAATGTACACCAAGGACATACACTAAATTTTCATGAAAAACGTTGTGAGATAAAGAGATCAAAATCAAGAAGATTAATTGCCAAAGCCAAGAGAACTAAGAACAATCTCTAAGTATTTAATGAGATCAAAAAAGAGAATTTTTTTATGAGAAAGGTATATGAGAATTTTATATCATATAGGAGGTTAGGTCATATTAACTTTGACAATCTAGTCAAGATCAACTCCAAGGGATCTATGAAGATCATGCCTAACATTTCCAAACCTATAGATTCTCTTTACAAGGCATGTCAACATGGTAAGAAAACTAGGAGGAGATTCAAGTCTAAAGAATACTCTAATACTAGACCTTTATAACTAATTCATACTTATATATGTGGTCTTATAAGGATTCAAACCATTCAAGGTGATAACTAATTCATGTTGCTTATAAATGACTTCAAAAGAATGACTTGGGTAGTATTCTTGAAATAGAAGTTAGAAGCTCTAGGAAAGTTTAAAACTTTCAAGGCTTTGGTTGAAAACTAGATGAATCTAAATATCAGGTGTCTTAGGTTTGAGAAAAGAGGAAAGTTTTGGTCAAATGAGTTTGATGACTAGATTTCCTAAATGGGAACTTGGAAGACAAAGTGTATCTTAAGCAACTTGAGGGTTTCATATTAACTGATAATAAGGACTATGTCTATAGGTTTAAGAAGTCCCTCTATGGTCTAAAACAAGCCCCTCTAGCTTGGTATACTAGACTAGATAAGTAACTTTTGGACCAAGATTTCAAGAGGGGAATTACAGATAGTAACACATATATCAAGACTAAAAATGACCATTAGTTGATGAAATTTATCTATGTATATGATATCATATTTGGTAGAACTAATGAGAACATGACTAAGGCCTTTATATAGGTGATGAAGTTAGAATTTAAAATGTCTACGCTTTGAGAACTATCCTTCTTTCCTAGACTTCAAATTAGTCAATCTTAAAAAGGTATGTTCATTTCATAGGTCAAGTATATAAAAGATATGTTAAATAAATTTAAAATGGAAGATTACAAGTATATGTGTACACCTATGGTTATAGGGTATAAGCTAAGAAATGAGGATGAATATTCAAGAGTTAAATTAGATAAAATATAGATCCATGATTGGTAGTTTGTTGTATACTACTACCTCTAGACCTCACATCATGTAAGTAGTAGGTCTTGTGGGAGGATTTCAAGTATATCCTAATGAAATTCATATACAAGAAGTTAAGAGGATACTTAGGTATCTCAAGGGATATATGGAGTATGGATTATGGTACCCAAGGAGCAAGAAGTTTTATCTGGTAGCCTATACAGATGCAGATTGGGTTAGGAGTCTAGTTGATAGAAAGAGCACTAGTGGAGGATATTTTTTCTTAGGTAAGTTCCTAGTCTCATGGATAAGAAATAAGAAACCATAAGTGGCTTTATCTACTTGTGAGGTCTATTACATTGAAACTATTTCATGTTGTACTCAGGTGATATGGATGAGACAAACCTTAAGAGATTATAAGGTGGAGTTTGATGGTCCTAGTCCTATTTTTTATGATAATACTAGTACCTTAAGTGTTTCAAATAATCCTATCATGAATTTAAGGATGAAGAACATTCCCATGAATTATCATTTCTTAAGAGAATAGGTAAGTGAAAAAAGTATTAATCTTGAATTTGTGTCTACCAAGGATCAAAATGTGGATGTCTTGACTAAGCCTCTTCCAAGATAGAAATTGGGTGTGCTTCAAATTATTAGTAGTCACTAAGTTAACATGCTTAGGGGGAACTAATAAGGAGGTGATTTAAATCTAAGAATAGGAAAGAAGTGCACAATATGTGAGGTCAAAGGGGGAGTCATATCAATTTGTTAAAAAGAGGATGTCATATTAGTTTATTTATTTTTATTGTAGGTAGAGATTTTTCATTAATATCAAAGGGCGAAATTGATTTATATAGGGGAGATATATCTCAGTAAGAGAAGCTTCTATAAAGGATTTCCATAAACGAGTGGTTTCTATCAATGACAAAGGTAAATATTGTTGAGAATATGTTCTAAAGTATGCATAGAGTTCTCATTGATGTCATGAAAGTGTCATATATATATCATTTTAATTTATCTTTGTTATTCTTAAGGTTGATATTATGAGTCATGTACTTGAGAGACCTAGTGAGAAGGCATAGGTTTGGTGCCATATTGAGGTGAGTATACTAAGGCTCGTAATAAGATTTGAGGTAGTGTGTGAGCAAGGTATGAGGTTGTATGACATGAGAATGAGGTATTGATAATAATACAAGAGGTTTTAAGGTGTGTTCAAGTTCTCAATATGATTGATAATTCAAGGCCAAATGTGAAAAAAAGACCTAATGTGGCATAATGAGGGGTAAATTTAATTTATCAAGTTTCCAAAGCTCTTAATATCATTATCGGAGCTATGAGAGGTTGTATCATTTTTTTGACTAAGTTTGAGGTCAAATTTTAAATGAGAAAGCATGAAAATTAGTGTTGAGGTTTTATGTGTGCATAAAATGAGGTATTAAATACTTGAGAAGGAATTTATTATGATAATTATCATGTGAAACCTTTTTATGAGGATCTAATCATATCATGCTAGTTAGGAAAGGGTCCTAGCTTAAATTTTCAAGTAATCTAAAGCCTCCTAAAGTCCTCATAATGACTTTATATGAAAGCTATTTTTTGGAGTGGATTAGAATGGATTAGATGACCTTGTTTGATGATTTTATCATGTAGAGGATTCTCTCAATTTTCTCTGGGTGGCATGGTTCTATTGAAAGAGTGAGTGGAAGATATAAGAAACCCCTTATTTTTAGGATTTTTGATGTAGTAGGTAGGGTTGACTAGGTCAAAGCATGAAAATTATTGGAGGATGATGTGTGAGACTTGTAGTTTTTGATCATGTGAGTTTATAAGTATGTTTTATACCTTAGTTATGATAAAATAGTTATGTAAGTTGACCTATTTGTAAATAGGCCTAATGAGGAAGATAGTGAGAAAACTAGGTAGAAGTAAAATGAGATTAGGGATGGGTTAAAGTGGATTAGGTATGGATCCAAATACATTGGATTATTTTTAAAGAAATATATCTCATATAAAATTTTATTATAATATTTGGATATGCTCATATACAAGAAAAAATTTTCTCTCAAAGTGACATGTCTAACAAAGTGAGGTCTATGTAAGGTGAAGATTTGAGATCAGTCTATAAAACCAATATTGATATTAAAAATTGTAATATATATATATATATATATATATATATA
Source organism: Torreya grandis (assembly GCA_037957365.1). NCBI lineage: Eukaryota > Viridiplantae > Streptophyta > Pinopsida > Cupressales > Taxaceae > Torreya > Torreya grandis. Next base: position 192,673 of record JARHVA010006809.1, on the reverse strand, counting down.
TATATATATATATATATATATATATGCTATAAATATTATAAAGGATCATATAAACCCATTTTATGTTCATAAAAGTGTTAAAAAAGATGTTATAATTCTTGGTTTCTGTGACTATGTTTTTGGAGTTATAGGCAATTTTTTGTTTATGAGTGAGAATGATGCTCCTAAGTAATTCATAAAGTTGAAGAATGAAATAATGAGAATGTTTTATATAGGTATCATAATTTATTTTTAATTCGTTTTTATCCATGATAAACTCCTATGAAGGTGTGAAAATTGAAAGTCTCTTGACTAAGTTTTTGAAGCTTGTGTGTAGTTTTGAGTGAGCATATGAAGATGAATAGTTTAAGATATTTTTCCACATATTGTGAAATTTAATAGAATTGGTTATGAAAATTAAGTAATTTATTATATATAAATATTATTTTTTATTTGGGTTATGTGGCAAGGTTGATTTTATGCTTCAGATTTGTAAGATAGACTTTTTGGCAATGAGAAGGCCTAATTGTGAGTAGACCTAATTATGTGGTTCAAGGAGTGAAATGAGATAAATGGTGTTGGGGACCCAAGGTGAGATTATAAGGTGTATAATTTAATAATTTATAAATATTTTAATTTATTTTTTAAGGATCAATGTGATCCATTATGGTCAAGATGAAACATGTGCCTTGAGAAGGCCTAATTGTATTAGGTCTCTATTAGGCCTAATGGTAGTTTTGGTCCTTATGGGTGGTTATCAACATATGTAGTGGGTTTTTAAATTTTTAGATGTGATTTATTATATATTAAAATGGTTATACAATTATTTAAAGTTTATTTTTGACCAAGATGGGTGAGATCAAGAGTCAAGTATAAAAAGGTCTAATAGGCCTAATTTGACTAGCTAGAAAATTAAGGGAGTGAACAAATAACATAAAGGTTTGGAGAATAGGTAGAGGGAATGAATATCATAATATATTTATGGATAATACTTCATGAATTTATAAATATGATTATACAATTTATGATCAAGAACATATGACCTAAATCTACCAAAACGTAGCCTAGTTGAGTGAAGCGAACTAATAGGTTGTTTGAGAGAGATACAAGACTGAGAAGATAAAAAGAAGGTGGAAATTTTTATTTAAGTAATAAATAGGTGTCTAAAGGTGATTATATTTTCTAGGTGATTGAGTTGGTTCTGAGTTACCTAGGAGGTTGGTGTATCCTTGTAATTTGGTGCTTGTTAAAGGACTAGTTGATTTGGTGCTTGACTAGTGAGGGATTGGTGCTCCGTTTGGGGTTGGTGCATTACTAAAATTTGATTAATTTTTTATATAAATATTTTAAAATATGTTTTAGTGTGTTTTATCCCCAATTAGGTTTTCCCACATAGATCTTGTGTTTATGTGTTACGCTTCTATGTTATGCTCATATGAATGGTTGATTGTGCATTATGATAACTCTAGATTTATTTAAATGGTTAATGAATGATATATGAAATTGAAAGATAATTTGGTACAATAATTCACCCCTCATTATTTTTTGTTCTTAAAATACATAAATCTAGCTTAGGGTTAAAACTCAGAAACCCTATATTAAAACATGTTAGTATAACACCTTCCTCAAGACAATGCTACTTGAAGCTAGAACTAAGGACAAAAAGAGATTAGATGACATATAATTTCACCATAGAGATGTTTATCATGTTGTTTTAGGTGTGTGAGAAACTTTGGTTTTCAAAGGAAAAGTCAAAATTGGTCACTTTTTTTTTCAAATAAAAAGTCAAAATTGGTCACTTTGGCCTAAAAGTGTCTTAGGATTGCTCATAATGCTCATTTCTCACTTGTGAGGAAATTTAGTAAGCTCATAACTATATAGAATAGTTTCACTAAAATATGAGCACTTTGGGATAGTTGAGGGGACATATATACAATATATCAATGGAATTGGTTAAAATTTTAAGTTTTTAACCTTTATGAATTATTTCTAAGAATCTAAAACCCCTTAAACCTCCCTAAAACCCTAATAAAGACTCGATTGAGAAGATCTTTGATAAAATGCATCCAAATGCATTGAAATGACCTGGTAAACACTTGGATCACTTAGTACACTTAGAGGATACTTTATCTATGGTAATAATCTATATGTATAGTGTACAAACACCCCTAGAAAATATAATTTTATAAGGTTTGGAGAAAAAATGAGGTGTAGGGCTTTGTCAAGGGTTGTATATCATTAGAGGATATGGTATGAGGCTTGTTTCAACTTTTCAAATCATAAAATGTTCTTATATAAATGTTTCTATAAGCCTTCACCAAATATGCAATCTTGAAATACAAGAAGGATGTGACTTACTCATCTAAGTGGGGTAAGATTGTAATTGTAAGCTACTTGTAAAGCCTAAATATTGGTATATTAGGTTTATTCAAATGTCAATCAATATCACTTGGTCAACTAAAGGTTATATTGACTAATTTGACTAAAATTTGAATTATGTCAACCCCCTTTATAGTAAAACTTGATATAAGGGTCCCCTAGGTGTAAAAATTGTACCATGGTCTTAATAAGGTTATTCATAATGTGTTTTATCTTTGTCATAGTTGTATAATTAGTCTCATATCATCTAGGGGTCACTTTTGAGTGATTTATTGAAGTGGTATGGTTTCCATAATATTTAAAATATATCCAAGTGTTCTTCAATGTACCATGTATTAGTACATGTTAGAGATATTGTTTCATAACTGAAAATTTGTAGGGTTCCATGTTGAAAACAAGAAAATGGTTGAAAAGAGGCAATTTTCAATTATTGTACAGCTTGTGTAGTAGATTTGGTACATGTAAGGACTTATTAAGTGAATATTCAGCTTCCCTAAACTCAAATATATGTTTAAAAATCCTTTAAAATATTAAAAATGGCAAAAATAATCCTATTTCTTCTATCACTTTCCTTTGCAAGAAAAAATAGTCAACCAGTTTTAGTCTAATACAGACAATAGGAGGTGAGTTTGATCAAGTGACTTTGGTGGATTATAAAAATTATTTTTTACTTAAAATCCATGGAAATATATATATTGTTTTTTTTATTTTTTGACATGAACTATTGTTAAGAAGGTATGCTCCTCTTTTCTGCATTCACATCCCCATAGTCTTCAATTTTCTCCTCTATCTTGATTGATTTTTAAAAAAAATGGTTGTAATTGATCTTGAGGGGTATGAAAATCTTTATAATAAGGTTTTAAACTTATTTTCACATGTGGTGTAATTGAGGAAGGCATAATAATCTCATTCTTGCAAGTATAGACTCCATTAATAGTTTGTAGATAATGTTTGCAGTCTGGTAGAGCTTCCTTCTTGCAGTGGCTTCAAAATAAATATGGAATGTTTTTCCTACTCTCACATATAATTGTGATAAACTAAAATTCATGAAATTATTTATCTCAAGAGTGTTACTTATAGGATACAAAGCCTAACACATTGCATTCGATCAGTTTCCCTTGTGACTGTCACTAATAGTCAGATGAAACTAGGCTTGAGTAGTCATGTTCATGGAATAAGGATTACTAAATATGGTGAGAATTATTTTAAGGTGTAAAAATTGATTTTTATGCTATTAAAAACATTATAAATTTATTTTGAGAACCAATCTAACACATATGGGCTTATACCATAATTTCACCTACATATAGCCCTAAAAAGGGATTGAACAAATTTGAATAAAGGCGTTGGAACTTGATTGAAACATTATTGAGGTCTAAGAGAATTGAGAACATAATTGTGGTAGTGGTAAAGACATCACTCAATAATGAATACTTGAGAACCATATCTACAACTTTAAATTTACATTTGGAGACATATTACCTTAATTTACCCAAATCATGGTTTTGTCTATATTCAATACCATCTCATGGTAGAGTAGATTGAAATTTGGGTAGCATAAGTTGTTTTCATAATATATCTCAAGCATAATGACAATGCATTGACAAATAAATGGATTGTTTAGTCATCATAAGGACTATGTAAATAGGTTTTCAACTCAAGCAAAGTTTGATTGTAGACTTTTAGTGTCATCTAGAGTAGTTTTGAAGGCTAAGTGATCCTTTAATGTAACATTGACATGATGGTTTCATAACTCAAGGAATAGTGAATCCATTTGTTTTGGAATTATTCTAGTAATCTCAAGAAGGGTAAAATAGTATGGAATTTTATGTCAAGTAAAAACCACCACCTATAGGTTTCATAGTCCCTAAATTATCATCTACAACCTGATTATAGACCTATAGGGTTGATGATGAGAATCAAGAAGTTGTAATCATGGAATGCATGGATATTTACTTGGGTGAAAGTGATTTAATGATCTCAGAAAGACCAAGAGATAGTAGTTAAGTGCTCAGGTCCTAATGAACATATATAAAGGAATTTTAAGTCTCATTGATTTCCACCTACGGATGACCTAATCAACATAGTCAACTAAAGTGTGTAGACTAATCCTAGAGAATTAGAGATTTAAGGTTGATAAGGTATGATTATATAAGAAAATAGGGTAGTAACATTGATAGATAGTCACAATTTTGAGGTTTCTTAAAAACCTACACAGTCACTTGGCATACAAGTTTGTCTTGAAGTTTATGAAGTTTTAGATGATAGAAAGGTGATCTAACCTTGATATTTTGTGTAAAAGGTCATAATTACCTAATATAAAACCTCATAGCCTTATTTTCATTGATAAAATAGGGGAGATGTCCTCTATTTTCTCTTAGATAGAGGGCACTCTAGGAGTGAGAATACTATAGGTAGGGTAGCTAAATGGTAAGGTCATGAGATGAAAAGTCTCAGATCACTTCAAAATGGTGCATAATGTTTATTTTATCATGTAAAAGGGTGTATAATACTCTGAATTCAACATTAAAACTCAGAGGTGGTTATGTATGCAAAGAACATAGTTAGACATTTAAGGCTGAGACTAGACCTAAAGACCTACAAGGGTCTAGATTCCATTTATATGACCAAAATACCATTATAATATATGTGAAGACCTTAAAGAAATATTTTTAGATGAGTCACATCCATTGATTTGTAGAAGAATACACAAAGGGGTCAATTTTTGCCTAAAATCACTTTAGGGGTACCTAAAATTCTCTTTAAAGCTCGATAGGCCAACTTCAAGCACTCACACCTATACAAAGTGAGTGCATGGTGACTTAAGAACTTGGAGAAAGTTTAATTAGGTCCTATACTATCTTTTAGTGACATTTTTTCAAATATTCAATTTTTGTTTTTATGAATCATTCTTAAGAACTAAAACATTATAAAAGCCTCATAAACCCTCGTCAAATACCTGATGAAGGAAATACAAATGGAAATGATCTTAGAGTGATTAATATGTCCTAAAAACCATTTTTAACATGTATAATACTCTCTCAATATCCATGACACCTAATTAGTATGTATTCTACTTGTATAGACAAGACTAAATCCAAGTTTTTTGCATGTTTTTATGTGCTTATAGGTACATACTAAAATTAATAGATGAGAATCATTTGGCGAGGTCAATTGGGAATTTTATAACTCCATTTTTACATATATCATCACATATGGGAATGGAAACACTTATATTAACTCATTCATCTCAGGTAGTCTTGAATAGATAGTGGAAATGAGGAGTGACTACCAAGTGAGAGAGTGAGATGTTTATTTTGGGACCTTTTAAGGTATAATTCATGGAATGGAAGGTTGAGAGATTCTAAAAATGTGTCTTAAGACCTCTTATATATAATTTATTGAGCAACTAAAGTCTTCTTGGATGATAAATATGTAAAAACATGGGTAGAAGACCAATAAATGATTATAAATGGTGAGTACAAGTATCTAGAAGATGGCTAGAAATTAGGGATGCATCTAATGATTGTCATGGAATGTTTCAAACCCCCCTAAGATAGTGAAAGTGTTTCAACTCTTCCTAGTTAATTTTTGAGCAGCCAAGAGATGCCTCATCATAGATGTATTATTCAAGAAGGCCATTTGAGGACCCTACACAATTTTGGAGAGTTTAATGCTTTAGCTAGATATTTTTCCAAGAAGACCTTCTATAAATTTGTTTTACACTTCATTATTCTTCACTATAACTAGTTTTCAGTCCTTGAAATGTGAAATTATGACCTTTTAACTTCTCTTCTCCTCTTTCCTCTCACACATTCTTTAAATGTAAGACATTTTGGCTTTTGTAAGGATTAACACCTAGTAAGGTGAAGCTTTATTGGTTTGATATTGTAATTTTCCTTTGAAATAATAATTTCAATCTAGTTTTAATTCCATGAATTTCTTGTCTAAGTGTGTGAAGTGATGTATAGTGAATTGTCTAGTGATAAGTATTTATCCTTGCCTTCCCTTTATCCTTTAATGTTTGGTGCAAGTAATTCTCACTAAAATAGGTCACATGAAGTTTAGATAGTGTGTTTGAATATATTAAAGTGTAAAATTATCCTTTTTGTCTATAATATGACCTATAATTCACTCGACTTGAGTAGTTAAATGCATATCACCTACACGTTTAAAATACTAATGTTAGATTAATTTAGGATTTTGAGGATAGTGTTGTAAGTCAAGTTTTTTAGTGATATTGTATGGTAATATAGTTTATATATCTATAGTTTATCACCTCATTATATTAGGTTATTTTCATGTCACTTTTATACTTTTCATCCAAATAAATAGTTAGTGTAGGTGATAAGCATTCAAACATCAATCTAGGGAGCTAGACCTTAAACCTAGAGGTCTACCTCTACCATAGGAAATACATAGGCCTAGAGGTATTAAAATGTTTAAAAAATATTAGAGTAGGCTTTAAAAAAACAACTCTAGGATGAAATATTAGGTGACAATAGTTTTGTCATGCTCACTAGGACCATTATCCTAAATACATCTTATCAAGGTGAATGTCAGTCTTGACAACATCATATATGTATATGGTGTTCTAATAATCATTTTAAAACTACATTCAAGGTAATATATGGTTGTATAGAACTATTTAATTATTTCTTGTGTTCATACTTAATGGTCTTTACTAGGTCATCTACAAGTAGAGATCTCAATCCTATAAACCCACCCCTTTAAATTGAACTTATTATTTAAGTTCAACACCCTCAACCTATCTTGAAATTTAATTAATAATATTAATTTTCAAGCCAATAATATCAAGAGAGTGAATAATAACTTTAGGATCACATGTCTAGGCATCATGCCTTCTCATCCTTTAACATTAAAAATCCCATCCATCTCAATATAGATGATGATATACCCCCTAATTCTACCATAAGTGTTTTAAAATTTAATGGTAAAGGTCATATCACTCATATTGATAATATTAGGGATATCTAAAACTTCTTTAATTTTCATAATGTTACTGAGGTCAATATTGCCATTAGACTCCTTTCCATGTCCCTTAGAGGGAAAGCACTTGACTGGTATATGGCATTGCCTAAATGATGTTTCACCACTTGAGATGATTTTATATATATTATAACATCAATTTTTGAATGCAAAAGTGATCACACATCACTTATCCACCAACTAAATGTAATTCAAAAATCCCCCAAGGATACTATGCATGATTTTAATGAGAGATTCTAAAGAAATTGGCATATAACACCTCCTCTTAAGAGATGACCTACAATATTTGTGTTTATTAAATATATAAGGGATATTTTACTTACATATCCATCATGTTATAGTCTATGGGTGGTTACACCTTACCTAAAGATTATGACCTTGCCATTAGAGCTAAAAATGGCATAATACAAGCTAGAAAATTACCCCCTAAAAGTATCCATGCCTCTACTACCAACTATGTGTATTGATACTTCAAGTGTTTCTAAAATTCCTAAGGAAAATACCATGTATATAGCTACCATTAAGAAGGAATAAGATACCATTGATTTAGATGAAAGGATTAAGGCCTTAGAAGCTGAGGTTAGATAAATACATCTAAAGTATGGATTGAATCAAAAACCCTTCCCCTATCCTCAACATGGAAATAGGTTCCCACATTATAAATATGATATAGGTAGTGGTCAAGGACAACCTAACTTAAATATTATTTCTAATGCATACAATCTAACTCTGACCTCCAACATAAGAGCCATGGTATCAATGCATAGTAATCTAGTCCAAGGAGAAGAATGGTAAAAATGGCAGTTCATGGATGAAAATTAAGGTGGGGAGAAATATTTGGTTTCTCAAGGAGGAGTCACTTAGTTGTAATTAAAAGATGAAAATCACATGCAAATAAATGAATGATGGCATTCACAAAAGGTAAAACTTACAAACTTTCTAGTTAAATATACATATATTATTAATCAAAATTGTTTAGTTACAAACAATACTAGAGAAAAGAGGAAGGCATTTGGATATGACCATAGTGTTCATACAAGTTCAAATACCCCTCATACAAGGAATCAATGTATGATTGAAATCATGGCAATCCCTAAAAGTTATGCACCTACTCCAAATAAGAATGTTGGAAGGGTTAATCAAAGTGTTCCAATGCCTCAAGTTTAAGGAACTTATTTAATTTCAAGGGATAAAAAAGGTTAGTAATCCTTTTAATATTTTGAATAATTTTAAGAGTGATAAATAATCTATGTCTCTTAGGGAAATGCTTCACTTACCTGGTCAAAAAGAGCTACTTCAAGAGTAGTTATCCATAATTAATGTTAGCTCTTAACCATCAAGTCATTATAATTTTTCCCTCACCAATTCTCCCAATCACATTGTGAAACCCTCCTCAGAATTTTAAATTCCTCCACCCTTCTACCTCACTGTCATTATTAGGGACAAACCTATTCACAACTACATAGTGGGTAGTGGGGATAGTACTTTAGTGATGCCCAAGGTTGTGGTAGATAAATTGGTTTTAAAATATGAAACATAAAATAAGGGAGTTTTATAAAATTATTGGAAACTAGCTAAGTTATTAGGAATTATCAATGGTTTAAAATTTTTACATCATGATTATCTAAGTTTCCCTATCCTTCAAGATATAGTAGTAGTTGACTTGCCTACTCACTTTGCTATTTTCCTCTCAAGGGATTTCACAACCCAAATAAGAGGCTACTTCTCATCTAATTATTCCTTATTTGCCTTCAAGACAAGGTATATATCATAACTAACCATCATAAATCAACCATTGGCTAAGTTTAATATTGAACCCTATGTAGAAGCAAGCTCTAATTTGAACTGCACAATTAATGATCAAGAGGACTATGTTTTAGATGATGGAACATCTTATAAGATTGAGGGAGTATCTAAAATTTTATTATATGAATATGTTGTAGACACTTATGAACATGATCCACACATTTTCTTTGAGAAAACTAATCTTGGCACAAAAATCATCCATGAAGGATGATATGAACAATATGAATTATGCATGGATGATTCTTTTTCATAAGCTACTAAGAGTAATTACCTTATTTATTTGCATGATGATGATAGTATTAAAATCATGTTTGATCAATATAGTGATAAATATAATGCCATTATATCTAAACTTGATTGAAGAGTCCTTGAAGATGATAGTCATGAAGAGGAAGATGACCTATGGTAAAGGTTCTATGTAATAAGTCAAGAGTTTGAACAGTTGAGTAGACAAACTCCCCTTCCTAAAAAGTGTGAACTTAATGATAATATTGTTGATGAATCTCTTAAAATTTAAGGAGAGTGTCCTATTGAGCATGAATATTAATATCAAACCACTATCAAAGAGGTTTCAGTCATGGATGAACCTAATAATCTAAATTAGAAGATTTTGTCATTAAGGAGTAATCCAAACTTTAACCTAAGGTTGAGTCACTTTTTGATATGTTGGATTAGAATTAATACAATCTTGATGATCTTATATATCATGTTTAAAAATAATACAAGTTTGAAGCAACTTTTATGACTCATCAACTCTAGCTTGAGAAGAGACAATCAAGCATGGCATAAGTAGACTACAAATCCAAACAAGATCCTTAGAGGGAAAGATGAAGTACTCATGAATGATCCAAAAAACACATTTATATATAGAATAATATCTAAAGATGATAAGTATTATGACTACTTATATGAATGAGTTTTTATTGGTAAGCATGATTCACATTATAAATTGATTTCATGGAGAAGCAAGGATGTAGGAGGTAATATCTATGATCTTGGTTTAAGTAATGGTGATTGTCCTTCACCTCAAGTGTTTGAGGTTTTGTACATACTAGGATAGATGTTTTTTGCTTATGTTATGTGGATTTTCCCTAGGTGTTATTGAGAACACATGTGTTTGATTTAGTGTGTTACCTTGTGTGTCTATTTATTTTGGTTTGGTGTGTTTTTGTGTGGTTTAAAAGGTAATTTAGTGTAAAATATGTACATAGGTGACTCCATAGTCCAATAGATAAGATTAGGCTACTGGTCTTTGTCATAGTTGGCTTTCCACCCCTAAAAAATTGCTAAAAATGTTGACTAATTTGACTACAAGTAAAATTAGGTCAACCCCCCTATATATTCAAACTTGATATATGGGTCCCCTAGGGTGTAAATAGTGTACCATGGTCCTAATGAGGTCATTCATAATGTTTTTCAACTTTGTCATAGTTTTATACTTAGTCTTATTTCATCTAGGGGCTTTTGGGTCATTTGTTAAATTAGTATGATTTATATAGGAGGTAATGTGTGTTAAATTGTTATTAAATGTCTCATGTGTTATTATATGTCATAAATACTAGTTCATAACTAAAAATTTTCAATGTTTTGCATTGAAAACAATAAAATAATTGAAAAGAGGTAGTTTTTAGTTGTTTCATGGCTTATACAATAACTTTGGCATGTGGGAGAAATTTTTAAGTGACTCTTTAGGTATCCTCAAATTAATTATATGCTTTAGAATCCTTGAAATTATCAAAAATGTTAAAATCCATCTCATTTTTTCTATCATTCTCTTTTACATGTAAAATGGTCAACCAGTTTTAATTTTGTATGGTCAACAAGATGTGAGTAGGATCAAGTGCCTTTGATGGATTATAACACTCATTGAATACTTAAAATACATGTTAATATTCATATTATTGGTTTTTTATGCTCTATGAACTATTTATAAGAAGGTTTAATCCTCTTTTATACTTACACATCCCCATGGCCTTTAATTTTCTCCTTTGTCTAGATTTATTTTTACAAACCAATGGTTTTACATGATATCGAGGAGTATGAACATCCTTATAACAAGTTTTTAAACTAATTTTCACATTTTCTATGAAAGATGAAGGCATAAACATCTCATTCTTTCTATAATGAAATTGATTTGTAGTCTACAGATAATGTTTTCAATCTTGCAAACCATACCTTCCTATAATGGCTTCAAAATAAAGATGGAATGTTATTTATAATATCACATAGAATGGTTATCAACTATCCTTTATGAAAATATTTGTCTCAAGATTTTTTATTATAGGATAAAAGGCCTAAAAAGTTGTATATAGTCAGTTTCACTTGTGACTGTCACCAATAGTTAGCTGGAACCAAGACTGAGAAGTCATGTTCATAAAATAAGGATGATTAAATATGGTGAGAATGAGTTTAATGTGTAAAAACTAAGGATGATTTTATTCCAAAGGTTATAATTTTTTTTTGAGAACCAATCTAACACATACAATATTATATCATATCTTCACCTATAGGTAGCCCCAATAGAGGATTGAGTATATTTGAATAAAGGCGTTGAAACTTGTTTGAAACCTTATTTAGGTATAATATAATTGAGAACATCATTATAGAAATTTTAAATCCATGACTACATAGGTCATAATTGAGAACCATATCTACAAGTTACAAAGTTACATTTAGAGGAATATTACCTTAATTTCTTTGAATCATGGTTTTGTCTATATTCAATGTCATCACATGGTAGAGTAGCTTGAGGTCTAGAGAGTCAATTTTTTTTACATCAAATAGCCCAAGCATAGGGTAAATTACTTGATAAATAAAGTAATTATTTGGTCATGATAATGACTATGTAAATAGGTTCCCAACTCAAGAAAAGTTTAACTATAGACTTTGAGTGGCATCTATAGTACTTTTGAAGCCAAAGTGAACCTATAATGTAGCATTGACATGATGTTTGGATAACTCAACGAATAGTGATTTCATTTTATTTGTAATGGTTAAAGTAATCTCAAGAAGGGTCAAAGATTATGTAATCTTGTGTCAAGTATAAAACATCACCTATAGGTTTCATAGTCCCTAAATTGTCATCTACAATCTAATTGTAGACCTACAAGGTTGATGATGAAAAGCAAGAAGTTAGAATCTTGGTAAGCATATATATTCACTTAGGTGAATTTGATATAATGATATAATAAGGACAAAAAAATAATAATGAAGTGAAAAAATCATAATGAACATCTATATAGGCCTTTGAACTCTCCTTGATTTCCACCTATAAGTGACATAATCAACATAATTTGCTAAAGTCTGTAGACTAGGCCTAACCAAGTGAAGAGTGCATGTTTGTAAGGTTAGAATAAGTATAGACAAATTAATAATGAAAAAAATATTATCAAAATGGTAATATTAACTTCACATGATGCTCAGATAAGTAAATAAGGTAGGAACACTAACATACAGTGATAATTATGATGTTTCTTAAAACCCTGCATAGTCACTTGTCATACACATTTGTCTTAAAGTTTGTGAGGTTGTGGATAATAGAAAGGTGATCCAAACCTAAGATTTGGTGTATAATTAAATAATAAACTAATATAACAACTAATAATCTTAATTTTCATAAAAAAGATAGGGAAGATAACCTATTTTTTTTATCTCAGATAGAGGTCACTCTAGGAGTGAGAAGACTATAGGGAGGGTAGGTAAATGGTAAGGTCATGAGATGGAAGTATCAGATCACTTTATAATGGTTTAAAATTTTGATTTGTTAATTTAAAAATATTTATAATACTTTTAATTCATCATTAACACTTAGAGGTGGAAATTTATGTAAATAACATAGTTTAGTTTATTAGAGGTTTGTCAATGATGTCTCCAAGGTGACCAAGGATGGTGATGAGATGTCATGTGTGCTAGAATGATAATGAAAAAGTGTGATTCAATGAGCCTCAATATTATTACATTAATCCTTTATGTTTTATTGAGACATAAATTTTAAGGATGATTTAATTAGTATGGACATGTTGAAGACACCCTATGGGTTGTCAAGGGTTATTATAATGAGTATGGAAGTGAGTGGATCTCATCTAGTAGTTCATTGTTTCATCTAGACATTTTGGGTCTGGTGGTAGAAAATCTAAGTAGGTAGTTTAATGATATCACCATTTCCACATACAGATGAGTCTGGGGGAATAGTTCATATGGTTATGATCACATTAGTCCCTATTTCTTATGCACTATAATTCAGGTCATTCTTCGAAGCACAGTTAAAGATATGAGGGTGAAAATGTGTCTTCTCATACAGAATTCACTAAGTTATAATACTTAACCAAATTTTAAAAGGGTTAAATTAAAAATTAGTAAGTATGTTGATAAGGTTAGCATTTTCACTCTTGGAGGTTTCAAGACAAAATGATCATATGGGTTTATAAATTTTTGTTCCTAGTTTCTATGTGCTTAATTTTAGATCATGCACTTAAGCGTGCCAAAATATATTCATGAGAAAATTTGGCCTTCCAAGTAGGTTTTGACATATTTGGATATGTGTCAAAATAATCTAAGTGAGTAGATTAATGGTGTTATATATTTGATCAAGGTAAAATATATATCTATGCAAAGTTGACTCTCTAGACATATTGTAGTTGGTCCCTATACTTAGTTAATTTGCATGATGAAGATCAAATTATTCATAGGAGATCATATATATTTATATAATGGTGCACATAGAGTCAAATGGGTCAATGTGACATTATTTTAGCAAAGGTAAATATTGATCAAGTCTCAGAGAGAACGATGATGCACATTAAGTCAAGATTACCAAAGTGCACAAGATGAGGTCAAAGTGACTAAGATTTAACATTTAAGAATTGACACCTATGCATTAAAGTTATGAGAAGATCAATGGTGTGAGATTGATCTAAATTTTAGTAGACACGAGATGTGAGAATAGTGTTCAACATTTAATTGTGACCATTTGCATTTGAATATTTGAATTTATGAAGGAAACCCTAGTGTCTTGTCTTTGGGCCATAAATTTTGATCCAAGCACAACTTGATAGTGTTGTAAAAACAAAATATTTAGAGTAATTCAAGGCACATCTATAAATGTAGTTTTTAAGATCTGAAAGTGTGTATAGACATAGTTATGGATGCTTAAAGTTTACTATGTTTTTGTATATTTTCAACAAGTGACTTGAGAAGATTAATCAATCTTATATATATGATGTTTAGATGTTTCATGATAAATTGGTTATTTTTGAATTATTTAGACCCCATGAGGATGATCTATGTGAATTATTAATAATTTAACAATTGTATGTTGTATGATAAAAGGCTTAGAAGTTGAAAGGGTTCCTAAAGGTTACTGGCAGATTGTGTGACCATCTTGCATAGGCAAGTTGAAGGTGTTCTGAGTAGAAGTTGAAGAATAAATTGAGCATGTAAATATTTTATAAGTATTAAAGAATAATGAGAAGTATTTTATTGGAATATTTTTCCCTTTATTACTTATGGAGAGTTAAAATAGCTTGACTATATTTTGACAATGTATGACCAGTTTCAGTGGTCATCTTGAGTGTGATAGTTTGAGGTATTTTGGCTTGTGTTGGAATGTCTAAGGTATATGGATATGTTTTATATATCTTGGTGGTTATATTTATTTGAATTTTTCATGTGGTTATGTGATATATTTGAATTATTGGTTTAGTAGTTTGAGACTATGTTTTCTATGTTTAAATACCTAAAGAATAAGGTGACCTAATTGGGAGGTTCAAGTGTGGAGTTAGTTTTTCAAGTGGCATTGACCCATGTGGGAGTGAGAAAGGGATCATGTGGAGTAGACCTATGCTTTTATAAATAGTCTCAAGTGGCATTGACCCATGTGGGAGTGAGAAACGGATCATGTGGAGTAGACCTATGCTTTTATAAATAGTCTAGAGTTTCTATTTTCCTCATTGTTGTGCTAAATGGGTGATTAGGTCTCCATGAGACCTATAAGAGCTACAAGGGTATTATTGAATGGTGTATCTACTTAAGGGTGACCCATATATGCTATGGCCAACATTTTTGGATTGAATTGAGATGTGTCTTGATGTGAGATAATCCTTAAGGGTTAAGGAAAGTATAATTTCTGACCAAAAATTTGTATATCATGAAGGATCTATATATAGTGAAAGCAAAGGAGATAGTTTCTAGGCTTTCATGGCTGTAGTGTGCATTAAAGAGAAGAAGAGAGGATTTTGAGTGTGCCCAATGGATGGGATAATAAGTATAACATAATGAAGACTATGTGTATGACTTTTAGGTTATGTTTTTGATGGTAGAATAGTTCTCTTCTAGGTTGAGAATGAGCAAAGAGGTTTAGAGTGAACTAAAAGGATGTTTTTGATGTCTTGAGAATGAGAAAAGGATTATTGGTGTTTATGAGATATTGGTGGCTATTTTGAGAGACTAATCAATGTTTGGACTATGTATATGACCATATGGTCACGTTAATAAAGATCATGATATAGTTTTTGGTATGAAGGATACATTGAGTGTGCAAGGTTGAAGAGTGGATATAGTTGGGATATGTAATGTGTCCTAATTAATATTTATGTGTTGGTTCAAGTATGTAATGTGCTTTGACAAATAAGGATTTTTATGGTGATAGAGTAGTTGATGAGAAGATTAGAGTGATCTAAAAGGTGGATTTGGATAATTGAGTGTGTGATAATTATATTTCCATCATCAAGTTTTGAAGAAATAAGTTCAAAGGTGGAGTTATTCTAGGTGTTGTTAAGATCAATATCTAAGCTAGTTTTACCCTCCTTTCAAGGTGAAAATTGCTAAAATGTTAGGTTTTTTTTTTTTTAATCTTTGCTAGATAGGTATGGCATCACCTTGTAGGATTAAAGTCTCACTAAATAGGGATTATATTTCCTTGATTAGTTGTAGCTAACCTAAATTGGATCTTTTTATTATAGGATTGTAGTCTAGTTGCATGTTCTAGTGGGTTTTATTCCTCAAGAGGATTTCCCATGTATGTCATGTTTTATGTGATTGATCTTGCATTGTCTCTCTTGATCATTACTATGAACTATGTGTATGCTTCATCAATGATTATGGCAATTGATTAAGGAATTGAAAGGATTGAAATTGAGTTTGGATTATTTGGGCTCACTGATCCACCCCCCATTTCAATGATTATACCTCTAACAATTGGTGTCAGAGAGGATCCTTTGGAGGAAGCTTAACAACTTGAAGGAGATAATAATTAGGTACAAAGATGGTTAAATAGTTGAAGAAAGAGAATCAATAATGGAAGGCTATGATCAAGGCACTTGAAGAGTAGATATGTATTTTAAATAAATATGCCAAAGAAGATGAGAATATTATAAATGATCTCAAGTTTTAGGTAGTAGATGCTAAGACATGTTTGAGTTCAAAAGAGAAGGAAATAATGCATGGTGAATAAGTTTTCCATGATAATAGAGAAGATGAAAATGAGGATGAATTTGACCTCGAAGTTGAAATCATGAGTGCACTTGGTGAACTAAAGGAGTAGAAGAAAAATAATCATAAGATGAGGTATGTGATCAAATGTATTGAAGCACAAGTTAGTTATCTTGAGGGAAGTTTGATAGATCAAGAAATTACAATAAAGGATGACATGGCTAAAGAAGCTAAGACTGATAAGGAGACTATCTAAGCTCTTTGAGGTTAGTTGATGGTTGTTATTTCAAGTATAATATCTAAAAAGGATGAGTGCATTCAATTGGAAACCAAGCTAGATTCACTAAAGGATGAGCATGAGAAATATTTTGTCAAGATAAGAAAGATTAAAAAAGATCAAAAGAAGTCAGATCAGGTTAAGAGCAGTGAAACAAGACTAGTTAGAGAACCTAATGCAATAAGGTATGTCATTTATTTTCATGGTCATTATCATTTTTACTATAAATATGGCCATAAGGCAAGAGATTATAGATATATGAGATCTAAGAATGAGTTCACATGGATCTTTGGAATAAAGATCAATTTTTCTTAGAGAAGACTTAACTTAGATCAGTCAAGAGGTATGTTGAATGATATTATTTGATACAATTGCAATAAAGTGGTACATATTACTAGATTCTACAAGAATAGTTTGAAGAAGAATTATACTCCTAAAATTAAATCAATGGTGTTTAGAGCCAAGACTATGAAGGATAATCTTGATTAAGGTGGACTACCTGCTATAAAAAATAAGGAATCATATGTGAAGAAGATATAGGATTGCTAAGAGATTTTATATTCTATCCAAATATTAAAACAAGATCATAATCATCATCAAGAAAAACTTATGAATGATTTTATTTATTTCAAATGTCATAGTGTTGGTCACATTGTTAGGTATTTCAATAATAGTTTAAATGAGTTTCCAAATAAAAATAAGGTCTATGGAGCTCCTAGTGTACAAGGAAGAGGTCATAAATGGGTATGGAAACCTAAGCCTATCAAGAGAGATCACACTAAGACCAAAGATGGTTTATTTTCCATGATAGACATGTAGAGAAGATAAGAGTTTATGTTATCTAATTTTACTAATAAATATAATAAAATAATAATGTCAAGCATCCTTTCAAAGTCAAGAAAGAATATAAGTCAGAGAATGATATGGATATATGGGAGTATCCATAATTTTTGGACTTTTAGTCTTTATATGCCAAAAGGGGTGTCTTCCTCTAAGCTTCAAGGAGATACTTTGAAGAAAGAAGAAGCATGGTAGATGTTGGTTATGTGTTATTTATTTTTATAGGACAAGAACATCATGAGAAGATGTGTTAGCTTACTATGAAGGACTTTATTTATTGGTAGACCTATGTGTTAGAGTTTTTTTGGTTGATGAGTTTGCTCT
This sequence comes from Torreya grandis, assembly GCA_037957365.1. NCBI lineage: Eukaryota > Viridiplantae > Streptophyta > Pinopsida > Cupressales > Taxaceae > Torreya > Torreya grandis. The sequence continues at coordinate 174,630 of JARHVA010006809.1, read as the reverse complement.
CAGTTTTTGAATAACTATCCCAAAGGAGAAAAGGCAATGACTTGAGGGTTTGATGTTTATAAAACCTAAGGTATGTGTTGATGATGCTAATGAATAAATTTTAGTATATGGAGATAATTGAAAATTAAGTGGATAATATGCAATGTTTTCATCAGTTAGTGACATGCTTGTAAGACATGGTTGAGCCTAGTTTAATACTCTTTGTCATGAAAGAATGTTGGTAATGTGTGCAAGGTTTGAGAGCAAGGAATGGAAGTATTGTAGGTGTCTAGTAAAGGATGATGAGGTGTAAATATTTTATATTGATTATAAAGGTATGTTGATCTCATTCATGTTTGCTCAAGGTCTGTTAAGGGTTTTTGGTCCTAAAGGTAAGAACTTGTCAATTTTTGTCGCTCAAATTAATTGATCAAATGTTGAAAAACTATAAGACAATGTTGATATGGAGGATGAGAAAAATGTGTTTTCATATCTTTGATATCATAAATAAGGTCTTTGAGTTCTATTAATGATAATTTGTGTATGCCATGGAGTTAAGGGGAACTAACTCAACTAGTTTGAATGGCTTGAGGAGATATGAATGATGTGAGGGGGATCATATGTGAGATGCTTCAGTCATGTTGACGATGTTGTGATGTCTAACATAGATTAAAACTCAAGCATGTTGTGATTATGTTTTGATCAAAAAAAGTTAGGTGCTTTGATAATGTATTGAATCCTCATGTATAAATAAAGATGGATATTTTTAATTAGTTAGGTCCTAGTATTACATGACTGTATAGTTGATTCTAAAAAAGAAGGTATGGAGGAAATTATATTAATTAATAATTGTTGAAAATGGTTTGAATATGTTCAAAAAAGGTGCCTAATCTTAGGTGAATTAATGGGAGTCCCTCTTAATGTGTTCAAGGTATGTTCATGTCATTTCTATTATTCATGAATATTTTATCTTCATAGAGTCTTTGTATGACAAAATAGTGTAGTTATGGAGCATGTTTGAGAAGCTCAAGATGAAAAGAAGTTTTCTAAATATTAAGTGGAGTTTTTATCATATATTAGAGATGGTGTCTTCATATTATTGGTATTTGATGTATTTTGAGGTCCATAGGATCAGAAGTTTAGCGCACTTTATCATTATGTCAATGGGGGAAAATGAACCTGAAGAGAGAGATAGAGTGTGAGCATAAGATTTTTAATGGTGTTTAACATCAATGCAAAATGTGGGAGATTTTTGGAGGTTTTTCAATGATGTATCCAAGGTGACCAATGATGATGATGAGGTGTCATGTGTACTAGAATGACAATGATAAAGTGTGCTTAATGAGCCTCAATATTCTTAAATGATTCTTTAGTGTTTTACTAAGTGAGGAATTTGATGGATGATTCAACTAGTATGGACATGTTTTAGATACCTTATGGGGTGTCAAGAGTGAATAAAATCAGTATGAAAGTGAGTGGATCTCATATAGTAGTTCATTATTTCATCTAGACATTTTTGGGTCCAGTGGCAATACATCTAAGTAGATAGTTTGTTGATGTCACCATTGTCATGTGTGGATAAGTCTAGGGTAGTTAGTAATATGTTATCAAATTAATCCCTAGTTTTTATGAAATATAATTTAGGAATTTTTAAAAGTTTTATTAAATATATGAGGGTGAAAAGTTGGCTTATTAGACATAATTCACTAAGGTCTCATACTTAACCAAATTTACAAAGGGTTCATGCAGAGCCAAGTAAGCATGTTGATGAAGTCAAAATTTACATGAATGGATATTTCAAGAAAAAATTATCATATGGTTTTGTTAATTTTTTCATCTAGTTTCTATTTATAAATTTAATATTATGCACTAAAGCACACCAAAAGATATGCATGAGCAAAGTTGGCCTTTTAGGAAGGTTTTGACATAGTAGGTTTTATGGTAGAAGAATATGAGTGAGAAGATTAATGTCACTATATCTTAGACACATGATGTTCCAAGATAATATTTTTACATGGTTTGATTCCCCTATGAAATTTTTTAATATGTTACAAATGTGAGGTCATGATATTGATCGAGGCAAAAATATATATTTGTGTAAAGTTGGCTCTCCAAACATATTGTAGTTGGTCCCTATACTTAGTCAATTTGCATGATGAATTCCAAAGGTTCATGAGTGATCATATAGATTAATATAATGGTGTGTGTATATTAAAATGGGTCAATGTGACAACTATTTATCAAAGTTAAAGATTGATCAAGTCATAAAGAGATTGATGGTACATGTTGAGTTAACATTGCCAGAGTGCATGAGATGAGGTCAAAGTGACTGAGGTTTAATTTTTTAGCACTATCACTTATGCATTAAAACTGAAAGAATATAAATTTTGAGAGATTGATATAAATTTTAGTGGACATAATATGATATCATAGTGTCTAAAGTTTAACTATGGCCATTTCCATTTGAATATTTGAATTTACAAAGGAAAGACTAATGTCTAGTTTTTAGGCCATAACTTTCAATCTAGGTAGAATTTGATAGTGAAGTAAAAATAAAAGATGTAGAGGAATCCAAGGTGAATATTTAAATATATATTTTTTTGATATGAAAGTGTGTAAATATATGGTAATGAAGGTTCAAATTTCATTGTGTTTTTGTATATGTTCTGTAAGTGACTCGAGAAAAGTAATTGAGATTATATAGATATTTTTTTGATGTTTTATGATGAATTAACTATTAGGAATGTGTTATATACTCCATAAATATGATATATGTCAATTATAAAGGATTTAAAAATAATATTATGTATGAAAAAATGCTTATAAGTTGATTATGTTCCTGAAGGTTAATGGCAGATTGAGTGACCATCTTGTAGAGGCAGGTTGAAGGTGTTCTAAGCAAAAGTTGAAGAAGAAAATGATCATGGAAATGTTTTATAAGTCTCAAATATTTATGAAAGTGATTTTATTTTCATATTTTTTCCCTAATAAAATGTTGAGATTCAAAATATCTTGACTATATTTTGATAGTGTATGACCATTTTCGGTGGTCATCTTAAGTGTGATAGTTTGAGGTATTTTGGCCTATATTGTAGTGTCTAAGGCACATGGATATGTTGTGGAGATATTATAGGTTATATTCATATGAATTTTTCATGTGGTTATTTGATATACTTACATGATTGGTTTAGTATTTTGAGACTATGTTTTTGTGTTTAAAGACCTAAAGAGTGAGGTGACCTAACTGGTAGGTTCAAGTGTGAAGTTGGTGTTATATGTGGAATGGACTCATGTGAGAGTGACAAATGGATAATTTATATTGGAAATATGATTTTAAAAGTGTTCTTGAGTTTATATATTCCTTGTTTTTGGGATGAATGGGTGAATAGTTCTCCATGAGACCTATAAGAGCTACAAGGGCCTTATTGAAAGGTGTAACTACTTAAGGGTAACCCATAGATGTTATGGCTGAGATTTATGGATTATATTGAGCCATGTCTTGATGTGAGAAAATACTTAAGGTTTAAGGAAATTATAATGGATAACCAAAAATTTGTTTATCATGAAGGCTATATATATAGTGAAACCAAAGGACACAATTTCTAGGCTTGTGTGGGTGTAGTGTGTGTTGAAGCAATGAAGGGAGAGGGTCGAGTGTGCCCAAAGGATGAGTTGATAAATATAGTGGAATGAGGATTGTTTGTATGACCTATAGGTCATATTTTTTATGGTATAATAGTTCTCTTATAGGTTGAGAATGAGAGAAGAGGTATAAAGTGATCAAAAAGGATGTTTTGGATGTATTAAGAATGAGTGAAGGATTGATGGTGTCTATGAGATCCTAGTGGCTGGTTTGAGAGATTGATCAATGTGTGGACTATGTGTATGTTAATTTGGTCATGTTATTAAAAAATGTGATAGAGTTGTTGCTATGAAAGATGCATTGAGTGTGTAGGGTTTAAGAGTGGGGATAGTTGGGATATATAATGTGTCCTAATTGATAGTTGTGTGTTGTTTCAAGTATGTAATGTGATTTGACCAATAGGTAATGATGTGGTGACAAACTAATTTTTGATAAGAGTATATTGATATAAAATGTTCTTTTAGATACATTAAGTGCGTGATAATCAAATTTCCATCATCATGATGTGTTTTGACCAATAGGGAATGTTGTGGTGACAAATTTATTATTGAGAAGAGTAGAGTGATCCAAAAGGTGCCTTTGGATACATTAAGTGTGTGATAATAAGATTTCCATCATAATGTGTTAAAGGCATTAGTTCAAAGGTGGAATTATTCTAGGTGTTGTTGTGGTAGCTCATCATCTAAGTTGGTTGTAGCCTCCTTGCAAGGTGAAACTTGCTAAAAGGTCTAGTTGTTACTGCATGTTAGCTATACAGGTGTGGTAGCACCTTATGGGATTAAAGTCTCACTAAATAGGGATTATAGTTATTTGATCAATAATAGATGGTCTAAATTGGATCTTTTTATTATAGGATTATAGTGTAATTATAGGTTCTAGAGGGTTTTATTCCCCAAGAGGGTTTCCCACATATGTCATGTGTTGTGTGATTGATCTTGCATTGTCTCTCTTTCTCATTGCTATGAATGGTGTGTATGCTTCATGAATTCTTATGGTAATTGATTAAGTAATTGAAAGGATTAAAATTGAATTTAGATTATTTAGGCTCATAAATTTTCCCCTATTTATTATACCTCTAACAAATAATTTTAGACCTAGACTAGAATTAAAGCCCAAAAAGGGTCTAAATTCCATTTCTATGACCACAATACCATTCTTAACTATGTGAAGACCTTAATGGGAGAGTTTGGGATGAGTCACAACTATTAGTTTATAAGAGACTACACATAGTGTTCATTTTTGGCCTAAAATCACTTTAGGGTTACCCAAAATGCACTCTAAAAATCATATGCCAACTTCAAGAACTCACACCTAGATGGAGGGACTTCATGGTGACTCAATAATCCTGGGCAATGCTTAGTTTTATGAATCATTCCTAAGAATCAAAACATGCTAAAACCCTCCTAAACCCTTGTCAAAAAATTGATGAATTAAATACACATGTAAATGCACTCAAGGGGAGTAATATGGCCTAAAAAATATTTGTAACTTGTTGAATACTCTCTCAATCTCCATGACACCTAGTTGGTATGTACCCTACTTGTACAATCAAGCCTAAAATTGGGTTTTTTACAAGTTTTTGTGTGTTTTATAGGTATAGAGTAGAATGAATAGATTAGAATATTTTTTGGAGGTCAATTTTGAATTTTATAACTCCCTATGTCTATTTCTCATCATAGATGGAAATGGAAACACTTATGCTAACTAATTAATCTTAGACAGTCCTAAATAGATAGTGAAAATGAGGAGTGACTACCATGAAAGAGTGTGAGAAGTCTATTTTGGGTACCTTTTAAGGTTTAATTAATGGAATGTAACATATAGAGACTCTATATATGTGTCTTAACACCTATTCCATTAATTTTGTTGATAAATTAAGGGCTTATTGGATGACAAATATGAAGAATGAGACCTAAAAGACCAATGAATGACTATAGATGGTGAGTACAATTATCCAAAAGATGGTTAGAAGTTAGGGATGCTTATGTTGAATATAATGTCATGTTTCCAACCACCTCAATAATATATATATTTTAACTCTCCCTAGATTATTTTTGAGCAGCCAAGAGATGCCTCATCATGGAGGCAATTTTCAAGAAGGCCATTTGAGGAACCTATGCTAGTTTGGAGAGTTTGATGCTTCAGATGGACATTTTTACAATAATACATTATATACCTCTATTCTCCACTTCATTATTATAAAATATAACTATTTTACATGTGATATTGTGACCTTTGAACTTCTCTTCTCCTCTCACCTCTCACACATTCTATAAATACAAGCCATTTTAGATTTTTTAAGGAATCCACACCTAGTATGGAAATTACCTACTAGTTTGATATTGTAATTTTAATTTGAAATAATAATTTAATTCTGGTTTTATGTTCATATTTATTATCTAAGTTTGTGAAGTGATGTATATTGAAGTGTTTAGTGATAAGTATATATCCTTGCCTTCTCTTTATCCTTTCATGTTTTTTGCAAGTAGTTATAACTCTAACAAGTCACATGAAGTGTAAATAACATGTTTTATTATCTTAAAGTGTAAAATTAGGCTTAGTTTCTACAATCTGACCTCTGGTTCACTCATATTGAGTATTTCAATACATATCACCTCCATGTTTAAAATGTTAGAACAATTTAGGATTTTGAGGCTAGTGTTGTAAGTCAAGTTTCATAGTGAACTTGTAAGGTATTCTAGTCAGATATATCTCTACTATGTAAACTCATTATAATAGCTTATTTTTATTTCACTTATATCCCTTTTCATCCATGCAAATATTTATTGTAGGTGATAATCATTCAAGGATCAATATAAGGAGCTAGCCCTTAAACTTAGAGGTCTACCTCTACCATAGGCAACCCATAGGCCTAGAGTTATTCGAATGTTTAAAAAATATTATAGTATGATTTAAAAACAAATTATAGGGTATAATATTTGGTGATAATATTTCTATCATGCCTGGTGGGACCATGATCCTAAACATAACTTGTCAAGGTGAATGTTGGTCTTAACAACATCATAACTACATATAGTGTTCTACTCAGCATTTAGTGACCCCATTCAAGGTAATATATAGCTATATACCACTTTTTTAATCAATTATTGTGTTCATACTTCATGGTACTTACTATGCCATCTACTATTATAGGTCTTAATCTTATAAACCCACCCCTTCAACCTAACCTTCCTCTTGAAGTTTAATACCCTCAACCTCTCTTGAAATTTGAAGAATTAGAGTAATTTTAAAGCCAAGAAGATCAAGAGAGTGAAAAATAACTTAAGGATAACATGGCTAGGTAGCATGATTTCTCATCCTTTAACACTAAAAATCCCATCCATCTCAATACATATGATGATATATCCTCTAATGCTACCAAAAGTGTTCCCACATTTAATGGTGAAGGTCATGTAACTCCTATGATAATATTAGGTATATCTCAAAATTCTATAGTTTTCATGATGTTATTAAGGTCAATATTGCCATTAGACTCCTTATCATGTCCCTTAGAGGGAAATAACTTGATTGGTATAGGACATTTCTTAGAGGATGTATCACCACTTGGGATGATTTTGGAGAGCTCCTAACATCAAGGTTTGAAGACAAAAATGACTACACATCACTTATCCACCAGTGGAATGTAATTAAAATATTCCCTAAGGAGACTAAACATGATTTTAATGATAGGTTACAAAGAATTTGGCATACACTACCTCCTCCCATGAGACCACATACAAATTTTATGTTTACTACAATATCTAAGGGCTATTTGTATTGACATATACATCATGTTGTAATCTATGAATAGGTAAAAATTACCTAAAGCTTATGACCTTGTCATTCAAGTTTAAAAAGGCCTAATATAAGCTAAAAAATTTCCCCCTAAAAGTCTCCATTCCTTTGCAACCAAATATGCTTGCTACTACTCCAAGTGTTGCTCAAATTACTAATGAAAATATCATGTCTATAAATACCCCTAAGAATTTATAAGATACATTTGATTCAGATGCAAAGATTAAGGCTTTAGAAGATGAGGTTAGATAACTACATCTATAGTATGGATTGAATCAAAACTCCTACCCTTATCCTCATCAAATAAATAGGTTCTAAAATCTAAAATATTATTAAGGTATAGGTCAAGGACAACCTAACTTCAATATGCATGCCAATTCATACAATCTAACTTCCACCTCCAACACAAGAGCTATGGTACATGTGCATAGTAATCTGGTCCAAAGAGAAGAATGGTAGAAAGGGTAGTTCATGGATTCAAATGAAGGTGGGGATCAAGATTTGGTTTCTCAAGGAGGATTAACTCCTCAATTTTTAGTAGAATATGAAAATAACATGCAAGTAAATGAAAGATGGGATCCGAAAAAGGTAGACCTTGTAAAATTTTTAGTTGAAGATACATATGTTCTCAATCAAAATTATTTAGTTGAAAATAATTCTAGATCAAAGAATAAGTATTTTGGAGATGCCCATGGTGTTCATACAAGTTAAAATATACTTCTTATAAGGTATCAAAGTGTGACTACAAGCATGGCATTTATTTTCATCCCTCAACTGGATATATTAAAACTTTGCCAAATTAAATCTTAAAAACTTTGAGAATAAATAAAGAAGGGACTAAATATAGACTTATTTGTTATAATTAGTGTGTTATGGTTTGTTGAATTTAATAAAGTGTGATGTTTATTATCCTTTTTATGTCATCTCATTCAAATATTTATTATAATTTCATCCTATGTAGGTTATTTGATGTGTTAGAGTGTGGTAGTTGTATTGAAGAATGAGCTAGTTGATAGTGCCTCAATTAGGCCTCTTTTTAATTTATTTAAATTTGTAGACATTACACATATACTTCATATGAGACACTTATATTTAAGAGTTCATCAAGAATCCTATTTTAATCATTAGCATTTAATTTGATTCACAAAGTGTTGTTTAAAGATTAATTATGATAAGATAGATGAACTTTGGTGCATATTCATCTTTAGAATAGGTTTCATTTTCATGTTTACACTCTATCTCTTTTCATCCCAACATCAGTAGTTCTTAGGAAGTGATCTTATGTTGATTTACTAGGATAACTATCCCTAGAACCTAGAGGTTTGGTAATCCTATAGGTCACTCATAACCTTTAGACCAATCCCATGTTACCCCAAGTTTGAAGAGAAATAAACTATATTCTCCAAAGGGTGTAGATTTAAGTGTTAATATTTATGGCACACCTTGTGAGACCAACATTTAAGTGAGTTGGAACATGAAATTATAGACTAGGGTTATATCAAAGATCTTTAAGTACTTTAGTTTCATATCTGTAGTCAAGTTACATGAAAAATGTGGTCACAAGATCATCCTTAAAAGGTAAAGAGACTAAATTTGTTTATTTGTCATTGGAATTTTCTAGGATAAAAAGATATACTAGGTTTAATCCCAATTCTACACCTCATAAATCTTCCTAGATGTGCTCAACTAAATACTTCTACAAACCCTACACATCTAATGGCTAGGCCTAGACTTTAAGCCTTTGTACCCTTCAATGGTGGTATACCCTTAAATATTAATATGTCTAATGATATACCTAATGCCACTCTTGAAATCCTTCCCTATTTCATAGGAGAAAACTCAACCACCCTTGTATAACATATCATAGATAGCCAATTTATGCTTAGTTCACAATGTGACACAAGATAATATAGCTATGATATTATTCACCACTTCCTTTAAGGGTAAGGCACTCTAATGATATAGGTTTTTAACACCTACATCCATCAATACCTAAGATGAATTTGGAAAAAAATTATGCAAAGACATTAAGGATATGTGTGACCATCTATCATTAGTAGAGTATCTCACCACAATTAAAATGGATCCATAAGAATTTATGATATATTATAAAAAAATAAGATGGTAATCCCATATTAGTCAATCACACTCCTAATTATGCATTCTTGTACTACCTAAGAGCCCTAAATTCTAATATGGGGGTCATGATGCAGTCCAGGGGGGGAAGCACTCTACTAGATTCTTATGAGGTGGCCGTAAGGGAAAAAAATATCTAATCTAAACATGAAATCTTACCCCAATACCCCTCATGCCTTTGGTCTCATAGATTTAACCCCTTATACCTACCATTATTCCCTTACTATCACTAGCCAATCATGATTAAATAGATGTCAATAAAGTAGATATATATCATTCAAGATTGAAGAGATGCTCAAGTCCCATAATAATAATAATAATATAGTGACCTTAGAGAGGCAAAAAATTCCACCACATAGACCATACCAAGCCCCCTATCAACCCTATCAACCTAATCATCAAGGTCAAGGGAAGATCACTCAAGAAAGGCCCTATAATAGCTATAGCCCCAAGTTTGATAGTAGTTATAGATCCCTAATCCTAACTCAAAATAATTATGCTCAAGAGGGTCAATGGCTTACATAATGGGGGAACCTCATGAGATGTTAGTATCTTTTAGTGGTGATGTTTTGTAAGCTTCTTTCATGCAGCAAGGTCTAGATCCTCCAACACATGATAGACAACCTCCTATACAACATAAGGAATGTCCTCCTATGTCATATGGAGACACTCCCTTCATGACTCAAGATGAGATGCCAAGTCAAAAAAGGATAAGAGGAAGTAAATCACCATCTCTAAATACCTTTGTTAACTTTCAATAAGGTGAGAACTCCTTTGAACAAGTGGCAACTAATCAGGGTCAAAATGTAGCCAAGGTAGATAATTTAGTTTAAGCCCATACAAGGTCTAAAATAAGGGAACTTGGTGATGGTTTAGGACTTGAAATAGAAACCTCTCCACACTCTCAAACACTTCAAGAGACTACTAGTCAAGATTAATCTCCTAATACATCATTAACTCAATAAGTTTAAGATGGGTGAGGGTAGAATCATATAGATCCTTTCATACCTCAATTCACACAAACTTCAATTAATAATGCTATTTTAAAGTTTAAATCCAAGGAAACCAACCACCATTTTAACATTATGGATTACATGAAGAAGTACCATTTTAATATCCTTATGTGGGACACCTTTCTCATTCTAGGGAAAAAATATCTCCTTCAATAAATTCTTTCCAAACTCTATGTCTTGGACAAGAAGGCCAAAAATGTGGGTGCAATACTAACCAATTCCAATCATCCTCATGAGTCTCAAGAACCCAAGGTAATCAAACCCCATCCTTTCTATCTCTCTATCATCATATGTGATTCCCTAGTACATACCTACATGATAGATATTGGGGCTAGAACTTTTGTCATGCCTAAGTCTATAAAAAATAAATTGAGGCTAAAGTATAAAAAAAATGGAAAAAGGGTTTACAATTATAAGGGTCTCCCACCAAGACTATCAGTGTCCTTAAATAACTTAAAATCAATTTGGTTGCTTATCCTAATTATAGTATATCTCAATATGTAGTAGTATTTAACCTTCCTCCCTACATTGCCTTATGTTTGTATAGGGATTTCACTACCAAAATAGGGGTTATCTCTCTTTTTATTGGTCTTATATGGTTGTAAGGACTAGTTATGGGATAAAGGTTACCATAAGGTCTAAACCTATATATAGGTTTTACTTATAACCCTATATGCCCAACCTATCAAATGCCAATTATGTTATCTTGGATGAGGATAAACACCCCAATGACCAAGAGCCCATTGAACCTATTGAAGGCATATCAAATTTTTTCCTTGATGAATTGGCGACATAAAAGAGGTAGGTTTGGGTGTGTATTATATGCATGAAGGAGTTGGTATACCAAGTCTCACTGACACAAGATAAAATCATTAAGGAGTATGGAACTTATTATTTGATAGTTATATATACAATAATGGAAGTGGGGAAGGTGTCATGATTGTCTCCCTTCTAAACAAAGGTACTTTTCTACCTTGAGGTTTCAATTCAATTTCACTTCTAATAAAATGGAGTATGAAGCCCTCATCTGTGGGCTACACTGGGCAAGAAAGAGAGGCATCAAGCTCTTGTAATCCATGGGGTATAGTGAGTTAGTAATAATTAGGTGAGAGGTAAAATTGAAATCAATAATCCAATTTTGAAAGCATATAAACATAGGGTTTGGGACCTCTTGGAGGCATTTTTATCCTTTGACATTTGATTCATTCTTAGAGAGGAAAATCAACATGTAGACTAGTTATCTACCATTAGGGAACAATATGACATAACAAAGTGGATTAAAATATCTGAAAGAGAAGTCCCAAATCAAGGTGGTATATAATCCTTCAGTCCCTGATAATAAGGTGAGATGGTAAGTATTTGAAAATGATGATAAAATTACTTATTTCTTGCAACAAGATGTATAATTCTACTCAAAGAATCAAGGTAGATTACAACATAAATATGGGGACCATATTATTAAATTAAATAAAAATAAGATACCTAAGGGCTTAGTAACATTATAAAAAATATTCAATTAATATGACAAGATAAGGAATAATAAGGTGAGCATATCCACTAAAGAGGAAAACTATGAAAAAATTGTCATATTCAGAGATATGTTGTTGAAACTAGGAAAAGTGAACACCAAGGAGGAGAAGGCACCCTTCATAATATTATGCCAAGAATTTGTAATCATTTTTTCTTGGGATTATCTTGATATTAATGGGTTTGAACCTAGTTTGGATCAGCATACCATAGATTTGAATACAAGTGATAAGCCTGTGAGACAAAAGTAAAGGTCAGTCAACCCCAAGATTGAGATCCTTATATAGAAGAAGTTAATAAATATTATTGAATCCAAAATTATCTTCCCCATAAAACACTCTTCATGGGTGGCAAATATTTTTCATGTGAGGAAGAAGAATGGAGAGATAAGGTTGTGTGTGGAATTTAGATATCTCAACAAGGTGTCACTAAGAGATCACTACCCTCTACCATATATGGATCAGATTATTCAAAGAGTTTTAGGTTCAAAAAGATTTTTATTTCTTTATGGGTACTTAGGGTATAATTATGTGTTAGTGAGTAAGGAGGATCAACATAGGATTGCCTTCAAAACCAAGTAGGGAAACTATGCTTACAAGAATATTCCCTTTAGACTATCAAGTGTAGGAGCTACCTTTAAAAAGGCAATGGATGTGTCCTTCCAAGAGATCATTAATTATATTTTAATCATCTATCTTGATGAAATTGTTTTATTTTCTAAGGACCCCAAGGATCACTTGACACATTTGAAGTTGGTATTTGATAGGTACATGTTGTTTGGGGTCTCTTTAAACCCCCAAAAATGTATCTTTATAGTCCATAAGGGAAGACTTCTAGGGCATGTTGTGTCAAAATATGGCCTCTATATTGATCCTAAAAATATATATTCAATCCCTTCCTTATCACTTATAAACACAAGAAGGGATCAAAAAATTTATTAGAGAAAATCAACTTGATTAGAATATTCATACCCAGATTTGCAAAATTGGTGATGTCTCTAACTCACTTACTTAAGAAACACAAGGAGTTATCCTAGTCTAAAGAAGATAAAATAAGTTTCAAGTAAATCAATAAATCTATTTCAAAATATCCCACCCTCTTCAATGCTAATTTTTTATAGGATTTATTCATGTACCCCTTTTCTACAAGTGACACTATTTATTCTACGTTCATACAACAAAATAGTGAAGGCCTTGAGTAGCCCATCACCTTCTTCAATAAAGCATTGGATGGGTATGAATAGAGGTATACCTTTGTTAAAAAACATTTAATTGTATTCATGAGAGGCATAAATAATTTTAGACACATGGTGTCTAACAATAAAATATTTATTATGGTAGTTCACCCTAGCATTAAATATTTCATCCTTAGTAGAGACATAACTAAAAAGAGGGCTGGTTAGGTGACCAAGTTCATGGAGTATGATATATATATTAAGGTTACCAAGTTTTTTAGAGGTAATGGAATATTATAAGACCTTTAAATATATGTGAAGGAAGAGAAATAAGTGGTTTTGGTAGTTGAAAATGATCAACAAGTAGCTATAACTACATCTCCTCCTAGCTAGACCCAAAACATGTTGAAGTTCCCCAAAATGGGATTATGTATTATGTGATTATATAGGATAATAAATAGGTACTTAAAAATAAAATACATTCCATATAAAATTTTTTATGGGGTACTCTTCAATAAATATCTTGATGGCATGATTTTGAGGTGTGTAGAGACTAGTCAAGTTGACAAGATTTTAGGATAGTTTCGTGATGAGCCTACAGGAGGGAACTTTGAATATAATAACATAACATCAAATATCATAATATTTTTTATTCCTCTAAATATATCACAAGTGTCCTTAATTTTTAAATAACACTTCTCATTTTAGAATTTTGGGAATTTAGAGCATGAGTAGCAGGTTTTGGCAATTTATGTTACCTATAGAATAGCAATAAAGCAATGTTTAACTATTCCATAAAAATTATATTAATTTATGGTTGGGAGCCATCATGGATAAAATATTTTCAAAGTGTAAGTATCTATGCTAATACTTATTGAATTATGATCAAAAATTAAACTACAAACTAATCTAAATGGACATTTACAATGAAATCTAAACTAAAGCGATCTGGTTAAAAAGAAGGAAAAGAGAAAGGTAAGGCAAAAAGAGAAAAAGTGATTACTGATCTTAGCCTCAAACATTATGAAAAATTTTCAATTACAACTGAGTATTCATTTAACTAGTATATAGTATAAAATAGCATAATCTCATATCTCACTACACACCAAATAAACCTCCAAGGATGATATAAAGAAGTACAAGTAAGAATCGAATTTACTTTAAAGATTTGATACCACACTCAAATAACATTAGCACATTCTAATGTAGAGCAAATAAAATGAAGTAAAATCAAGCTCATTTAAATAATCTAGCATAAGTGCAAATTAGCAACCTTATAATCCAAGATGCAACTCATAATTCATAAAAACTATTCAAATTTAAGACTTAAGACTAGTAATTGAGAGAAAAACCATGTAATAATTGACACAAATAAATTTGGACAATCTTTTCAGAATTTCTTGATTGTATTAACTTCTCAAAGTATACAAGTTTTGATCAAAATTCTGTCCCCTTACAAAATGGTAGTACGACATCTTATAAGAGGATAAGGAAAAATATTAGTCAGTTACAAGATACAAATGTATAAAAGATAAAAAACTATCCTTTTTTAGAAAGTTCTAGAATGCACTTGTTTTTCCAAACTAAACTAACCTAGAGGCAACATTCTAAAAAATAGCATATGCCTTTATAAAAGGATATTCCTTATTCAAATATTATAATACTTTTACAAAGAGGAATATTAATTAGCCAATGGGCCCATTACTAAAGGGCTCCCTTGTTGATCTTGTAAAATCTCCATAGCTCTTTGATGTTGCTCTTTAACAAGATATAAACCTACAACTAGATTTAGAAGATAGACATCCTCCTAATCAACTAAGTCATCAAAGTCTCTATCATCTATTTCCATAGCTTCCTAGATGCTCTTGGATTCTACAATCTTTTCGTCAATGGTAAAGATCATGCCCATAATTATGCTATTATAGCTATCAAATTGGGATTGGATTTTTCTTCTCACTTCTTGCATCATTGAAGTGACTCTGTGCTTATATTATTCATCATCAATAATGCATAGGGCTATAGACTTCATAGGATTAGTGAACATGGTGCCAAGGATTTGTTTAATCTATGTAATTAGCTCTTCATCATCTTTCAAGAGTATGTCCAAGCCTTTTGACCAAGCACTCATACTCTAGATCTTATCCACCACTATCCTTAATATAGAATTTAAGTGGGCTAGGCTAATGGTTTTGAATTTAAAAATTGTATTCCTAATGAATATACTGATGATATCTCTTATTTTATCCTATACATCCTGCCACTCTTTCATCAATATTTTAGCCATCTCACTCTATTGGCTCAATGCATCATGTCTTAGACTAATTATTTTTAAGGAGTCAAACATGTTGAAAAAGGATGTTTCAAACATATTTACTATGAACTTAAGAACTAATAAGACAACTTGAGTCTCTAAATTCTCCTTTTCCCTCTCCAATTGATGTATCTTTTTCTTCATGCCTTTGATTCCTACTCTAATTTGAGTTGAACGAGCCTTAGATAGGCTTTCTATGTCTTCTTCATGGATGGGAAGTTCACCAGGATATTCTCCTCTAACTAGAGTTAAGCCTATAAAAGGCTCAACCTTTTGAAAGGTGAATTGTTCACCTCCAATCATGGTTTTCTTGGTGCTTACCCTTTCCAAACCTATTGTTTCAAGGTTGAATTTCACTATGGTGGATGACTATGTAGCCTTAGGAGGTTCTAAGACCTCCATCCTTGTGTTTTTTGAGGTACCTAGAATTTATATTTGTGTACCACTTGATGCTCTTATGTTAACTATCCTCTTTCTTTTTCTTCCTTTGTCAAAGCCAATATCCATGGCTTGATTTCTTTGTGAGCATCAACGTTAATAGTTTGGGTTAAGGCCCAAGAGTGAGACAAAGTGGGAATCTTCTACATTTTCCCATAGATAAACCATTTAGGGATAATAGGTCCATGAATGGGATATTCCTCACTAAACAAGTTGACCTCACTCTTGGGGTGGGTGAAGGTTAACTTGGTCTTCTTCCTTTCAACTAGGACCAAGGCTAATTCTATATTTTTTTATGTGGGTGTGATATTGGAACTAAATATAAATCAACCTCTTTTCCTTTATTTTGTTTAACCTCCTCTACCCAAGCTTAGGGTTCCTCCTTTTTTTCTTCTTTTTCTTTTGACCCATAAGCTTCAACTATCACTGTAAGTGCATCTTATATAATTTCATTGGGCTCCAAGGTAAACATAGCTAAGAAATCTATGGGGGACTCCATTATATTAGGAGGCATAGAAGATGATCCCTCTTGAGGTCTATCTTCCAACTTTTCCTTAACAGGTCCTTGTGTTATTTGTGCTTGGAATGATTGCATGTTGACCTATGGTTGAGGCCTTGAAGAGGGTCTAAGTAACAAATGATACTACATGGGTCCTAATTTCCAAATCTGACCAAGTGGTTTTTCATCTCCCCAAGCCAACCTAGGCTCTAACTTAATGGTGTGCCTCTTCAACCTAGTTAATACCTCTAAGAAACTAGAGGCCCTAATGTAGAATGGATCATTCACCCCAAGTTGATGCTTATATACCTTATATATGTTCTTGGATTCCTAGTGTTGTGTGATCATCCCATTAGGGTCCCATTGCATCAAATCATCCTTTTGTATGGTAAATTAGTCCTTGTGTTTTGAAATTATATTCATATGCTCCCAATTTTTCAAAATAGTCCTATTGATTATTAATGGAAAGGGATGGGGAAGGCCTTTCCTATTTTCCTTGAAAAATTCATCTATATTGTGAAGAATTTGGTAGGCTACTTCTTGCTCTGAAAGCTTGGTTGACACATAGATTGGTAACCTAAAGGGCTATGTTAAAGTCCATTCAATTCTTATGATGGTGGAATTAGGGTAAAACCAAATATCTCCTATCAAATCCACATACTTCTTGATTAATTATTTGGCCTTGCCCATGGGGATTCTTAGGATGGCTTCCACTAGGGATAGGTAGACAAAATCATAAATGAATTGAATTTTTTGCATATAATTGAATATGTGTAGCTTTAAGTAATGATCAAATATAGTAGGTCATCTATCAAAGGACCAATTCTTGATATCTGGGATCTGGGTAGAGGCGAAAATGGCATCCAATAGATAAGACATCATGTTAAATTGCTCACTTTTTTTCTTCTTGATTTTTTTGCATTGGGAGTTCAATTAGATCTTGATAATCTCACCCAATGGGGGATTGAGATCCTTTTCAACCATGAAGTATACATATGATACCTATTTTTTATAATTGTGAGTGGTAGAAGGGACTTTGCATGCCCTATTTAGCAAGGTCATTATTACCATAATTCTATCCTTAAATTAGACAATTAGTATTCTTCTTGTGAGATCTTGGACTACTTGGTTTGTAGTGAGAAACCATAGGGCAAGGATTGGGTTCAAATTATGTTCTCCAATACACCTTTTGATTGTGGGTAGGTCTATATGTGGCTTATATAGTTTTTAATAAATCTTAAAATCTATGGGAGAGATGTAAGCTATTTTCTTATATGTACTCTCATGCACAATCCATTCATTCTCAAATTTACAATCTTAGAAAAGAGGAGAAATTACATCGATATAGTGAAGTACCTTAGGATTGGTTGTAACATGGTATAGACTAGCCATCTAAATGGAAACTAGGTCATTGTATCTCCTTAGGCTAGTTGTATTCCTCTAATCTTCCCTAGTTAAGGCCTTCATATCTTTGATGGTCCAAAAGAGTTCATATCAATTCATATTTCCATTATTTGAGGTTGGAGTGTTTAGGTCTATGTCTTTGAAAACCCTCCCTTCATTGTTTGAGGTCAAGTATAGCTCAATCTCATCCCTTTATTATTGTCTATGAGCTACCATGGCTTTGGAAGTTACAATTACTTATCAAATGGATTGAAAGTGATATCTAAGTCAACTTGTTCTCAATTAGATCATAATTGAGCTCTTTCTATTTTGAATGTGATTAAATGTTTTTTAAACTGGGGATTTTATGGATTCCATGGTTTTTTCAAGGTTTTAATGGTGATGGAAATCTAGACTTAAGCTCATTCATGTCTCAGATTTGATTGAGACCAAAGATTTTATAAATTTTACCTTTCAAGCATATAATATCTCCAATTTTGTCATTTTTTGGTTGCATGGCACCCATGTGGCATCCATATATCAACTTTCATGGCATTTTCATAAATTACTTCAAATAACTAGCCATTAGCGTTTGAAAAAATTCATCTTTTCCTTCATGCCATTAGATCTAAATTTATGAATTAACATGGTCCATTAATCATGATCCTAGGTCTTGAGAATTATTGGTTTCTTTATGTTAGGCCCTATGGTTGTGACACTTGGAATCTTTATGATCCTCCTAAGCCCTATGTTTTGTGTATTGAATACATGCTTACCATGTGTCATTATTGTGGGCCTTTGAGGGCTCATTAAAAAATTTATAGCAATTTTGCTCCATCAGATTATAATATTAAAAAAAATGTGGACCATTGATCATGATCCAAATGGATGCATGCCATTAGTCTGATAAATTGATAGCTTTAGACTTGCCAATTCCTTCACTCCATTAAATTGATCGCCATGATGAAGTATGGGTTGTTGATCCTATAAAGGAGTGAGAATTTTAAGTAGCATCATTATTTAAGTGGGGATTTAGGTTTAAATACCTTAGGATAAGGTTCATTTTGTGTTTATTAAACATAAAATTAAATTTAGGCTAAAGTGTTTATGCCTAAGATTTTTGGGATTTATACAAAAAGGTGGGTGTGGCTAAATACATTAAACCAAGGTTTAAATTGTATCTAATAAACATAACACATAATTTGGGCTAAAATATTTATCTTAAGCTCTTATAACATGCCCAAAGGGGTTAAATAAATATAAGGACTAAATTTTATATTTTGACCTAGGGATTTATTATATTAATAAACATGATAAAATATTTGATTAAAAGCATTTGGCTAAGTTTTATGTCACAAGGAATATTTTAAAATAATACTTAGTACAAGTCTCTATCCTAAGGTTCATGGGATTCAAGCAAATGAAATGGGGACCTTAGGATATAGACTCAGACTAAATTCATTTCTACATATATTTAGACTATGAGATCATTTCATTATTTACAGTTCAAATATATCAAGTGTTTGAGCATCCTTCAAGGGGTCCCATTGATCTAAAATGCAATACATGAGCTTTTAATAACATATTGGAGTATATCCTAGTCTAAAGTAAAATAATCCATTAGCTTATATTTTATGTTCACACAAACTTCAATAATAGCCTCATGGATGTCAAATAATGGTCACATGAACATCAAATTTAAGGTAATATATCATTAAGTTTCATGTGATTAAATTTGATGATCCTTCAAACATCAATGATAGCCTCGACATTCACATGAACATCAAATATAAGCTCATAAATTTTTTATGGTCCATATACCTTTAATTTGATACACTCCATCAGATCAATCTCCATAATGAAACATGGGCCATCAATTGTGATCTGATCGATTTCCTACCATTGGTTCAATTTGATGCATGGGACCCTTTACTATAAAGCTTTGAACACAAAATTTCTTTGTGATGACCTCACAGAGCTTTATGAGCCTTTAACTTTTTAGTGTTGGCTTCACTCTGTCAGATTAAAAGCCACAATGAAGTGAGAGCTATCGATCATGATCAAGATGCTCACACATGATTGGTCTGAAGGACTAAATGATCAAGTTTGTCAAAATTTTCCTTGCTTTGTTGGATCAAGAGGTGTGATGAAGTGTGTATTTTTAGATCTACAAAGAAGCAAGATATTTATCTGAGGGATCAAGATGAAATAAGACTTATGAATGTTTAAGACTAAGGTCTCACTGTTAATAAACATGAATGGGGCCTTAGCATTAAGGCTTTAGGAAAAGTAGGTAATAAAGGGGACCATGCTAAAAAATAAAAGGATCTTTCCAACATGAATATTAGACTCAGTTAGAAATATAGGAAATAAAGAGGGAAAATAAAAGGGACCAAGTAGGACATGCAAGTTAAGGTTTAATCATTTAAATAAATATGACTAAGCCTTAACATAAAAATTAAACTTAAGTCCAAAGAAATTTTAAATGTTCCTACCAATTTTCTCATACCAAATGTAAATTTGAACTGAGGGCTTAAGCTAGGGTTTTCTAAAGGAAAGCCTTTAGAAAAAGAAGCCTAAATAGAGTTAATCTACAAATTTTAATCATGATCCATTAGAAAGAGCTCCATGAAACTTGTATCTATAAGACATGAAGACTAATTATTAGAAAAATTAGGCAAGCTCAAATCAAAACCATAAATCATTAAGCCAATTTTATCAAAGTGGATTATCCTTAGATTCTAAACATGATCAAAACATGTCATGGTTTTAGGGTTAATGTTCAAATTATCTCAAGGTTCCCAATTTTAAAAAATGGGGGTATGTTGACCTAAAAAAATGGATACTTCCAAGGGAAACATAGTAATATGTTATAACTTAGAGACTCTAGTTAAAAAAAACAACTAAGTGATCCACTCCACTTGATCAATGTCATTATCTAGATCATTTTATGGTTGAAACAAACATTGCACTTATAGAATTGGGATAAAAAATTAAGACATATACATTTTGTGTGTGTGATTTTATTCCAATTACTTTTTTCCATGGGATTTAGGGGATAACTTCCATATTTCATATCTTTTAATCATTAAAACTCACTTGGAGAATGTTTAGATATTCATTAATAACCATGCTTCTAGTTTAGGGAAGGCTTGGGCATTACTCTATTGGTAGCCAAGCATCTATAACCCCAATAGAGATTCCTTTAGATCTACTCATGGCCTTGTTCCATTTCCAACTAGGCATCCATAGCCCTAGTGGAGATTATTATAATCACCTATGCTTAAAAATATTTCAATTTTGTATTGTATTCTAATTTTTTGTATTTTTAGATATTTTATTCTTTTAGTAAGGTTAGGAACCCATGTAGCTAGATTTAAGGATTTGATCAAGTCTTTGATCCTAAAGAAATCACTTATAAAAGTAAGTATTATCCTAGGCAAGGATTTTTGTAAATTGCAAGCATGATTGTGCCTTAATAGATTAATATTTCATCCTATAAGTAAAAATCTTCTTAAAACCAGATTTAGGTCAAGATAATGTCTAAGCTCTCATGGAGTAGTTGGCATCTTCCATTAATATTTAATAGTTTCATCAAATCATAACATTAGGCTCACTTTTCAAATATATAGTCAACACATGTATTAGGTTCATACCACATTCTTAAAATTTAAAGTTTCAAGAAATCCAAATAAACTTTGAGCTCAGGGTTGTCCAAAAGGACTTATTAAAAATAAGGAATAAGGAAACATAAACAAATACACAACAAAAATTAGCAAAGTAAGAAACAAAAGGAAACAAATAGATATATGCATGCTTATGTACAAACAAGGGATAAGAAGGAAATAACTAAAATAAACTAACTAGCCTACCTAAACTAAGTCTAATCGTCTTATAAAGTTACCTCATAAAGACCTTAGGAGGAGCATCAAAGAAGTAATGCTTGAGGTATTACCCATTATTGGGTAGTGTGAAATATACTCATTATAAGTCTCTAAGTCTAGAGGTATTATTTTTGAGTGTGTTTGCAATTTGTTAAGAGCCAATCCATAGAGGTGTGAACTTGCCATGTTTGCACTTAGGCTCAGATGCTTTATCCCAAAGGAGAAATAAGTCCCCTTGTCTAAACACCTTGATCTTTTGTAAAACCACCTATTCACCATGCTTTAATGTCTGCTAAAATTAGCAAAGGCTTCCTCCTTTGTACATTCCATTTGGATGATGTCTAACAATCTTGAATTTCCAAGCACTTGATCTTCTTTCATACACTCTTGCATGAATTTATATGTAGGAAACTTGAGAGTGATAGGGAAGATAGGTCTTAGCCATACATCAATATAAATGGTGATTATTTTAAGGCTTTCTTGATCATTATCTTATCTACCCATAGTGCATACTTGAGAAGCTTATGCCAAGTCCTATGCTTGTATTCATTAGACTTCTTGATTGTATTCATTAAGTTCTTGTTGGTAGACTTAGACACTTCATTTCCTTTGGGGTAATGATTAGGTGAAAACTTGAGACAAATGCCAATATCATACACCCATTTTATCATCTCTATGGATATAAATGCAAATCCATTACCACACATAAAAGAGACTAGAGTTCCAAATCTAGTATATATGTTCTCCTCTAAGAAATTGACCACTTTGTCTATCCTATATTATTTGGTGTCTACAGCTTCAATCTACCTTGTGCAATAATTTATGGTAGTTAAGATATACTTGTGACCTTAAAATTAATTGGGGTTGATTACCCCTATAAAGTCTAATGCCCATTGTGTAAATGGTTTATAAGCCATGATTAGTTGTAAACGAAATACTACCTTAGCTTCCTTTGTGTTAAAGATTTGGCATGAGTGACATTTACTCACATGCTTATGAGCATTTTGGAAATAGTTGGCCAATAGTAGCTAGTTCTAAGGATCTTGTGGGTTGTAGTATTTCAATATGGATGCCCATGGATAAACTTCTCATGGATGTGCTCATGATTTGGTTAGCTTCTTCTTTTAAGACACATATCAGGTAGACCCCTTCAAACTTATTTTGTATAAAACTATATCTTTGATTAGGTAATGGGCTACCTTGACCCATAAATCCCTCTTTTTCTCCCTAATTAGTATTATAGGATATGTGTCATTAATTAGTAAATAAATGATGTAATCATAACACTCACTAGATTAAAATCTTTGTTGATTAACTTGCATAATGCTTAGCTCAGGGCTGGTATTAACAATCATTTGGATCAAGCCTTGGCACTTTACCACTTTTGTCATTTTCATTTCTATGTCATATTCTTGTAAAAATGACATCCATTTACCTCTACATTCTCTAAGATCATTTTGGCTCAACATAAGTTTTGTGGTAGGTTCAGGTAGAATAACATGCACCTTATTTTTAAAGATATAGTGCTTAAATTTATTCAATTCCTTAACTAATCCATATGTTTATTTATCAATCAATGAATAGATCAATTCAACATTATTAAAGTTAGTACTCATGAAAGCTATTGGGTGATTGCACCCATTAACCTTATAAGTTAAAACTATAGCCATAATATGGTCATATTCAAAAAAATAAATATAAAAGTCCTTTGAAAAGTTAGGAGTTATCAAGACTAGACCTTGGCTAGTTGATTATTTGATGTCATTGAATGCCTTCCTAGATTATTCATCCCATGAGACCTTTCCATCCTTCTTTAATATTTCATTTAATGGATTGACAATCTCTACAAAGCTATAAATGAAATTTCTTACAAAGTTTATCTTACCAAAAAAGGATTTTAACTCTTTTTTACTATTTGGAGGATCTATCTTAGATATAGCTTCCACTATTTTAGGATTTATGGAGATCCCAGCTTTAGTTATGACATGACCCAAAAATTTACCTTCAGTAACACAGAATTTTTTTTTCTTATGGTTTAGGGAGATTTTTTACCTTTTGCATCTCCAAAATACTTATTGTAAATACATAAAGTGATCTTCCTTATTTTTATAAAAAAATGGTTAGATCATCCATATATACAATGATACACTTACGAATAAGACCTTAGAAGGCATGGTCTATGGACCTTTGAAAAGTAGATCTTGCATTTATTAGTCCAAAAGGAATTTTCTTATATGAAAGGGTGTCCCACTTAGTGGTGAAAGTTATCTTCATCTTGTCTTCTTTGTCAACCAACACCTGATTGTATCTTAAAAATCCATCAAGAAAAGACATCATGGTTGATCCTGAAACTTGTATTACCTAGTCAAGAGAGAGGAGGGTAGCTATCCTTTTTAGATGTTATATTAAAATTTATAAAAATAAATGCATATCTTAATCTCACCATTATTATTTTTGACTGGCACCAAATTGGCCACCTAGGTAGAATGCCTGATGGGAAACACAATTTTAGCAACTAGCAATCTATTGACCTCTTTGAAGATCATTGGTTTAAAGAGAGGGTTCACAGGTCTTTATTTTTACCTAAAGGGTTTAAAAATTTATTTAAGGGTTATAGTATGGGTGATAAATCTTGGATCAAATATATTTAATTCATCATAATACCAAGTTATGACATCTTTGTACCTGGTTAGCAGCTCTTTTGCCTTCTTGTTTTGAATGTTAGTGAAAGATTTTCAAATATTAACCAGCTAAGGCTAATATTGAGGGCTAAGATCAACATCATTATAATATTTCTCACTTAATTTGGGAATCTTAAGAACATTTTCCAATTTGTCTTGATAAAATAACCTCTTTAAGGCAATCATCCCATTAGGGATCTTATTATCATTTATCTAAATGAATTTTCCATTAAACTTGCCTTCTCTGCACGTACTTTCATCAGTCTCATCAGTGATATGAGATTTAAATGCTACTTAATTTGTCATGGAATATAAGATCTATTGATCATTACTAAATACTTGAAAATTATTTACATTATTATGGATTTAAGGGCAAGGTATCAACTTAATGCTAAAGTTGGGTGAGTCTTAGTCAGGCATGAGGTTTATTGTAGTAGATGCCAACTCATCAGTAGCTTGGTTCTATTCTCTAGGGATGGAAACAATGTTAAAGACATAAAAATACTCAATTAGATCCTAAATCCTAAACTTATACCTCTTGAGGTATGATATTTTACATTGATATTTTCTCCTCATCTAGTTTACTATTAGTTTCAAGTCACCATATACTAGTAGCTCTTTGACTTTATTTTTAATATCAAATTACAAGCCTAAAATGAGGGCCTCATATTCAATAGGGTTATTGGTAAAAAGAAACTATAATTTATAAGAATCATGGTATTCATTACCAATAGGGTCAATTAGAAAAATTCCTACTCTAGATCCAATCTTACACCTAGCACCATCAAAATGTATCTTCCACAGTCTAGGTATAAAATGAGTATTCTTAGGATCACATACCTTTTTAGTCTCTAGGGTGAAAACCCCTAAGTCTAAGTCAATTATGTTTACCCTTTAATTAATATTATTGTACTCAATGATCATGTGATTCATCCTTGGATCTCTTTCAACCTTGATCTAGTTTGGAACTCCTTTCCAAGGCAACCACAAATGTGAACAATCTATGGACATGTATCCATTAAGAGCTTTGGTCCATTCCATTATTAACAAGATCCCATAAACATAAATAATGTCAACAACTTGGATATCAATAAACATTTTTAATCTAGGCTTAGAGGCCAATTGTATATGAATATTTAATAATTCCCCGATCACCTTGACTCTAGATTTGTCTAATTGAGTAATAACTCTATCAGACTTAATAGGTGTCAAGGCAATTTTTTTGAAAATACCTACTAGAATGATATTTTTAGATGCCCTAGAATCCAATAAATAATTATAAAAATTCTTATCAAACATCCTAACTATGACCAAGAAAGGAGGAGATGCTATGTTAGCTTTGTGAAAAGTCACATTAGCATTATCAGCTTTGGGTGGTTTGATAGATTTCTTTGACAATGATTCCATCAAGAGATCCCTTTGTTTTGTGATCTATGTTAATTAATGCAATGTGATGTTAGATTTTATCTTCTTCATGTCTTTAACAATATTATAACCAATCTTATTGTAAGAATTAGGAACATCAACATTATGCTTATAGGTACTCCATTTGGGTGGTTTTGGATCATTACTTGAATAAATGTTTGGAGGAGTTCCAAAGTTATTTGGAAGTGTTGAGGTAGTCAAAGGCTGCCTCTACTCTTTATTCCTCAAAGGATAAGTCTTATTTAGAAATTATTGGAAGGCTTGGATTTCCTCAACGACATCATCATGTTCATTGTCCTCTTGAAAAGGGAAATCAAAAGTCTTCACCATGAAATTTTGATCAACAAACTTGGACCCTGAAGTACCTATACCACTATATTTGTTAGGGACCACTTCAAATATGTCTAATTATTTTTGAAAATCTTAAAAATCCTTACAAATCTCAATGAAATCAATTTCACCATGATTGGATGTACAATGTACTCTACAATAATTAGGCAAAGAAATATCTATAAGATTAATGTCCATATTACACTTTTTAGAATATGGTACATTATTATTATTATTATTATTATTATTATTATTATTATTATTATTATTATTATTATTATTATTGTGGAAACTATCATATTGAAACCTATTGTTTGGCTTATTAAACCTTTGGAATGAAAAGTTCCTATCATATCTCTCTCTAGTATTGCCAACTTATTTTTGCAGATAAAGGAAATTAGTGCTTAACTTTTAAACCATTTTTAGGATAGATTCATTCTCATTCCTAGGAGTTTTAGAATTGTGAACCTAGTTATTATTAGTACCAATAGCTGGTATTAAAGCTCTTTGGTTATTTGTATTAAATCCATTAGTATAAGGATGGCTCAATAATCTTAATTTTTGATTGGGAGTACCATGAATCAAATGTAATTGATTCAAATTTGGGAGTTGATTCAAGGCTAGAACATTCTAGTTGTTATTGGGTAAGATGTTTAGAATGGGCATATGTGGATTGATATTTTGGATATAATAGTCCATTTGTCCCTAGGGTTTCATTTGATCATTGATGATCACTACTTCAGAATAATCCTTGGCTAATGAAGTTATAACTTGAAGATATCTTTTCAAAAATATAGAAGTCATGAGATCCATTGTATCCTTGTAGATTTCTAGAGCTCAAACCTCATCAGGTTTATAAGGTTATATGGTCCTGTTATACATTTTCTAGAACATGACATTAAATGACCTTATGTGCTTACTTACATCCCTCTTGATGGTGGTGAATTGGTGGTATATAACACATGGGCTAATAATTTTACAAAATTGGTCTATGAAAACATTAGTGAAACCATCCCACCTAGTAATATAATTATCAAGTAAATTTAGAAACCATTCATATGAAACATATTTAAAAATAAAGGGGAATAATTTGCATGATACATCTTCATGTATCACATTTAATAACCTTAAAACATCTTTTAAAGATTTAATGTACTCTTTATCAATTAAAATACCAATTGGAATAAATGTTGGCAAGTATTTTATAGGGTTACATGGGATATCATGTACCACACCTGGTATGTTGATTAGATAATCTCCCAAAAAATCCATACCTAGATGAAGGTCAAAGGTAGGGTTACCTTCAATATGTGAGGTTGGAGAGGATTTGGAACATCTATGCCTACATTTATCTCACTTGATTATTCTATGGACTTTAAGTTTAAGCAAAGGTTCCCTTGTCTCTAAATGTGATCTTATTCGATACCTAGGTAATTCTAGATTAAAGATTGAATATCCTATTTGAAATATGATGTGTCAAGTTAGTATTTATAAATAACAAGTATTAAACCTACACATTAAACTAGTTTTGCAAATATTGTATAAATAATAGTAAAGGACATAAACCTTTGATTAAGCTATAGCTCAAAGATGTGTCCAATTATGCAAATATGGTTTATCTTTATAAATATAAGCTAAAATAAACATATATCTATGAAAGATATACCAATATTTAATCAAAAAAAGTTATTCTAACATCAAATACCATGAACTCTCAAATCGTAAGCTCTATTTACCAGAATTAAGCATCAAATATCAAAGAACTATGATATTTATCTAAAGGAAACACAAAGATAAGTCAAAAACCACATAGATAAATGATCTTTACACTTATGAGCAAAGAATTATGCAGAAGTATAAAGATAAGACCAATCTTAGATCAAATAACAAAGATTAACAAAGATTCAACCAATTCACAAATAGGCCCTCCTTATAGTGCCAATGAGACTTGTTGATGCCTCTAAATGTATCATAGGTTTCCTTAGTGTTCAAAAAACACTTCTCATTTTAGAATTCTAGGAATTCAGAGTATGAGTAGCAGGTTTTGGCAATTTATGTTACCTTTGGTGAAATAGTGGCAAATAAATGTTTAATTTTTCCATAAAATTTATATTAATTGATGGTTAGGAACCATCATCAACCAAATATTTAAAAAGTGTAAGTATTTATGCTAATACTTAGTTAATTATGATCAAAAATTAAACTATAGACTAATCTAAATGGGCATTTATAATGAAATCTATACTAAAGTGACCTAGTTAAAAATAAAGAAAAGAGAAGGGTAAGGTAGAAAGAGAATAAGTGATTACTGATCTTAGCCTCAAACATTATGATAAAGTTTCAATTACAAGTGAGTATGCATTTAACTAGTATATAGTGCAAAATAACATAAGCTCAGATCTCACTACACACCAAGCAAACCTCTGAGGATGATATAAATAAGTACATGTAAAAACTAAATTTAATTTAAATATTTTCTACCACACTCAAATAACATTAGTACATTTTAATTCAGAGAAAATAAAATGAAGTAAACTCAAGATCATTCAACTAATCTAGCATATGCACAAATTAACAACCCTATAATCAAAGATTCAACTTAGAATTCATAGAAACTATTCAAATTTAAGACTGAAGACTAGAAATTAATAGAAAAACCATGTAACAATTGACACAAACAAATTTGGACAATCTTTTCAAAATTCCTTGATTGTATTAACTATTTAAAGTATACAAATTTTGCTCAAAATTCTCTCCCTTTATAAAATAGTAGTACTACCTTTTATAAGAGGACAAGGTAGTATACCAGTCAATTATAAGATACAAATGTACAAAAGATAAGGACACCTATGTTTTTTTAGAAGGTTTTAGAATACACTTACTTTTCCAAACTAAAATGACCTAGAGGCAACATGCTAACAAACTAGCATGTGCCTTTACAAAAGGATATTATTCATTCAAATATTATAACATTTTTACAAAGAGGAATATTAATTATCTAGTGGACCCATTACTGAAGGGTTCCCCTATTTTTCTTGTATAAGCTCCATAGTTCTTTGATGTTATTCTTTAACAAGCTCCAAATCTATAACTAGTTTTAAGAGATAAACAACCTCTTGATAAACTATGTCATGAAATTCTCTATCATTTATTTCCATAGCTTCCTAAATACTCTTGGTTTCTAAAATATTTTCCTCAGTGGTGAAGATCATGCCCATAATTTTGCTATTATCACTACCAAATTGGCCATGGCTTTTGCTTCTAACTTCCTACAACACCAAAGTGACTTTGTGCTTATATTATACATCATAAATAATGCCCAAGGTTGTAAACTTCATAAAATTAGTCAACATGGTGTCAATGAGTTACTTAATCCTAGTAATCAACTCATCATCATCATTCAACAGTTTATCTAAGCCTTTTGAATAGGAACTTAAAATCTAGATCTTATCCACCACTATCCCTAACATAGAATTTAAGTGGGCTAGGCTAATGGTTTTGAATTTATGAATTCTATTCCTAATCATTATATTGATGAGATCATTTATTTTATCCTCTACATCCTACCACTATATCATCAATCTTTTGGCCATCTCACTCTACTGGCTCAATGCATCTTGTCTTAACTTCATTATTTTTAAATAGTCAAACAAGTCAAAAAATATTTTTTAAACATCTTTATTATAGCCTCATGAACTAATAAAATATCCCAAGTCTCTAAAATATCCTTTTCGCTCCCTACGTTATGTATCTTTTGCTTTATGCCTTTGATTCCTACTTTGATTTTAGTTAAATGGGCCTTAGCTAGGCTTTCTATATCTTTCTCATGGATGGGAAGTTCACTAGACTATTTTCCTCTGACTGGAGTTAAGATTATGAATGATTCAACCTTTTTAAAGGTTAATTTCTCACCTCCAATCATGGTTTTCTTAATGCTTTCCCTTTCCAAACCTTATATTTTTAAGGGTTGAATTTCACTATGGTGGATGGATCTATAGCCTTAGGAGATTTAGTACCTCCATCCTTGTGTTTCTTGAGGTACTTATAGTTTCTATTTTTGTGTCAGTTGATCTTCCAATGGCAGCTATCCTTATTTCCTCTTCCTCCTTCATCAAAGCCAATATCCATGGCTTACTTTATTTTTGAAAATCAATGTTAATAGTTTGGGTTAAGGCCCAAGAGTGAGACAAAGTGGGAATATTATGTATTTTCCCTTATATAAACCATTTAGGGATAATATGTCCATGAATGGGATATTAATCACTAAACAAGTTGACCTCACTCATGGGGTGGGTGAAGGTCAACTTACTCTTCTTCCTTTAAAATGGGATCAAGGATAATTATGCCTTTCTTTTAGGTGGAGGTGATATTGGAACTAAATCCAAAGCACCCTCTTTTCCTTTCTCTTGTTCAACCTCCTCTACTTAGGCTTTAGGTTCCTCCTTTTGTTCTTATTCTAATTTTGACCCATAAGCTTCATCTAACACTCTAGGTGCATCTTCTACTATTCATTGGGATCCAAGGCAATCATATTCAAGAACTTTATGAGGGAATTTAGTCTATTAGGAGGGGTGTAATATGATCCCCTCCTATGTCTCTCTTCCAATTTTTCCTTATTGGGTCCTTGTGTTATTTGTGCCTGGAGTTGTTTCATGTTGACCTATGGCTGAGGCATTAAAGAGGGTCTAGGTAATAAATGTTACTATATGGGTCCCAATTACCAAATCTCACTATATGGATTATCATCTCACCTAGCCAACCTTGTCTCTAACTTAATATTGTGCCTCTTCAACCTTGATAATACATCTAAGAAAGTAGAGGCCCTAATGTAGATTGGGTCATTCACCTCATGTTGATGCTCATATGCCTTATTTATGTTCTAGGATTTTAGGTGATGGATGATCACCCAATTAGGGTCTCATTTCCTCAAATCATCCTTTTTTAGGGTAAAGGAGTCCCTATGTCTTGAAATTATATTCATATCCTCCTAATTTTTCAAAATAGTCCTACTAATCATCAATGGAAAGGGATGGTGAATTCCTCTCCTCTTTTCCTTATAAAATCCATCTATGTTGTCAAGAAATTGGTAGACCACTTCTTGTTCTACAAGTTTGGTTGGCACATATATGGGTAGCCTAAAGGGATATGTTAGATTCCCTTAAATTTTGTTGATGGTTCAATCAGGGTAAAACTAAATATCTCCTATCAACTCCACATAATTTTTGATTAATGGGTTGACCCTGCCCATGGAGATTCTTGTGATGAATTACACTAGGGATGGGTAGACACAATCATATATGAACTGTACATTATGCCTATACTTTAATATGTGTATCTTTGATTAATTATGAGATATGGTGGGTTATCTAACCAATTATTGCTATTTGGGATCTAGGTGGAGGCTAAAAGGGCATACAATAGATAGGACATCATGTAAAATTTCTTGATTATTTTCTTCTTGATTTTTGTAAATTGGGAACTCAAGTGGATGTTGATCATCTCACCTAATGAGGGAGTGGGTCCCTTTTAAACTATGAATTAGACATATGATATCCATGTTTTATTAGTGTGAGTGGTATAGGGGGCTCTATACACCCTATTTAGTAAGGTAATTATTACCTTAATTACCTCCCTAAATTAGATAATTGGTATTCCTCCTGTGAGGTCCTAGACTACCTAGTTTCCAATGAGTAGACATGGGAAAAGGATTATGTTCAAATTGTGTTATCTAATCCATGTTTTGATGGTGGGTAGGTCTATTTAAGGATTACATATTTTATAATAACTATCAAAATCTAGGGGAGAGATGTAAGCTATTTTCTTAAATGTACGCTCATGCACAATCTAATCATTCTCAACTTTACAATCTTGGTAAAGAGGAGAAAGAACATCAATGCAGTGAAGTACCTTAAGATTAGTGGTATCATGGTGTAGAATAGAAATATAAACAAAAAATAAGTCATTATATCTCTTTAGGGTGGTTGTCTTCCTCTATTTCTCCCTGGTTAAGGCCTTCATCTCTTCAATGGTCTAAAAAAGCTTAGACCAATTCATGTTTCCATTTCTCAAGTCTGTAGTGTCTTGGATCATGTCTTTGAAAACCCTCCCTTCATTGTTTGATGTCATGTAAAACTTAGTCTCATCCCTTTTATTATTGTCTATGAGCTACCATGGTTGTAGAAGTTGCAACTACTTATCAAATGGATTGAAAGTGATCTCTGAGTCAACTTATTCTTACTTAGATCATAATTAAGCTCTTCCTAGTTTGAATGTGATGAAATCACATTTGAATTGGGTATTTTATGGATGCTAGTGCTTTTTTGAGGTTTTAATGTTGATGAAAATTTAGACTTAAGATAATTTATGTCTCATATTTTATTGAGACCCAAGATTTTATACCTTTACCCGTTTAAGCATATAAGATCTCTAATATTGTCATTTTATACTTACATAACATCCATGTGGCATCCATCTATCATCTTTCATGAAATTTTCATAAATGCCTTTGAAGAACTAACCATTAACATTTGAAAAAATCCAAATTTTCTTTCATAACATTGTTTCTAATTTTATGAATCAATGTGGGCTATTGATCATGATCCTAGGGCTTCAAAATTATTGGTTGATTTATGTCAGGCCCTATGGTTTTGACACTTGGTATATTTACGAGCCTCTTGGGCCTTACATTATTTGTAGTGAAAATGTGCTTGTCATGTGTCATTCATGTGGGCCTTTGAGGGTTTGTTGAAAATTATTTGATAGTTGTGCTCCATAAGATTATTTTATTATAAACAAACACAGACTATTGATCATGATTTGAGGGGATGCACACCATTGGTCTGATAGATTGATAGCTTTAGTCTCATCAATTCCTTCAATTCAATTGATTTATCCTTGTGATGAATCATGGGCCATCAATCCTACAAAGGAGTGAGAACTTTAATCATCATAATTATTTAGGTGGGGATTTAGGTTTAAATACCTTAGGCTAAGGTTCATCTTGTGTTTATTAAACATGAAATAAAATTTAGTTTAAAGTGTTTATGCCTAAGCTTTTTGGGATTTTTACAAAAAGGGGACCATGGCTAAATATTTTAAGCGAGGGTTTACATTGTATCTAATAAAAACAATGCATACTTTGGGTTAAAATATTTATGTTAAGATCTTAGAACAAGCCCAAATAGGTCAAAGTGATATAAGGACCAAATGCTAGATTTTGACGTAGAACTTTATTATATTAATAAAAATGATAAAATCTTGGGTTAAAAGCATTTGGGATAAGTTTTATGTCACAAGGAATATTTAAAAAAAGACTTGGTATAAATCTCTAGCCTAAGGTTCATGGGATTCAAACAAATGAAATGGGGACCTTAGGCTATAGACTTAGACTAAATTCATTTATGTATATATTTATACTATGAGATCATTTCATTATTTGCAATTCAAATATCATAATTTTTCAAGCATTCTTCAAGGGATCCATTGGTATACAATGTAATCAATGAGATTTTAGTAACATTTTAGAGTATATCTTGGTCTTAATCAAAATAATCCATTAGCTTAAATTTGATTTTCACACAAACATCAATGATAGCCTCATGGACAAAAAATGATGGTCATGTAAATGTCAAATTTAAGGTAGTAGATCATTAGGTTTTATGGGCTTAAAGTTGATGGTATCATAGACATTAATGATGCCCTCATAGATGTCAAATGACATTCATAAAAATGTCAAATTTAAGCTCATTAAACATTTATTCTCCATAGACCTTGGATTTGATATGCCCTATCAAATCAATATATGTGATAAAGTATGGGAGATTTATCATTATTTGATTAGTTTCCCACCATTCATTCAATTTGATGTGCTAGACCCTTTGCTATAAATCTTCAAATGTAGAAGTGTCATGTGGTAACCCCATGAAGCTTCATGAGCCTTTAACTTTTCAATGTTGTGTTCACTCCATCTGATTAAAATACATGAAGAAGTGAGATTCATCGATCATGATATAGATTCTCTCACTTGATTTGGCTAAAGGACCAAATTCTTAGGTTTGTCAGAATTTTCCTCATTCTATTGGATCAAGAGGCATGATGAGGTGTGGAATATCAGATCTATAACGAAGCAAGGTATTTAAGTGAGGACCTAGGATGAAATAAGACTTAGGCTAAAATGTTTAAGACTAAGGTCTCATTCATGTTAATAAACATCAATGGGGCCTTAAGGTTAAGGCTTTAGGATAAATAGGTAATAAAGGGGACCATGCTAGAAATAAAAGGATCTTGCCAACATGAATATTAGACTTACTTAGAAATATAGGAAATAAAGAGGGAAAATAAAAGGGACCAATTAGGAATTTCAAGTTAAGGTTTAGTCATGTTAATAAATATGACTAAACCTTAACATGAAAAATAAACTTAAGTCCAAATTAATTTGAAATGTTCCCACCAATTTTCACTTGCCAAATGTAAATTTGAACTGAGGGATTGAGCTAGGGTTTTCTGAAGGAGAACCTTCAAAAAATAAACCTCAAATAGATTTAATCTAAAAAATTTAAGCATGATCCATTGAAAAGAGCTCCATGAAACCTATGTCTATAATAAATGATGACCAATTATTAGCAACATTAGGCAAGTTCAAATCAAAACCATAAATTATTAAGCCAACTTTATCAAAGTGGATGATCTTCAAATTCTAACCATGATCAAAACATGCCATGGTTTCAGGGTTAAGGTTTAAAGTATCTTAAGGGTCCCAATTTTCAAAAATGGGGATATGTTGACCTCAACAAAGAGTAGGCTATATTTGTCCAAGTTTATTTAGGGACTCCCATGATTTGGTTAGGAGGTGTCCTAAATGTGCTATATTCACTAGTGAGCAAAGACTAGTTGCCTTATATCTAAAGCCTATTCAAGTTGGGTAGTCCTTCATGAAATCGGGCCTAAAATTTATAGTTATGATTCATCCCCCATATAGTGTTGGATATAAGTTGGTTTTGACTTCTATTTATTACTGTATTAGGTGGGTGGAGCAGCTTCACTCAAAGAGGCAAATGAGAACACAATTTTGGAGTTCTACGAAAGCCTAGTGACTAAATTAGAGGTCCCTTCCACCATCATATAAGATAATGCATTATCCTTCATTAGTGAAAAAGTGAATGAGTGGGATATTAACCATGGTATCTAGCTCAATTATTCATCTAATTACTATCCATAAGGTAATGTACTAGTAGAGTCCACTAATAAGAATTGGATTAGGATAATAAGAAGTACAATGGAGGATAACCAAAGGGAGTGGCATACCAGGCTAAGGACTACCTTATGGGAAGATAGGATTACTCCCAAAATTTCTATTGGTCACTAAAAATATCTCCTTTTTTATGTCAAATAATCTATATTTCCTATATCACTTGCACTACCAACCTTAGAACTTGCACACCAATTTGAACCATGGAGAGTGATGCAATGGAAGTGATAATAAATGAGTTGAGGGAGATGGAAGAGACAATAAATTACAATATTCACTCCACATGGTCTAACCAAGATCAATTCAAAATGTAATTTAATAAGATATACTCTTTAAATACCTTCTAATAAGGTGACATTGTACTCAAATGGGATGAGGACCATGCCAAGCCAAGTAAGAATTCAAAATTTGATAGTCTTTGGAGTGGGCCATATGTCATTACCAATTACAAGGAGAGAAATGTATTCCAATTGTCCAAACTAAGTGGTGATGAAATACCTATCCATATCAATGAGATGTTTCTCAAGTATTGCTATTAGAATTAAAAA
Organism: Torreya grandis; assembly: GCA_037957365.1. Taxonomy (NCBI): domain Eukaryota; kingdom Viridiplantae; phylum Streptophyta; class Pinopsida; order Cupressales; family Taxaceae; genus Torreya; species Torreya grandis. The sequence goes on along the minus strand of JARHVA010006809.1, from coordinate 138,617 downwards.
AACTCTCTTGTATATAATAGTTAGTTTCCATCCTCCAAGTGTTATAGCACATGCTTTGTTAGTGGTTTATTTGTTCTTATTACTTTTTTTGTGTGTGTATTTATTATATATTGTATCTTGTTTGTGTCATATTAATTTTTTTTAGTATTCAAGGTCTAAAAATTATTAATGAAAGTGACAGTGTAGTCAATGAGACTTCACCTAGGCATGAGTGATAGGCAAAGATATCATGTGTCTTCTTGACTAGTAGGCAGGTCAAGCCTTCAAATTCACTAGTGATATTGAATAATTTCTTATCCCAAGACTATAAATGATTAAACACATGAATCATAACCCAAAAAAATCACTTTTGGTCACCCTTCTTATGTTTCTTGAGATGTTAAGATAGTCTAAAGGAAGATCACTGGTTATTTTATCTAGGCAACAATTTTAAGTGTTTTGTCATGTCAAGAAAACATCATGGTGGTTGCCTTTACTCCAACTTAAACTTGTGTCAAGTTTCCTCCTTATGATTAAACATGTGTAAATATCCATAACAAGCCTTGAAATTGTCTCAACAATCCAAATTTTTCCATGATGGAGATGACTAAATGTTTGTAAATGATGACACTATCCTGAATCCATCTAGTATGATGAAGTATGGATTAATCATAAATTTTATGGTTGTTATATAGGTATATGGGAGCATAATTTAGGTATTTATAATTTTATAAGATATTTTATATTTATTGAAGTGATATCCATTTAAAACTTTCTCTTAAAGTCATACATATTATCTAAAAAGGGAGTATTTAACCTTAATGTGATACTATTTAACCTTGAAAAGCCACTAAGACCACCATTCACATCCTTAAAATCCTTATGAATTACATTATACCATGAAAATACCATTTAATATGGTAATGGTGTCCTCTTTATAAGTTAAACACCTTCATTTATAACTAAATAAACCCCACACATGTGAAAATGATTTAACTAATTTGGGAATATTGGTCTTTTATTCTTAATTTAGTTAAGGATCTAGAATAAATAAATTAGTAAATAATATTTAAATAATTTAACCAATAATTTTTATAATTTATTTGTATTTTAAATTTTCTATAAATAGAAATAAATATGGATAAAATAATACTTAGCTTAAAATAAATTGAAATGGCTATTACAAGGTTTGATAATGGTTGTACAAGACTGACACAATGTCACAAATTAGGATCTAGCTTTCATTTTGTGAAAGGATAGGACCATAAAAAAAAGACACCCTAGAGTCTAGTGTTGTTGTCCTCTTCTACACCTATTTTCTAAACTACTTGTAGAGACTTGAGGTTTTTGAGTTTTATTCATTGTCCCTATGTGAGCCTGCCTATGAAATCTTGACTACTAAAAGTCTATGGAACTCCTTGTAGAGTTTATTTAATCTTAAAACCCTAGAATTCATTTTTCTTTGATAAAACTTTAGAAATAATGGGGGCTAGCATGTGTAATATGCACTGAACATGTACCCACACCCCTTATATGGGCATGATACATACATACCAATACTCTGAAGAGGGATCAAGCCATATGTAACTATCTAACTTAATTTGATTTATGTAATAGTGTAATTTAAGATGAAAAAATGATAAAATGGGTGTGATTGAGGTGGATAAGCATTGGTATGAGTATTTGGTTATGTTTGTGGCTATATTGGATGGTTGTATTTAGAGAAGAGGGAAATTTTACTTAGTGGTTATGCTTGTATTCTTGCTTGCTTTGTAATATTTGCCAACATCCTTCTAAAATAACTTTGAATGGGATTTTATATAGATATATTGGTCATGGGTTGTATGCATTCATGCTAGGCTGACAAGATGAAGGATAGGAACCAAAAGGAAATAACTATTAAAACTCAAAATGTAATTGGATAAGAGTGCTAAAATAGGAAACCCTAGGGTTTGATGCTATAGTCCAAGTTGGGTGCTCCCATCCTATAGGTGTGGGACCTAGAGGGATAAGATTGGCTTTAAAATGCTACCTGGCTGAGGTGGAATGATTTTTTAGAAAGCTTGAGATGATTGGGAATAAGTAAAAAGGTGTTTAGAAGGGTCATGAGAGAATGCAAGAAAGACCTATGCATTATGTGTCACAAGACATACTCAAGCTACCAATTTTAACATTTTATATGACTACATTTCCCCCCCTAAATTCTAGTGATTCAAAAAACTAAAATACTAGGATAAATAAAAATTAGAAAGCGTACCTTAACTACCTATAAGGGTAAATCTCATGAAACTATGTAATGTTGGGTGTGCATAAATAGAACACATTATGAATTGTAAATATACAAAATAAAAACATGAGTAGATTAGTTATTAATAGACATGTTATGTCTAAATTAAAAACATACAAAAGATATGTAAAAGAGAGAGGAAGAGAAAGGAATGAATACATCTCACTAGGTATTATTGATGGTTAAAATTGTGCTTGTTTCTAACACCAACAATGGGAAGTTTCAAGAATGTGGGACTTGAAACTTGAAATGACCTCCAGATTTTTAAGAAGCTAGTCTCTTCTTTATCTCAAGTTTTGGGAGGAAAGGGATATGAAGTAAATAGGAACAAAAATGTAACTAAAGAAAATCTAACTATGGTGATGCACTTGAATTTAATTCAATCCTTAATTCTTAAGGCACAGTGAAACTATCTTTAGGATTTAATTACATTAAAGAGAAAACTAGGCATGATTAATGTAAAAGATGAAAACATTAGGATCAAAGGCTCACAACTTTAGAAGATTCTTTACAATAACATAGAAAAAATCAACAAAGGCACAGGGCTCAATCTTCTTAGTTTTCCAGTCACATAAAAGGCACAAAAACATGCACAGTTATACAAACCTTCTAGATCAAGAAAATAGAACAAAGGAAAATGATATTACTAGTCATATCAATCAAAGGTTCATGATTTAGATGATTCTTGCATTAACATAGAGAATATCAACAAAGGCACAAGGCTCAGTCTTCTCATTAATCTCCTAGTTACATAAAAGGCACAGAAACATGCAGAGTTATACAAACCTTCTAAAGAAAATAGAACAAAGGCAAATGATATTACTAGCCATAGAAATAAAGTCTAAAATTCTCCTTTAACAATTTCTCATAGAAAATTCCTCCATCTTCTGATTCTCTTCACTAGTGATCTCTGTACCCCTCTTTATAGCATTGGATTCCTTCCAGATTGTCTGCATGTTCCCAATCTAATGGCCCAATTGAACTCTAACTGAACTAGAAGTGTCTAACAGAAGATATTTTTTAGATTCTAAAATGTTTCATCTTCCTATAGTTCATTCACCAAAATAGATACATAGGACACTCCCTTCTATCAAATGGAAGAGGACACTTGGCTAGTTACCCTAATTTTACTTGAAAAACTTATTATTTAGGAGGCACCAAAAACTAACACTTGGCATGTTCCACAACACTTACTAAAGACACACAACACATTCTATGTAACCTATACTCTTACTGTGTTTTCACTTATAAGTGTTTGGTCCTTGACATATATCACCTTCCACTTCTCCAAAACTTAAACCTTTTATAGAAAATGGGACCCACAACACTTCTTGCCTGAGTAACTTCAAAAAGAGAAAGGGGATAGGTGGTGCTTTCTATGCATCTTTAACAAGGACACGTGGTGGTATTCGTAGGCTCTTAGTGACCTTCTGAGAAACATATGGAAGGTGACATGTGGTGGTCTCCACATCGTTTTAGCTATATCATAGAAACACTCGAGCCTAATTTCAGATTTACATGGATGGTGACACTTGGTAGCTTTTGCTTGTCTTAGAAACAAAACCTGGGGCCCACCATAGTCTTTACTTTTTGATGAAACAAAATGAATATATTTTAGATGTTGACACATGGTAGCTTCTACTTGATTTAGCTAGGGATACACAACATCTTCCATTGCTTTTTAAAAAGCATATTGAAACCTTCTGTGATTGCCACCTAGCACCCTCCACTTGATCCTAAGAAAGCTTATTATAAAGAAGCCTTTGAAAATTATAAGAAACTCGAGATGTGGATGCCAACACTTTTTGCATTCTATTGAGTTATTATGGGACACATAGCACGTTCCGCAGTGCTTACTAAAATTATGAAAAGTGCCTCGGCTGATGACACTTGCCAGCTTTTGATCAATTTCAACACTTAGACAAAATTAAGGCAAAAATAAATTTGAGCCAACACCCTGAGTCAAAACTTTATTGTCTTAAACCAAAGTATTTAGGGATAAAATTTGGATTGCATGACTGAAAATCAAAATGAATCGTAGAGTATTTTTTACTCTATAGTTATTGGTGACCCCAAGGACTTTTGAGCCTGATCAAAAAGAAACTACAACTCCTGCTTGATCAAAATGACAAAAAATCATAGCTTCAACAATGTTGTTTAATAGGTGGACCACTCATCGTCAGATAACCCCTGCTTATTTTGCAATTCATTGAAGGCTAAATCAAGGTTGATAATGTCTTTGTGTGAAAAATTCTACAAAATTTGAACTGTAGCCTTCAATTTAAATTCAAGCTAGGAAATAGGAATCAAAATAGATTCTAATTCAAGTACTGATGAATTATCCCTTAAATCCTAAAAAACTATCTGATCATTATGCTTGGCCAATAATAAAGGCTTAATTTCATCAATCATCAGCACAGTGTTGTCATCAGGAAAAGGAGAAGGAAGACCTAATTACACTAAGTCTTCAATGTGCTATTTATTTTCATTGATTCCTTCTTTCATCACATCTAGAAGCTCTCTACAATTGATTGTGGTGGAATTTTAATTGAGAACCTCATTCACTCGCTTAACAGTGACCATTCTATCATCAATTCCTACTACTGACAATGTTCCATCCATTGCATCATAAAGCTTTTGCAGCAGTGTTTCAGAGTCCAAAACTCTCCCAAAAATAGTAGTTAGAGTGTCTTCAACTAAAGTCTCCACTTTTTCACATGATTTCTAATCATTTATTAGAAAGGTTAGAGAAGGCCTGAGCTGAATAATCTCTGAAGAGATTCTTTTCCACATTGATTCGTAAAGCTCTTTCACCAGATTTAACACTCCTACATTCTTTAGCCTATTGGCCAACTCTAATTTAAATTATTCTACCCTTTATTGCTCAGCTTAAAATTTGACTTGTATAGCCATGGTATTATTCTATTCATTCAACAACTTCTGTTGTAGTTGAGTAACCTGTAGTAGGCTTTCCTCGCATTTTTCTTGTAATGCTACTTTTTCTCACCTTAGGGTCGTCACTACATCTTTTACCTACATTAGCCCTACCTTTAAGGAATCATTTTGGGCCTAGATAACCTAATGACTCTGGAGAGACATAGTATCTTGCAATTATTTACTTAGACTCCCTATTTCATTATCCTTTATATTGATTTCTGTGGTCAAACATCTATAGTTTGCCATCTCTTTAGCTAGATCAGCTTCCATCCTCTATAACTTCCTTGATATTTTCAAGTAATATTCAACAACTATAGAAGTGGATTTAGTTAGCAACTTGATTTTGTCTTGTGTTCTGAATAGGGACATGTCAATAGCCACTACATTCATTGTGTAATCTTCTAGCTGCATTTGTTCACTTGGCTTGATTATATTTGGTGATAAATGAGTCATCATCAGTTGCTGCTAAATTAGGTCAAATTGTGACCTCATATGTGGTGTAGCCAAGGCATTATTATCCTTGATCCTCTTTTTCTCTCTTCGAGCTTCCCTTGCCTTCCTAACAGCATCTACTTGAGTTTGGAAGGTAGAAGGAGAGGTAATGTGCCCACCCATAAAAGGATGACCTTGTGGCAAACCATATGAAATAGCCAATTGTTGGCTATGAGCAATCTGAGGAGGTAGTTTCTTGGGAACAGAGGGAGAAAAGTGAGCCAATGATATAGCTTGAGTAGGGATAGATGGGGCAAAAAGAGAAATGGGCATAGTAGAGGTGGCAAGGGATATTAATTGCCTAGAAGGAATTATTACCCCAATAAAAGAAGATAGAGATTGATAAGAAGAAGGAGAAATGACACTTACCTAAGGAGCAATTGAAGTGCTCTATGATTGGTGTTGTGAGGGTTCTACCCCCTCCTTTGAATCAAGCTAAAACTTCACCCTCTTTCACTTCTTTGGCATTTCTTCTACTTGTTGTGTTTCCTTCTCTTCAACATTTATCACTGTTGTTGGTGGTGCTTGTGGAGAAGAGGGAATATCAAGGATTGATGCTGATGGGGAAGCTTTTGGTAGTGAAGATACCACACTCTTTTGTGTTTCCATGATGCTAAGAGATTGGGGCCAAACAATCACAGTGATTGAAGCTGTAGTTGGCCCTGGGGCCTGTGATTCTTGGTTAGATCTTGCTCTGGCTTTTAGCTCTACACCTTGTGTTAGTAAATTGCTTGTGTCAGGGCTAGATATAGGGGACATATGGCACTCATCCCAGAGTTCCTCCCATTTCTCATCCAAGTCCACATTCCCAAAAGAGTGAGTTGTCTGACAAATTTCTTGCCTATATTTCCAATAGGCTTCTATTTTCTCAGCATCCCAGTCTTTATTATTTAGTGCCCTTCTTAAGCTAGAAGTCATTCTAATTTTAGGATCAAAATTCCTCTACTTAACATAAAAAGTTTCCCATGGTCTATTTTTTTAAGGGGCAAATCTGTCAATTCAACATAAAACTCAGGAATATCTTCCCTAGGATTTTTCTTATTTTCCCAAAAGGGATGGCCCTCATGTGTAATTCTAGTAGCAACCCTATTAGTCTTGATCCATTAAGCTATGAAACTATTTGGGTCATATATACATTTATATTTTATAAGAAGGAAACCCAAGAAGGCTAGCTTTCTAAGTAACACAATTTTAGCATCTGTGGCCTCTAGTGTCATGTTGTTTGTCATCCATGGGAGGTCATACATTTTCCTCTTCCTCTTCCTAGATCCATATTCATTATCTACCACTGAAAACTACCTGGTGACCTCTAAGAATGCTAACCTAAGAGTCAAAATCTTAGGTAACAACATTGGTTCCCCACAAAAACCATGGACTCTAATAATTGTATGGTGGGATCCCAAAAAGAAATCACAAGGAATCAGGCAATTGGCCATAATATTTTATATACTTGGGAATAGTCTATTTATAACTAGTTCTAGGGTCAAATGACAAAAAGTAGGGGCAAAAAAAAGTTCCCATAACTCATATGGGTCACTAGTTTTTGACAAAATATGTGTCCATGTAGAAATAGGAGTGGTCCTTTGTAGACTAAAACTTGGGTCATACATATTAAGATGCATATGTTGGGAAAAGATTTTAGAGGTTTTGAAATAACATAAGGTGAAACAAATAAGAAGAGTACCTAAAAACCCCTTTTGATTTGAACTAGGCAAGTTGTTTCACCATTTAGTATGCAATCTACTTGAAGAAATCAAGCTGATATTCCTGAGTCTTGTCGACAATTTTCAACCTAAAGAGGATAGCCATTTGTTCTCCATATATAGTCATATCATCTTTCATTTTGAAAATGAAAGCAATCATAGATAGTGCATCTTGGCTAGCTTGTGCAAATTGGGCTCTTACTGCAGGCAGTGTCAGCACAGTAGTATCATCATCACCTAATTGTAATTCAGGTCTTAATAACCTCAACTGAGTATTGATGTTTGCCCACATTTTCTACATTTTAGCAATGATTGGAAATATAATTGTCTTATCATGTTATAGGGCCAAAATTTATCTGATAACCTTCAATGTAATCTACACCGTGAATGGACCCTATTAAATGGTATTTGAAGGTGCATGGAACAATTTAGTGCTTATTTTAACCAAGTCAGGGCATGGATACACACCTGGGATAATGAATTGTGTCAGTTGTGAAGTCCATATCCTCATTGCAAATGTCTCATATTGTCCCACCTTGGCCCTCTAAAGACACCTTTGATGTGCCCCTTCTTTGAGAGTTTTTCTACTAGTTTTTTGAAGAATTGGGTCCATGATTCCATCTGCATAATCTTTTATATTTGTTGGGTCACTTGCTTGACTAACTTCAGGGACTCTGGTCCATAGGTATGTCTTTAATGGTTACGCATGGGCTGAAACATATGATTTACTCGTAAGAAACTTATCAAGGGATTCATAAATCCTAGCTCCTTATTGTGAAGACTGTGATCCCTTCATATCTATATCTATTCTTTGAAAATAGTGAACTATGGCTACAGGGATGAACTTTTTCAATATAGAAATCACTTTCACTTAAGTAGGTTTGCTAGGAATTGAAAATGCAAGTAGTAGGAATTTTTTCATAGACGCAGGAATGTTTGAGACATTGTAAGCTTTAACTCTTGTTATGAAGTTTTTATTGACCCATCAAGTCTCAAAATGGCATTAAATTTGGATAAACATTAGTAAATATTACTAAATCTTCATGGGACTGCGAGTTAGACATGTCATGCAAGTGGCTGCACAAGGTACCTTAGGGAATTTAAGATTTGGGAGATATTTAAAGTGTCGAGGATTTTGAAAATTTTGAAAAAGGTTCTGAGCTGTGGCTACGTGTTCAAACAACACTTATTAAAAAAAAGTGGGAAAGAAAAATTGGAAAATAAAGCAACAAGAAAAGGAAACTATCTAACTATGACTACTAACCAGGTATACTTGCCTACATCCTAGATCAAAAGGAAAAATTTTAAAGTCACTTTTATGGCAAGGAGACTTATGATTCCAGACAAGTGGCTAAATGTGATGGAGCTCTGGTGATTTTCTCTTCTTGCTTACCACCTTAATTTCTCTACATTTGAGTGAATCAGAGTCAAACATGCATCCAACATATACATACTCTTCTTGTTCTTGTGAGCCTGTCGAATGTTGGTTCTTCATATTGTCATGTCTCATCAAGAAATAAATGGCTATTGGCTCATCACCATAATCCCTTTGATATACATAATTTTTTGGCTTATCTCCTTCTACCTTATGCTCGAGTTCCATTGCATGATTATCCTCCTTGATGACTTCAAAGATATCATCTTCAAATTTACCAACCTCTTGAAAGGATAAGCCTGATAGTTCACAATAATTTTGCATATTTATTTGAGTCTCAATGCTGCCTTCTCCACCTAAAGCCAACTTACAACCTTCTTAAAGAATAGTGTAACCTACCCCAATGACTTCAAACAAGCCATTCAAAACATGATAAAAAATTATCTTTTTTTCATCAGAGATAGAGGCAAAAGCTTGTGACTTGTCCTCGGGATCATCAAAGGGCATACCTATGGTGATTTATTCTTCATCTACACTCATGAAATCTTCCTGACTAACCATGAACTAAGCATACTCCTCTTTACTTACTTCCTCCAAAATATATTCCTCTTTGAAAAGGGATGAAGTGGAAGACTGATGGTTATACATATGTGGAAGAGGAAATAATTCTTGAGCTAGAATCAAATGATTCTCTTCTTTCCATTTGTCCATCACTTCATCTATATCAGATGTAGCTTGAAATCTCTCTTGGAGGTGTGTAGATGGGGTGTGTTCAAATGTAGGATCTTCTGCTTGATTATCACCATGGGTAAGAGCAACCTTGACTTCTTCAAGGTTTTGAGCTGATTCATGATTTTCCTTCTTCCAACTTGGAATCTTGTCCTCATGTTAAAGGACTTGAGTATTGGTATAAGAGGTATCTTTTGGCATGGGATTCCTTCTAAGGTCTAAAATCTCTATCTCTCTTTCACTAAGCAATCTCATTTTTTCTTCCAATTCCTCAATTTGCTTAGCTAGATTTTCTTGAAAGAGTCTTTCTTGGAGCTCATAGGAATCATCAGATAAATAGGGAGTGCATGAAGGTTGCCATGAAAAACAAGAAGATTCTTGAGGAAGGATGGGAGAGACTCAAAAAGGGCTAGCCTCATTTTATATCTCAAACTCTTGGATAATGTCTTTCTCCTCTCTTTTGCCCCATGATTCCATTATTTGTTCCCAACTCATGACCTTAGATTTAGAAATTTTCCCTTGAAAAGATGGGGTTACAAGGTGAAGGGGAAGTGATGGTTTGGATTCCAATTCCCTTGCTGCCAACATAGATTGCTACTTTTGAAGATTTGCCATTTCAATGTGTTTATCAAGATTGGCTTTAAATGCCATATTTACTATTTCAAAAATTTCCTCAACATGATTAGGGAAAGAACCATGAGAAGCTTGACTTGGCTCTTGAGTAGGGGTTGAGTATGTCTGATATGAAACTTGGGGTAGAGGATATGTAGGTTGATAGACTTGGTAAGGCTACCTATCATGAATAATCAGCTTCTCTTCCAAAGATGCAATCAAGCCACTCACATCCAACATCTCATATGTAAGCCTTTGCCAATTTGCTCTTTCAATGGGAGCCCATTCAGTTTTAACTAGATCTACTACATTTATTACTTGATGGATGACATGATCAAGGATTTTTTGGCTGCATCCCCTTCTATTTTCAAGCTCTAATACATGCTTTTATATCCCAACAGTTCTTGTTTGAAGGTGGAAATGAGATTAGGTTGAGTATGAGATGTAATATATTGGGAAGACTGGGCATATGACTAATATAGCTCATGACAAGGATGAGACTAGTCATATTATACTTGTGAAGGGCAAAACACATAACCATACGCATCCTTGTTTCTTGATGTGATTCCATGAGCAACCTGATTTGATTAAAAATATATGAAGGGGCATAAGACCCATAGTTCTGATTAACAGAATTATACATAACAAATGGTGATTTCTTGATGACTTTGATTCTTTGAGATAATCAATGGCAATAGAAGATTGAGATCTTGTTACTGGTCCACATCTCTGACTCCTTGTAGCTCTCTGGTTCATACGGTCTTGAAAGAAACTTCAAGATGGTGTCCCACCAGGCGTGCCAAAAATTGTTGATGGTTAAAATTGCGCTTGTTTCTAATACCAACAATGGGAAGTTTCAAGAATGTGGGACTTGTGACTTGAAATGACCTACAAATTTTTAAGAAGTTGGTCTCTTATTTATCTCAAGTGTTGGGAGGAAAGGGATAGGAATTAAATAGAAACACAAATGTAACTAAAGAAAATCTAACTATGATGATGTGCTTGAATTTAATTTGATCCTTAATTCTCAAAGCACAGTGAAACTATCTTTAGGATTCAATTACATTAAAGAGAAAACTAGGCATGATTAATGTAAAAGATGAAAACATTAGGATCAAAGGCTCACAACTTTAGAAGATTCTTTACAACAACACAGAAAACATCAACAAAGGCACAAGGCTCAATCTTCTCAATTTTACAGTCACATAAAAGGCACATAAACATGCATAGTTATACAAACCTTCTAAATCAAGAAAAATAGAACAAAGGCAAATGATATTACTGGTCATATCAATTAAAGGTTCATGATTTAGATGAATTATTACATTAACATAGAGAATATCAACAAAGGCACAGGGCTCAGTCTTCTCATTAATTTTCTAGTTACATAAAAGGCACATAAACATGCACAGTTATACAAACCTTCTAAAGAAAATTGAAAAAAGGCAAATGATATTACTGGCCATAGAAATAAAGTCTAAAATTCTCCTTTAACAATTTCTCATAGAAAATCACTCCATCTTCTGATTCTCTTCAGTAGTGATCTTTGTACCCCTCTTTATAGCATTGGATTCCTTCTAGATTGTCTGCACGTTCCCAATCTAATAGCCCAACTAAACTCTAACTGAACTAGAAGTGTCTAACAGAAGATATTTCTTAGATTCTAAAATGTTCCATCTTCCTATAGTTCATTCACCAAAATAGATACATAGGACACTCCCTTCTATCAAATGGAAGAGGACACTTGGTTGATTACCCTAATTTTACTTGAAAACCTTCTTATTATTTAGGAGGCACCAGAAACTAACACTTGGCATGTTATACATCACTTACTAAAGACACATGGCACATTCCATGTAACCTATACTCTTACTATGTATTCATTTAGAAGTGTTCAGTCCTTGACATCTATCACCTTCTACTTCTCCAAAACTTAAACATTTTATAGAAAAAGGGACCCACAACACTTCTCGCTTGAGCAACTTCAAAAAGAGAAAGGGGATAGGTGGTGCTTTTCATACATCTTTAACAAGGACATGTGGTGGTCTCTATGGGCTCTTAGTGACCTTCTAAGAAACCTGTGGAAGTGACACATGGCAGTCTCCATGTTGTTTTAGCTATATCATAGAAACACTCGGGCCTCATTTTAGATTTACATAGATGATGACACTTGGAAACTTCCACTTGTCTCAGAAACAAAACCTGGGGCCCACCATAGTCTTTACTTTTTGATGAAACAAAATGAAGATATTTCAGATGTTGACATGTGGTAGCTTCTGCTTGCTTTAGCTAGGGATACGTGGCATCTTCCATTGCTTTTAGAAAATCATATTAAAACCTTCTGCGATTGCCACCTAGTGCCTTCTACTTGATCCTGAGAAAGCTTATTGGAAAGAAGCCTTTAAAAATTATAATAAAATCGAGACGTAGATGCTGACACTTGTTGTGCTCTGCTAAGTTACTATGGGACACATGACACATTTCACAGTGCTTACTAAAATTATGAAAAGTGCCTCGGCCGATGACACTTAGCAGCTTCCACTTAATTTTGAAACTTAGACAAAATTTAGGCAAAAACAAATTTGAGCATGCACTCTAAGTCAAAACTTTACTGTCTCGAACCAAAGTATCTAGGGACAAAATTTGGATTGCGTGACTGAAAATCAAAAAGAAACATAGAGTATTTTTTATTCTACATGTACATAAACCAATACAAAACCTATTATGATGTTGAGTGATGATATACCAAAATTAATATTGTGAATAGATCTAGGTGTTCAATTCCTTGAGAGTGGATCAAGAATCCAAAGGCTAGCCCTTTAGCTCCATCATCTCCCACTAGGTGAATCTATGTGATCATGCATGTGTTAATCAATGTTTGGACAATGTGTCTAATCCCTCTAAGTAGGTAGCTCAAGAATACAAAGTCTAGCTAGACCTTTTGCTCCATCATTTCCCTATGAAGTGAAGCTATGAAATAATACTAGAATGAATGTGTGTTGTATGATATGGATCTTGAAGCCCATGAATATTCTATAATATGATAATGTGGCATGGATAGCTGAATGTGTAATGGAAAATAGGCCACTCTTGGCCACTCAAAAATAGTGGAGATTAGGATTGTATAAAATCCACTCCAAAATTGGTAAATAAGCTTATGTGGAAGCCACTTAGGAATTATGCCAACCGCCTATAAATGGAATAAAGCATGCAACTATTAAGAATTCTTGGGTAATGCCAATATTTATAAAGAAGAGAAATAAAATGTGTTGTGCACTTTGCTACTAATCATTGGTGTCTATAACATGGATTCTAATATAGAATTTATACCAACTATCATATTTAAAAGTAGAAGTGAGAGCCATCATGGCATGCATGTTGTCTCTTATATCTAGATTCTTTAAGAAAATTTATACTAAAACTATTGATTTTTAACTAAACTTTTGCTAACAAAATTGTAACTGATCTTACCTTTCTATCTTTTTCTAGAAAATTTAGTTTTTTTGTTTTTTAGACACGAGAACCAAAATATGACACTCTATTATCTAGCACTGTAGTCCAAAATTGGTGTTCTTTTCTTGTGTTAATTCTAAAGTCTATTCTATAATTTCCATTGTCTATCTAGTCTATTGTACCTAGTTTAAAGTTTGAATACTATTCTAGGTGTTCTAAAATTTGATTTTTGACCAGTTAGAGGGTTTGATCTTTGTGACAAAAACCCTTGTTTATTATCTCCTCTTCTAAGGGTAGGAATGAATAACTTGTAATGACTATCCTCAGAAAAAAGAGCCCTAAAAGTGTGTTATGCTATGAAAATAAATGATATAGAAATGATAATTGACAATATATCTCAAGATATAGCATGGTTTGTATGAGATATTGTTAAATCGATAGGGGTTTGCCTAGATAGATATAAAAATGTAATAACATGCAAAATATAGTTTATTAGAACTAGAAGTCTAGTTAGTTGTTAGTTTTTAATTGTTAAGGAGGGATGGAGCATGATTTTCATCATGGCATCCAACAAAATAGGAATAATGCATGATGTATATCATGGCATTGCAAACAATTGAGAATAAAACATGTAAATTAGAATGCAAGGAAAGAAGAAAGAAGAATAAAAAAGTGACCAAGGGGCTAAGTAAACAAGGGACATGGGCATATGTCACTCAAACTGGGAAGTAAGCATACAATTCATGTTAAAATTACACATATACATACAATTTGAAAATAAGAAAGGTTGTCACAAGGGCCACAAGCACATAAAAGAGTAGAAGCAAAGGATATTGGAAAATATCCTAAGGCACACATCAAAGATACAATAAGAACTAAGAAATGCAATCAGATCTAGCTATGTAAAGAAATAAATGAAAGAATGTAATATATTATAAATACAATCACATCTAACTAATCTAATCAAGAAGTGAAAGTATGAAAAACATGTAGTACAAGACTAGGTATATGCTAAGAAATACACAAGTGCTATATACTAGTGAATGCCGATAGAGTAATCTATGTAGGATAATATGTAATGTACATCAACATGATAACTAGAGTATGTGGTGTAATAATGACATAACTTAGATGGTGTAGCCATGTAGAAGATACCCCCAATGGGTAGATATATCAATGTATGTCTCAAATATATAAGTAGTATGCCCCCTCAATGGGTGGAGTAAAGTAATCATGGATTTGGATGTCACTGCACATAATCAAATAAGATCAAGTGAAGCATGATAATGTAGATAAATAAATAAATAATAGGATAAAACAATAAATGTAAGTCTAGCATGTTAGTAGAAATGTAAAGCATAGATAATGCATATAATTAAAATGTTTTTGTATTTTTAAATATTTGAATGTTTTTTGTATTTTGATTTATTTGAATGTTTTTATATTTTGAAATAAGCTATGTACAATCAACCATAAATAAATTATGTACAATAAATACTAGGAAGAAATTATACTAACCGATGAGTCTCATGGGAGACTTCATATCATGGTGTCCTGTATCAAGGAGAGGGATCATGTGTGATCATGAAGCATGATGGAGCAACTAGGACTATAACTCTAAAAGTTGTGTATGTTGTAAATGCTCTAAAATATCTAAAGTAGAAACCAACTATGGGGGATCTTAGAATTGGATGAAACTATGGGGTTTTTAGGGACCCATCTAGTGATATGAGAAGCTCTCTAAACATGTGCTCTATGTGTAGAGGCATGATACCTCAATGATATTACCCTGGGTGTGAACATTGTGGATGGAAATTGTCTCAAATATTGAAATTGTGGTTGTTATAAAAGAGGATTTTATGGAAGTATATGAACTCTCTATGCTAGAGATGGAGGCCTCAACTATTTTTGAATCTAAACTAGAGGAATAATTGAAATTTGTGGAGAAATTGAAACTAGTGTTGGAGCTAGAACTAGTGACTACAAAGTAGTAGATGGCTTTGAAGTCGGGAGTGGTAACTCATATATAACTCCACCAATTGTAATAGCCTAATTAGCATGAATGGATTTTATGCATCTATGAAATATAGAAGTTACTGCACAAAGTTTTTGGATACATGGTCAACCAAGTAACATATTGAAGAATCCTACACTAGGAACTATAGTAAATGGTGTGGCCACACATGTTAGAATAGATTATAAAGGAAGTAAAATATCACCCAATAAAATCTCTATATTCCCACTAAATCTATCAATAACTATGTCTGTTGGGGTAATATCCTAATATAAATATCCTAAATAATGCAATAATGTCATAGAGCACATGTTCACACTAGATCCATTATCTATGAGACCACTATAAATAGGAAGATTATGAATGTAAGATCTGATAAAGAATGCATGATAATCCAAATCATCCTCAACTATCTCCTATTCTGAGAAGGATATTGAAGGTCTAGTTGGAACTCTAGAATTATACACAACAATCATGTTTCTCAAAGGATGTGACTCAAATAAAGGTGCTTTGTATATATCTAGTGGCAGATGTGTATGATATACATGGTGAACACCTAATGTGTCCCCTGTCTCCTATTTATAATGTTGTGGAAAAGGATCTAAGAAAATTTTTAGAGCCTTATCTTGTGTTTTCTTTTCCTATGGAGGCTCAACTAGAGTGCCAAGATCAATAATATTACCATCTATCAAGTCCTATATCTTATGTTTTAAATTTATGCATTTGTTTATTGTGTGGCTTAGTATCATGTGAAAATCATAAAATGCATTATGATCATATCCATATGGAAGAGTCTTAATTAAATCAACTTCCTGAATAGGAGGGAGAGATATGATATTACATTCCAATAACTACTATAAAACTCTAGCTAGATAAAATGGTAGATTGACAAAGGTTCATTGATGAGGTGCTAATAAAACCACTCATTGAGGGGGCTCTAAAGATGCATTGACTATAGGTTGATTCTAACTTTTGTTATCATTGACCTTGACTTTATATGGGACTTTATTGTAAATCTTATTTTTTTCTGATATACTTGTATATTTGAGTTTGCCCAATTAAATTAATTTGACTTCCCTTTCCTTTAGTGAATAAAATAACTCAATGAAGGAATAAAACCTTTTAAACATTATTGATTCATACAAAGCTAGTATAATACTTTATTTGAATATATCTTGTAAATCTTGATCGACCATGTTATCTTAGCCAAGATACTCTTGTATCGAAGAGCATAATTTGTGAGATGCTCATTTGAACATTGTTTTTGTTGTGCATCTTGGGCATAGGAAAAATTATCACCAATTTTAATACTAAAATTAGCTAAGAAAATGTTGGATAAAGGATTGAATGTATTGACTGATTGATTTTGTAGACTATAGAACCATTGTAAATCATAATCCTTTAGAATCCATGGAAATAGCTTGGTTAGTAGTGAGTCATTTGGCACATAGTCCAAGTATGCTATGTGAAAATATATTAAATGTGTCTTTGGATCACCCTTTTCATCATATAGAGTGAGCTTGGGCTGAACAAAAGTTGATGGCAAGGTGTAGAAGCAATATGGTGTGTTAATGGTGTATACAGTAGATCAAAAGAATCCAAAGCCTGTGTTGGTTTAAAATCACCTTACTCAATATGTATCACCTTGGATTGAAGATATTTTATCTCTTTCACAAGGGTAGCCACATCAGGAGAAAAATATGTACTAGCTATAGCTAGTGGTGGCATATAGTAAGGTTGGGCTGCTATAGGGGGTTGTTGAGACATAGTTTCCCCCATATTTCCATTTTTAATTGGTTTCTCTGTGGGAATGGAAGACTCAACTTACTTATCCTTTTTAATTTCCATGATATATTATAAGATAAGAGTATGATCTCAGGGTTGTTTCCTGAATCTTTCACTAAAACTTTATAGAATCAAGTATTTGTTGAGGATAACATAATTATCAACAATAGGTGGAAGTAAATCAAGAACCTAATGTGGTGGATCATGAACATCAGTGTTTGTATCATCTTTTTTATTCTCATACTGCTCATTGTTGAAATTATCCTCATGGAAATTGGTTTAATCTAGATGCGTAGTATCTATAGCAAGAAGTTGAGCTAGTTATTTATGTATGGTATATGGTTAGGTTAAAGGAATCTAGGTGAATTCAAGAGGGTTACCACTAAGTCTTACATTTCATCTCAAATGAAAAGATGCAAGGAGCTTATATGGAATAAAGATAACAACTTTAAAAATCAAAGAGAATATTAAATAAATGTAATATAGATAGTGAACTAGAATATGCATAAAAAGGATATGAAGCTCACAAACATGTAAGGTGATACCTCAAAAATAATGGGACCTAGTATATGTAACTATAGTTTTGAAAAATGGTGTGTGTGTGTGTGTGTGTTAAATTACTAAGGAATTTTTTTAAAAATTAATGTAATTTTTTAATTTAAATATGCATGTAAAAAATCAAAAAAGTAATGGAAGAATTTTGATTTAAATATACCTAGTAAATTTAACCAGGGTTTGAAATAAAATGATTTTTTTAAATTACTAATGAATTTTAAAAATTAATATGAATTTTTTATTTAAATATGTAGGTAAAAAATCATAAAAATATTGGAAAAATTAGGAAGAAAATTTACTTAGGGTTTTTAGGGTTTTTATGCACAAATAAAGTAAGTCGGGTTCACCAATGATTTAACTATATTAGGAATATTAGTGTCTTATTCCTAATTTAGTTAAGGGTCTTGAATAAATAAAAAAATAAATAATATTTCAATAATTTAGCCATTGATTTGTATAATTTATTTGTATTTTTAACCTTTCTATAAATAGAATTAAATATGGAGAAAATAAGATGTAGCTTAAAATGAATTGAAATGACTATTACAGGGTCTGATATTGGCTATGTAGGACTGGGATAGTGTCTTAAATTAGGATTTGGATTTCATTTTGTGAAAGGATAGGACTATCTAAATAGGACACCCTAGAGTTTTATATTGTTATGTTCTTATGTTTCTATTATTCAAACTTCTTATAAAAACCTAATTTTTTTTAGTTTTATTTATTATCCCTATGTGAGGTTGCCTATGAAATCTTGATTATTGAAAGTCTATGTAACTCTTTGTAGAGTTGATTTAATCTTCAAACCCTAGAATTCATTTTGTTTTTATAAAACTTGAAAAATAAGGCGGGGGGGGGGGGGGTGGGGTTAGTGTGTGTAAGATGCACTAAACATGTATCCACACCCCTTGTGTGGGCATATTGCCTATGTATCAAAACTCTAAAGAGGGATCAATCCATATGTATTTATCCCACTTAATGTGCTTTGTGAAATAGAGTAAATGTAGATGAAAAATACTAAATTGGGTGTGCTTGAGGTGGCTAGGGACTAGTGTGAGGATTTGGATAATTTTGTAGTTGTATTATATGGTTGTATGAAAAGAATAGGGAAGTTTGCCTTAGTGGTTTTGCTTGTATTCTTAGTTGCTTTGTTATATTTTCCAACCTCCTTATACATGAACTTTGAATGGGATTTTATAAATATTTATTAGTCATGGGTTAAATGTATTCATGCTAGGTTGACATACTGAAGGATGGGAATAAGAATGAAATAATTATTGGAGCTCAAATAATTAGATAAGAGCACCAAAATAAGACACCCTAGGGTATGACACTATAGTCCAAGTTGGGTGCTCCTATCCTATAGGTGTGGGACCTAAGGGGCAGGATTGGCTTGGAAAATACTACCTGATTGAGGTGGAATGATCGTTTTGAAATCTCAAGATGACTGGTAATAAGATAAAAGGTGTTTATAAGGGTCACTAGAGCATGCAATAAAGACCTATGGGTTGGGTGTCACAATCCATAATCAAGCTACCAATTTTGACATTTTATATTACTATATGAAACATGCCCCTTTATCCTCCCAAACCATAAAATGTATTTTTAAATATTTTATAACCCCTATTTTCCTTCCTCTTGCCCACCAATGTTGATTCATGGTCTAAAACATGATAAAATATAAGAAATTATAGATTGTAGGAGTTATTGAATAAGTAGAGATATGTATAGTACATATTTGGTTAGATGGAGTCAAGGGTCTATAAAGGGAGTTAAACATATGCATAAAATGAATAAATCTAAGTGTTTCAAAATTAAAAAAGGACAAAAATTGATTCACTTCCTCCACTAATCTCTTTATCATCTATGGAGAGCTATTTGGGTTGTGCTCAGTCCATACAAGAGAGAGAAGGTGAATGTCTAAGATCTTGGCCAAAGGAAGGAGACCTAATGGCATTATAATCATGGTAATTAGTTAAATTTTAGTCATTTGTGTTATATGAACAAACACTAAGAATTTAATCAATTTGATTACCTTCCTCATTTACATAGGGCCAAAAAGGGGGGATTATTTTAATGTATTATTTTTATGAAAAAAGTGATTTTTCATGTCTTCTCTAGTCCTACAAGGTCTTTCCATGGCATCGTCCACCCTAGGTTCACATGTGTGAGCCTATGGGAGTAATAAATATATATGTTGCCACTATTTATATACTACATGTAGGCTTCCATGGGTGAAAAAGAAAATTTAGTGCATGTGTTAGAGATGAAAAATGTTTGGAGGTTGATGATGATGTATTGAAGTTTATCATATCTCCTTAGTTCAAGTTGAATGGTCAGATGGACCTCAACTACCACAAGATATCACTTCTAAATGATACTTCCTATATGGTTGGGCTTCATTGTAAGGAAAAATAGTGTGTTTGATGAAGATGTCTATTGAATGTCATCAAGATACCATAAAGGAAGCATAAGAGTGATGTGTTTATATGAAAATTTCCTAATATAATCAAACCTCATTATATCTTCATAGGATAGTAAACTACCAATTATCACTCCAACACCTTCATAGTCTTATTTAGCAAAAACTAATGTTGTTTAATAGAGGTTGAGGTTTTTAAAGAGTCATAGATATCCATTTCTCACTTCATATGTATGATTAAAGACCTCAAAGTGTTTTATGTGGTTAATTATGTGAGTAGAGATGCTTAAGGTCCTTGTAAATCATCTTGGGTATGAGTCTGCATTCTAATCCAAGCCCTCAAAGAGAATATTCCATTTGATAGCCTCATCACATCAACCTACCTCAAAATAGACTCTGAGTTCCAATTTTCAATCTCTATGTGACCTTACTAATAATTACCCATAGGTCTGAACCCTCTACCCAACTCCAGGGCATAGAATCAATGTATAAATACCCCATAGGGATATCAAGTTCCATTAGTACCATAAGAAAAGGAACTATGTATTAATAATCCATATTGAGAGAGCATAATTACCATTTATAGGAAACAACTCAGATCCACCCTTCAAAGACCTTCAAAATAATTATATGTAGATGAGCCTTAAATTCAAACAAGGGGAAAATACTAAGTATATGTCTATATTAATGATATGTATTGGAACATAATGAAGTAGATTGGGGTCTCAATTATAACTATGAGATCACTCTCCTAACTCAGAAACCTATTTTACAGACCTCTCATTAGTCAACAAACATGATTCAATAGTCATAATACTGTTGGCAGTCTATACCCTCAACATTGAGTGTGAGATGGTATATAGACATAAGGAGATGACTTATACTAGAATCGTGATCATAACATGGATATGATAGTGAAAAAGATAAGAGGTCTAAATGGATGATCAAGAGAATGGCTCAAGCACATACAATGAGATATGCTCACTCAATTAGTTTAACATGCATGACTAAAGTGAATGACAATGCCAAGAGCATAGAAAATAAAATCATAGGGTGATGATGATATATGTATCCCTTATATTCTCACATAATGTTGTAGTCAAACAAGGAAGCTTCCTCTTCTGAGTTAGATACCCACGACATATAGACCTTAGTATGTAACTATGTATAAAAGTGTTATTGGAATAGTTAGTAAGGACATGCCTCAAAGGCTATAGTAAAAAATTGGAAACATGTCACCTAATACATGAATCCATAATTCTAAAAGGGGTAAAAGAGACTACCTAGATTTTCATCACTAATTGTACAATCTTCTTTATAGGACATTGAGGGTCAAAACAAAATTAAGAAAGAGAAACGTTGACATGATTATTTAAGAAAATAAGAACAAGTGTTGAAGATAAGAACTAGAATAATGATGATAATAGGGTATCATGGAAGCTACATATGCATCTATAAGTGGGTTGAGGTTATAAATCCTAGTCTAAGTACTATAAATCCTAAAGCCACTATGAACACTCAATACCCCATATTCACTTTAGGGGTAGGTCCAAACCTCTAAGAAAACTAAATTCCATTAAAGGATGTGTAATGATTAATTAGGTCTTGAGATAGATATTTGAAGGAATGTAAATAAATGTTCAAACTCAATCTTAGCACCTTCTCAATCTCTATGGCCTTAGACAATCATGTTAAATTATTACTTTGAACATTCATATCTCTCATCACATATGTAATCAAATCCAGAGATTTTAGGGGAATTTGGGCATCCCTATGCACTCAAAATCAATGAAGGATAGAGTTGGTTTTAGAGGCCCAACTCTATGAACAAATGTTAAAAATGTAACCTACATAAGCTTCCTAA
The DNA here is from genome assembly GCA_037957365.1 of Torreya grandis. Classification (NCBI taxonomy): domain Eukaryota; kingdom Viridiplantae; phylum Streptophyta; class Pinopsida; order Cupressales; family Taxaceae; genus Torreya; species Torreya grandis. The sequence goes on along the minus strand of JARHVA010006809.1, from coordinate 116,410 downwards.
TAAGGAGCTTGAAACACACCATATTTTAGTCATATCTCCACGTACAATTTTCATGGGACCTAGGGATACTTAGGAGATTTGAATGGGACTATAGGTTAAATTTAAATGGAAAGAAGTTCTAATTTGGAGGCTCATAATCTTTGAACCGTTGTTAAGATGGTGGACCTCCAAAACCCTCCTTAAACCCTAGTTCAAAAATGATTAAGAAAATACACCTCCAAATTCATCCAAATGAGGTAATTGATATATGAAAAGGTCCTAATGGTCTTCCTAGGTCCCTTGATCACTTTGATGAATTATTGGTTTGCACATTCAAGATGTGTAGTATATGAACCAGACCTAAAATATCTTTATAATCCTATATAAATGAACTTGAGAAGAATATGTATATTCCATATGTTCCTAATGATGAGCTCATAATATGGTTCATTATTGACATGTTATTTCCCTCAATTCATCTCTCTAAGGATATTATCTTATGCAAATTTTAGATTATTAGATAGCTATTACATGGAAAATAGATATTTGTCTTGTTTATATTGAACCAAATACTAAGCCTTTACTTTGTCATTAATGTCTAATACATAACATGTTTTAGTGATTTTTTTTATGAAGAATGCTTAGGAAAAAGACATAGGAAATGTAAAGTGAATGTTCAATTTTGATCGTCATCCGACATAATTACAGACTCCATAGGCTTGGTTTTATGGACTCTACAGGCTTGTTTCTATATACTCTGTAGGTTTGTTTCTACGAACTCCATAGGCTTGTTTCTATAGAATCTGCAGGCTTGCTTCTATGGAATCGATAGGTTCATTCCTACCAACTCTATAAGGTCAATTCTAAGAATCTTGTAATGACAAACCTACAAATGGGGAGGCTAATGGCTAGATAGGATAAGTGAGAATCATTCCAGCTGGAATCAAATAAGGAAAATAACTACCTGCTATTTTGTAGGATTAGCTTTTGATAAAGTTATAAATATATTTGATCTTCAGAATATTATAGGATAGGATATCTATTTTATTGGAATAATTAGATCTCTTGGAAATCCAATCTCCTATCTTTGGATGAATGGATCGACCAAGGAATCATATTCCTTTGCATCCTATTTTGAGTTGATTATATTAGTATAAAATGTAAGATTTTCATCTATTATATAATTAGATATCAAATGATAGAGAGTAGATAATAGAGGAAAAGATTTGTACAAGCATATTATAGGTTTTAGCCAGATTGTAATCATTTCATTTTTATGAATTAATACTTCAATTCCCATCACTGATTAATCTTTGTTCTTGAGTCTTAGAGGAGTAAGGTCCCACTCTCCATGGAACTAGGAACTGTGTATGGTATTTATGTTATGTTTTACTAATTTGTTGTTATGATTAATTAAAATCTTGTTACTCATAAAAATATCAAATTAAATTCACAGTTTAAAAAAATTATTTTCTTATTTCAAAGTTATTTCCTTCTAAGCAATGTGTGTTTTCCTTTATAGCAAATGTGTGAAACAAATTTCCTTTTGTTAGTGAAGAAGTGTGATTTTACTTTCCATTCAAACATAAATAGGAGTGTGATCTTTTACTTTTATCAAAAAAGTGGATTAATTTGATTTCTTCCTTTTCAACAAAAGAGTGAATCACATAGTTTAGGACACATTTCTTTCTCTAGTCAAAATTATAATAGGATAATCAAACACCCCCACAAGCAGCCTTCTAGATCTACCATCCCATACCTTATTGCAGACAACTTTGGACACTAGCCCTGGTTGATAAGACATCAATTGCATATTTATTAAATGAGGAGTTAAATGACACTCATTATTTTTGGCATTGTTACTAGGGACTATAAGGTGTTATTCATGTAATAATTATTGGTCTAGAGTGAAAAATAGAAAACATTGTAAAAACCCATAAAATCTTATAAAAATTCAATAAATTGATGTACCATCCTAGAGATTCTAAAGGATGATTTATCCCAAAGTTTCCACCAAGAACATAAGTGGACACCCCTTCAACATCTTTGAGTAGTAAATCAGAAGATACAAGTGAAACCTATTTTAAAAAATCTTCTAAAAATTGGATAGAAACTAGGCCATTGCCACAAGCAAGCCCCATAGGACAAATTCCTCAGGATCAATCTCTTGTAGGAAGACACTATTTAGAAGTTTCCAAGGATTTAGAAGAAACATTTTAAAAATCTATAACTAAAGAAAATTTTGAGAATTTTGAAGAACCCATAACTAATACCACAAATATTTTGGGAAGATCATCCCAATTTTGAAATATCATCAGAATAAGAAATGGCTCTCCAACAAAATCAACAACTTGCATAACCAAGAAGGACTTTCTCCTTTCCTATTGTTTTAGATCCTAATGATAAAATCACCATGAAAAATATTTCACTAGCTAATTTATCAAATTTATAGGGAAGATCTATAGAAGATCCTAATCAATTCCTATTTGAGTTTAAGGTACTATGTCAAACCTATGATTACATAATAGATGGCCAAAAATTAAAACTATTTCTCTCTACACTTAACGATGTAGCTATGAGATGGTTCATGGGTTTACCTAGTGATTCTATTATAACATGGGATGACATGGAAACAAAATTCTTGAACAAATACCAATATTACTACTGAGTGTGAGAAAGGAAAGAGGATTTCTTCAAAATCAAACAAAATGAGGATGAATCTTTAGAGGATTGTTTGGATAGATTCATTTTCACTCATAAAAGAATCAATTATCCACTCACTGAAATCATTTATAAATTGGTTTTATTGAAAGGGTTGGATGAAGACACTAGAGATGCCTTAAATTTGATGGGTGGAGGAGATATAAATAAGTTGGATTTTGATCAGATTTCTGAGCTTTGTACCAATTAATTTCAAATGAAACCTAGAATTAGGAAAGGAAGATTTGGTAGATCTAATGAAGTGGGTAATTTAATGGAAGAATTTGATAATTTAAAAACAAATAGCCTAGTTACACTAAATAGTACCTTGGATTACCTTCAAGCTAAGGCAAATGCAACAAAACCCTTAGCAATCTACTATCATAAGTGTAGATAGAAACATGCCCTTAGAGACTATCCACTATATAGAACCAATGTTTCATCATGTGGGATCTGTGATGCAATAGATCATAATACCAAACATTGCACCCTTCTACCCATTTTAAAGAATCAAATTAAAACACAAGTCTAGTCCACTAAAGAAGTAAATTATATTTAGAGACAAAACTTTGTCCCATAAAACTAGGCTCAAGGATAGTTTAATGTAATAAATCTAGTTAATCCGTGGATGGCACCATGGAATGTTTTAGTTCCTTCACCATTTTGGAATCAACCCCAAATTACATCAATTTAAAATCTATGGGTAGGAAAAGATTGGATGCCAACTCCCCCATGGATGGTGCCATAGCCACAACAACAATGGGTATCACAAAAATAATGGATGCCTCAACCATATCAAAAATGGAATTAGTAGTGGAACCCACAGTCACAATATACCTAAACAAGAAGACCACTTCAACAACAATCTATTATGCCACCACCAGTTATTCAGTAACAAGGACAAATCAATCAACCCTCAATGCCTACACAACCAATAGAAAATTTGAAAAATAAACAACCAACACCTATTTATGTTAATGAATAAGAATTTACATTCAATGTTGGATCTATTTAGTGTTAGACATACATTTGAGCTCAGGGAAAACTATACAAAAACCTCTAGTTCTCATTTATGAGATACCTAATGAAAATGAAAAGATAGAATCATCTCAATTAAACACTAGAGATACTAAAATCAAAATAAACCCTAAATCAAACAAAGAAAAAACTACTAGCCTAGTAGTTCCTTTTCTAGAAAGATTAAGAGAAATTGATATTAAACTAGAATCAAACTTGGTCTAAGAGTTACAAAAGATCAATATTGAGGTACCCCTTCTACAAGATATTAGGGATATACCTGAATTAAATAAGATCATCAAAAACCTTTGTATCAAGACACCTGGGAGGAAAGTAAAATATCCTGAAACCATTCATGTTGATGGAAAAGTTACGGATTTATTATCAGGAAAACTATTAGTTCCAAAATATGCAAATGTGGGAAGCCTAGTGATCATAATTACAATCGGAGGTAAATAAATTCCTAATATCTTGGTATATTTTGGAGCAACAATCAATGTTATGACAACTAATACTCTCTATGAATTATCTCTTATGAGAATACAACCTATAACTACCATTCTTCAAATGGCAGACCAGAATAATGAGGTTCCTATTATAAATAAATAATATCCATTAATGTTCCTCATGATTAAAACATACCTAATTGACCACATAAAAAAATGGGTGATGTAAATTACAAATTTTGATCTAAAATTTGTAGCCAGAAATTCAATAAAAGGTCAGGTCATAGTTGACCAATTGGTTGTGACTCCTTTGCCATATTCTTTTCCACTTGTATGCAATCAAAAATGCACCGTGTTTATAAATAAAAATGCTGAAGTACTAATATAATCTTGGGAGTATCTAGTAGATTTCATGGTTTTGCAACCCAAAACAAATAATCTAAGATATCCCATAATCCTAAGTAGACCATGGTTGGCTACTGTAGTAGCATTGATTGATTACAAGTTAGGAGACATGACCATTTCTAATGGGATAAAATCTAAATGCATCTCTTTGTATCGTCCTACAAAACCATCAAAAAATTACATACAATAATTTTAGGTGGATGACTCAGACAACACATTAAAAAAAAATTCCTCATTAGCTATGATCATAGTTAAAAAACACTTGGAAGAATTGAAAGGAGATATATACCCAGAATCTATGGACTCTGCCAGTCCAAAATCTATAGACTCTACCAGTCCAAAAACTATAGACTACCTTAGTTCAAGATTCTTAGGTCAAATAGAATATTCTAAAACCTCCACTTCTACTTCTTCTATTGTTTCTTCACCATATTATCATGTATTGATTTAGGAAAGTGTGTGAAAATTGGTAGAACAATAACAAACTCATTTCTTAGATGCATTTCATTGTTCTTTAGCAAGATTGATTCCTCTTGGAAAAGAGTTTGTTGATAATGTAACTATGTTTCATAAGATACCTCCTCATCTATGTCCTCTAAACTCATTGATTAGTGAGTTTAATAAAATATAATAAAACTACCTAAGTACAAAACTAATCATGGTATTACTTAGAAAGATTTTGAACATCAATAGTTGGTTAACAAATGAAAAGGAAGATCAACTCTTTGAAGTACTGGAAAGACATACCAAGGCTTTTGCTTGGGATTATACCGACATGAAGAGAATTAAACCTAGCATATACACTCATCACATTACATAGAATCTATCAAACTAATTAGATAACCACAAAGAAGAATAAATTTAGCATTAAAGGAAATCATCAAAATAGATATCTAAAAGTTGCTAGAATTTGGGTTTATTTACCCCATCTCAGACAGCCAGTGGGTTTCACCTCTGGTAATTGTGCCCAAGAAAAATGGAAAATTAAGGGTATATGTAGATTATAGAGAATTGAACAAAGCAACACTTGGAGATTACTCTCCATTACCTTTCATTGATCAAGTTCTTGACAACTTGACAAGAAAGAGATTTTTTTCTTTCCTAGATGGGTTTAGTGGGTATAACCAGATAATGGTAGTAACTAAAGATCAAGATAAAACTATGTTTACCTTCCCTTGGGGAACTTTTGCTTATCGATTACTTCCATTTGGGCTATGTAATGCTCCAACAACCTTCCAAAGAGTAGATCTATAAATATTCTCTTACCTTATAAATGATTGTGTTGAACAATATATAGATGACTTCACCATTTATGGTGAAACTTATGAAGAGGCTCTTACCAACTTGGAAAGAGTATTGATTAGATGTGAGGAACACCAATTATCTTTGAGCCATGATAAATATTTATTGATGATGGATGAAGGAATAGTCTTGGGACACCATATTTCTACAAAAGGCATTCAAGTAGATCCAAAGAAAGTAAAAATAATATCCAATTTACCCATTCCACAAACACAAACTAAAATTAAGAGTTTTTTAGGACATGCTAGTTTCTATAGATGCTTCATAGATACGTTTATCCAAATATCTGCCCCTATGTTTGCCTTGCTTATAAAAGATAGTACATTTAAATGGAGTGATAGTTGCTAGGAAGCCTTTGAGACCATCAAAGCTAAACTTGTTACTGCTCCAATATTGAGAGGACCAAATTGGACTAAGCCATTCCATATATACATAGATGCTTCCAATATAACACTAGGAGTAGTCTTTGGATAAAAGGATGAAGATGGAAACATGTTGATATATATTATATTAGCAAAAACATGACACTACTGAGAGAAATTACACCATAACTGAGAGAAAATTCCTAGCTATAATTTATGCAATTAACAAATTTAGACACTACATAATAGGCTACAAGGTATTTGTCTATATAGAGTAGTTAGCAATTAGATAACTTATCAACAAACCAATTTTGGGAGGTAAGATTATTAGATGGTTGTTGCTCTTAAAAGAATTTGATATTACTATTATAGACAAATCAGGGAAGTCTAATGTGGTGGCTGATTTCTTGTCAAGAATAAACACTACAAGTGAAGAACTAGTGGAAGATGACTTTCCAGATGAACAACTATTTGCTATTTTACCAAAATCTCTATGGTTTGCTAATATAGCCAATTACCTCACCACAGGGAAGTTTCCTTTACACTTTTCAAAAAAAGAAAAGAAAGGTTTAATCAAAGAAAGATTTTTCAAATGGATTAATGAAATGTTATTTAAACTTGGACCTGACCATGTGTTTTGCATGTGTGTGAAAAATGGTGAAGCTTATGATATCATTAGAGCCTATCATGATGAACCAAGAGGAGGGCGTTACTCAGCTCAAAGAACCATACATAAAATCCTAGGAGCAGGATATTATTGGCCTCACCTTCAACAATAAGTAAAAATATATGTCAGACACTGTGATGCTTGTCAGAGAATTGGAAAACCTACTATTTCAATAGAGATGCATCTACACCCTCATCTTCAATTGGTTTTAGAACCATTTGAGAAATGGGGAATTGATTTTATAGGTCCAATGGATCCTCTATCTAGAGGAAGAGAATGTCTCCTAGTATGTACAAACTATGTGACCAAGTGGGCAAAAGTGGAAGCATTAACTCATGCAAGAGAAGAGATGGTAGCTAATTTCTTATATTTAAAAATAATGCAAAGATTTGGTGCTCCAAGAGACATAGTCTCAGATCAAGGACAATAGTTCATGTTAAACATGATAACATACTTCATGCAAGTGTATCAAACTCAACACAAAAAAACATCTCCATACCATCCATAGGCTAATGGGAAAGTTGAAGTCACCAATAGAGAACTAGAAACCATTTTAACCAAGGTTGTTAATTCCAGTAGAAAGGATTGGGTAGATAAGGTACCAAATGCTCTTTGGGCCTATAATACAACTTGGAAAACAAAAACTAGATTTTCACCTTATGAATTGGTTTATGGTAAGAAGCCTTTATTCTCTATTGAATTTGAATTACAAACTCTAAAAATAGTTATAGAAGTAGGAATTGAATTAGAAGAAATATAAAAATAAAGACTCCTACAGCTTAATCAACTTGATGAAATAAGGTTAGAAGCACTACAAAGAACTAAAGTAGTACAACATCAAAGAAAAGTTTGGCATGATGCACAAATCAAGCAATGGAAGTTTCAAAAAGGAGATTGGGCACTATTGTTTGATTCCAAATTTCAATAGTTTAAAGGAAAATAAAAAATAAGGTGGTTGGGACCTTATCATATTGAGGAGGTCTATGAAAATGGTTATGTTAAGATAATACCTATTGACGACAATAGAAGAGCTCTATTATTCAATGGACATAGATTGAAACTCTATAAAAAACATCTCAATAAAGATTTTTTTTTCAAAAGGTAAAGGATCAAGTAGTTATTCTAGAGAGATCTAATTATTCCAATGAACATGCTCCTTGATAATATACTAAAATAATAAAAATAGTGAAAATCCTTGCAAGGACACTATTGACAATGCATGCCCAAAAAACTAGCTTGCTAGCTGGCTATGCATTGTAAAAAGGGCTTTGGCTAGAAAACTAGCAATGGCTAGCCAAAGGGTAAAAACAAAAAAATTATAAGAAAATATCATCATGACACTATGATTTGTCATCTCCATGCAATAAACTAATCCATGTAAACTTATTTGTGCAAGACACATGGCGAGAAAAGGATAATGTCTAAGGTTAAAGTAAGTAATACATATATTTTATTTATCTATGTTTAGTTAAATAATTATCTTTGATTTAATTAAGACTTATTATATGGATATGATTGAAATTTTAATCTTCCAAAATTAAATGACATGACACATGCCATAATGAAAAACAAACATGCAATCAAGCCACTAAAGGTGTATGGATAAGTGTGTAGCTTTGATATAATCAATTAAGTCATAAAGTATCATAATGATGGGACATCATAAAAAGGGATTTTAAATGAATTAAAGAATCATTATCACCTTCAATGTGACACATCATCATTTCACATAACTTATATTAATGAGATAAAATGGTTTCCACACTCCATAAAAATGTGCAGTGCCTAACTATATAAAATCATCATATACAACTATGAACTCATGCAGCTGTAGCATTTTGTGTGAACCATTTCATTTCTATAGACTTCAATAGAAGCTCATCTATAGATGCTCCATAATTTTCACCTATAAATCCTTAGTGACTATTGCCTACCAATTTTGATAAAAGATTGGTCTACACATCAATCAGAGGTAAAAGAATACAGTTGACTATAAATCTACATAGAAATGGGATAGAAGACAAGATCAGAACTGAAGGATCTAGAAAAGTTTCATAAAGACAAATATTTTGTGGTAGTGTTTAGAGCCAATGGATGGCTACCTTTCATTAAACATTTCCATGGTTTCGATCAAATAATGGTAAGTAAATTCATCACTAATCTCACCCCTGAATTTTCAATTATGAAAGGCATTGTTATTCCTGTTACAACTCAAGTTATAAGCCAAATTATACAAGTTATAGAAGGAATGTGAGATACAAGAAAAATATATTTTAGTGACTTAATAATCAGTTTAATGGTAATGAGTAAACTGGAACTTTATGTCTAGTAGATTCTAAGGGAAAATCAAAAGGGATTAGTAGAAATTCACTTCTTGAACCCTAAAAATATGTTGCCAAGTGGGTACTCAAGTATATCATTTGTGAAGGAAAATACAATGTTTTAGAGGGAGACACCATGAAAATGTTAATACATCTTAAGCATGGGAGACAAAACCCTTAGTATAAAATTAATCTCCCATCCTTCTTATATGGTGCTCTCCAAGTTATGTCTACAACCCCTAATGTTGCTCTTAGGCATCATGGCCTTATTCATCTCATTATCCAACATCACTTCCTTTAGCAAGGACAAGAGGTATGGGAGGAATTTCAAAATAGTCTAGCACAACAAATTCCAAATCTACCTGCACAAGAAACCCCAAATGTACCATAGGAAAACTCATCTCTACCTACTATATCAGCTAAGAAAACAACACCAAGGAAAAAATATTTGACTGTAATCTCCAAAAAAATCCCTTCTTCTTCTTCAAGAAGAATCACAAGGTCTCAAAACCCTAAAGTTTCAAGGTCACCACAAGAACCTCATGAGTCTATAGTATAACCAATTCCCTTGTTAAGAAAAATAAAATTGAGACAAAAGGTTTCTACAAAACCTGAGAAGATCAAGGGTTTGGTGGTGGATAAGGAAAGCCAACCAAGTGTAGATTAAAGACTAACTAAAAGAAAGAGGAGGCTTATTTTGATAGATGAACATGAACAAGAAGCTGCAGATATTTTAGATAGTCTTAAAATGGTGTCTCATTCCCTCGCACATCAAAATATCCTTGCACCACAAATATTGAAGAAATTACTTTTGAAATGAACTCTCTAATCATAATGGAGGAGCTAATTCTAGAGGAAGAGCCACACATAGTAGAGGAATCAAGTATGGTAGAACAACCACCTATTCCAGTTAAAACTACAATGGATAAAGGGAAAACTATATGTACCAATGAGAAAGGTGAATCATCTAATCTAAATGATCCTATTATATAGTTAACTTTGTAGCTTTCTCAAGCTCAAGATCTTAAACAACAACAAATAACTAACATTGTTGACTTGATCAATCAATTACAGAATAAGGATCATCTCCATTCATTGTTGGTGCAGAAATTAGATACAACATCTATTGATCATGCAACAAAAGTTCATAGATTAGAGGAAATAATAAATGAACATGAAAATGAAAAAATAGATCTTTGGATATATGTAGCAAATTTGAAGAAAGAAAATAGGAGATTGCAGAGTTTGGTAGACTTTTCCAAAGTACCTATTGTTGCACCTTCTCCTCCTAAGGTATTTGTTGACCATGGTTGTCAAATAAGTGATCCAAGTATTCCTCCCTTGAAAATACCACATCAAATTGAATAAGAATATTTTTTACTTAAATATAAAAAAAAGATGCAACTTCTTCAAACAAACTCTTAGAAAATGAAATTAAAGAATTAGAAGCTAAAGTCCAAGAGTTATAAGAAATTTTTTAGGATGCATGCAAATTAGGGGAAATATTTTGGCATGTAGGAATCCTTCTTTTGCATACAGTTTGTTTTTGTTTGAACAATTTTATATATGGTTACTTCTATAGATATCTTGCTATCTTCCTTATAAAATTTGTAGCCAACAACATTTTAGAAATTTTCTATAGTGTTGAACCTGATCAATAGGATTTACTTTGTGAATTTTATTTGCATGACTTGATTTTAGGAGATCATGAGCCCGATAATTTTTTTATAAATCTTCATGTAGGATAAGTTCAACTGAGAGCATTACATTCTACATTCAAAAATCAAATAGCATGGAAAGGTAGATTTGAGGACTATATAAATCATGCTAAGACTACAGGATTATGTGTCAGACCAGCCTTTCTTATTCCCAGATTGATCAAATAGAATTTTAACTATGCTTTGTTAGACGATGAAGTTAAAACACATTATTTATAGGATTTATATGATTGTGCTATTTATTTTTATTTATTTTCAAGATAAAGTTTTGATTCAGTGGTGGCTGTGAGTGTATATAGATGAGACCAAATTTTAGTGCCTCTTAAAAGATGAGAGGTCATGTTCCCAAATAAATTAATATGGAGTATGAGGAGACCATCCTCAATTTTAGAAATCTTAATAGAGGTAATAAACTCTAGGGGAGAGTAGAAATGGATTGGCATGAGATATAGACCCCTTTTGTTGATCATACCTATTCCAGGATGGTAGAGTTGGGCTCCACAATTAGAGGAACAATTCAATATATGGAAGAAAATCATTCAAACACATCAGGGATTTACCAACAATTCAGATAGACATATAATAGATGAATTTGATGAATATGACTTGAGTTAGAGTGTGGAAAGTAGAAGATAGAACTATAAACATCAATAAATGTTTGTAATGGGACTTGCAAAAGGTAAAGCTTGGGGGAGATGATGAGCTCATAATATGGCTCATTATTGACATGTTATTTACCTCAGTTCATCTCTCTAAGGATATTATCTTATGCAAATCTTAGATTATTATATAAATATTACATGGAAAATAGATATTTGTCTTGTTTCTATTAAACTAAAGACTAAGCCTTTACTTTGTCATTAATGTCTAATACATATCATGTTTTAGTGATTTTTGTTGTGAATAATGCTCAAGAAAAAGACACAAGTAATGTAAATTGAATGCAAAATTTTGATCTTCATCCAACATAACTATAGACTCCATAGGCTTGGTTATACGGACTCTATAGGCTTGGTTCTATGGACTCTATAGGCTTGGTTCTAAGGACTATGCAGGCTTGTTTCTAAAAAAAATTTAGGCTTGTTTCTATGGACTCCATAGGTTTGTTTCTATATACTTCACAGGCTTGTTTCTATGGACTCTACAGGCTTGCTTCTATGGACTCCATAGATTCATTCTTACTGACTCTACAAGGTCAATTCTGAGAATTCTATAAGGATAAAGCTATAAATGGGGAAGCTGGTGGCTAGATAGGATAAGTGAGAATCATTCCAACTGGAATCAAATAAGGAAAATAACCACATACTATTTTATAAAATTTGATTTTGATAAAGTTGTAAATATATTTCATCTTCAGAATATTATAGGATAGGATATTTATTTTATTAGAATAATTAGATCTCTTGGAAATCCAATCTCCTATCTTTAGATGAATGGATCAACCAAGGAATCCTATTCCTTTACATCCTCTTTTGAGTTTATTATATTATTATAAAATGTAATATTTTCATATATTATATAATTATATATCAGATGATAGAGAGTAGATAATAGAGGAAAATATTTGTACAAGCATATTATAGGTTTAAACCAGATTGTAATCATTTCATTTTTATAAATTAATACTTTAATTCCCAGTACTGATTAATCTTTGTTCCTGAGTCTGAGAGGAGCAAGGGCCCACTCTCCTTGGAACCTAGAACTATGTACAATATTTATGTTATGTTTTACTAATTTGTTATTATAATTAATTATAATCTTGTTACTCATAATAACATAAAAAAATTCATAATTTAAAAAAACTATTTTCTTATTTCAAAGTTATTTCCTTCTAAGCATTGTGTGTTTTCCTATATAGCAAATGTGTGAAAAAAAATTCCTTTTGTTAGTGAAGAAGTGTGATTTTACTTTCCATGCAAACATAAATAGGAGTGTGATCTTTTACTTTCATCAAAAGAGTGGATTGATTTGATTTCTTCCCTTTTAGCAAAAGATTGAATCACGTAGTTTAGGACACATTTATTTCTCTAGTCAAAATTATAATAGGACAATCAAACACCCCCATAAGTAGACTTCTAGATCTAGCATCCCATACCTTACTGCAGATAGCTTTAGACACCAAACCTAGTTGATAAGACATCAATTGAATATTGATTAAATTAGTATTTAAATGACACTCATCACCTAATGAGGGAGAGGGAACTTAATGTCTCATATAATGACACATTGTCCACATATAGGGGCCTTTATGCCTAATAAACACTTACAAGTAAGCCTAGGTACTTAGATAGGAGATTTTATACACACAAGAAGGGGTAAATGGATTACTTAATCTAATATAGATGCTTTGAATTCCCTAAGGGGTTTTTTCATGTTATAAAAAGGTGGCTAAGTTCTTCATAACTCCATCTTTGGGTCAAAAATCAAAATGCCTGCATTCAAACATGTTTATATAGAACCTTCCTCAAGATAATGCCACTTGAAGATAAAAAAGGACAAAATGAGGTTAGATTACATCTAAAAATACCATAGAGATGTTTATCATGTTGCTTTAGGTGTGTGAGCCACTTTGGTTTGGAAGGTAAAAGTTACAGTTGGTTACTTTGGCCTAAAAGTGTCTTAGGACTACTCAAAATGCTTATTTCTCACCCAAGAGGTAATTTTCCAAGCTCATAACTATAAAAAATAGTTACATGGTTAGATCAACACTTTGGGAGAGTTGAGGTACCTTGTCTATTCAATATTAGTGGCATTGGTTTATAGATTAAGGTCTTAAACTTTATGAACCATTGTTAAGAGTCCAAAACCCCTTAATCTTCCCTAAAACCCTAATAAGGATCTAATTTGGAAGATCTTGGATAAAATGCATCCAAATGCATTGAAATGACTTTTTAAACACTTGGATCACTTATTACAATTAGAATATACTTTATCTATGGTATTGGTCTATAAGGACCATACACAGACACCCCTAGAAACTATAATTTATTATAGGTACAATCATTGAAAGGGGGGTGAATCAGTGAGCCTAGATAATCCAATTTCAATTACACACCTTTAAAAAATCTTAATTAGTTCCTACAATCACTCATGAAGTATACATATCATTCATAGTAATGAACAAGAGATACATTGAAATATCAGACATATAACACATGACATATATGGGAAACCCTCTTGGGAGAGAAAACCCACTAGAACCTAAAATTGGAATACTATCCTATAATAACAAGAACCAATTTAGACCATTTGTAATTTATCCAAGAACTACCATCCCTTATTTAGTGAGACTACAATCCCATAAGGTCCTACCACACCCGTCTAGCTAAGCTACCATAACAACTAAACATTTAGCAAGTTTCACCTTTCAAAGAGGAAGCAACCCCCTTAGATGTTGAGCAGTCATAACAACACCTATAATCACAACATCTCTTGAACACTAATTTCCTACCAATCTAATGGAGATACAAATTATATCAGCTCTCTTCAACACTGCACACTTAATGCATCCAAAGCCACCTTTTAGATCACTCTAGATCTTTTCACTCATCCTCAACTTGAAAGATCACTATTATTACATTAGAAACATGACCCACAATTCATAAACATATTACTCAATCTAATCTACTCATCAACTCATCTATTAGGCACTCTACCTTTCCCTCACTCCATAAGTCACACACACAAGCCTCTTTAATGTCTTTTACTGGTATTCCACACAAATCTAAAAACCATCACATTTAGTTTCACTATTTATAGATAATTCATGAATTACCAAGTACAAATTATTCCTTCTTGGCCATAACACATACCTTCACCCTTAAATCATCTTACATGGGTCACACTTAAGCACAACATTTTCAAATAAGCCTAAATCACCTTTTAGGTCATATGATGAACCATTTACCTCTTGAAAAATTATACAAGAAAAATAAGAACACATGAACACTTTCCAACTCATTTACCCATGTAAAGTGATCTATAGGTCCTTCTTAAGTTCCCATATCCATCACTATACCCTTTTGTTGAAGCATAAATTGCTCAAACAACATTTTTTACAACAACCGTTATGAGTGAACACATATTCAACTTATTAACCTTTGTTCATACTACATATTATTGATAAAAAATTAATAATAAATAAATATGGTCCTTTTTGAGTCTAGAACACTCCCCAATTTTTAATTCATGAAGAGAAAATGAAACAATAGAAAAACAATATCAAACAATCTTCTTGGGTCACTTGTAGAATATACATGAACACAATCAAATTTGATCCTTCTTAAATATGACTATATAAACTTTATTATATTAAAATATATATTTACATATGAACCTTGGAGTCCTCTAAAATTTCACTTTTATTGTATGGACAAATTCATCCTGGATCAAAATATATGGCCAAAATACATAGCACTAGTTTTTTCATTTATTAAATTCAAATATTTGAATTCAAACAGTCACAGTTAAACCTCGGACACTCTACTATCATCTCATGTCCTCAATGATTAGATACAACATGAAATATTAATCTTATTTTAAGTATCTTTACCTTTAACTTTGTTAAATTATTTTCACTTTGACCACTTTGACTCCACTCACACTGTTAGATCAATCTATACAAATATACATGAACTATTCAATCCCCATCCTTTACCTTTGTTCAACATTAAACATCATGCACTTATTACCATCTAGCTCAACACACACCATTATATCAATACTATATTATCTTCTATGCACTATTGGATCTTCATTTGGTCCTAATCTTTATCTCTTGCAAAATCAACTATGGAAACCATAGAAATTTGCCTGAAAGGCCAACTTTGGACCTCAATAACATTTGTTGCACTTAGATGCATGATATAAAATATGGACCATATGATCTCTTTATATAGGATAATCCAAACATGTATCAATATAAAGCTATAAACTTTTCATGTGTATGATATAATTCCATTAATCACTCATTCATATTTTTTATCATAGAGCCAACTATGCCATGAACTTTCTAGAAGGCCAACTTTGCACATGTATATATTTTGATGTGCTTCATTACATGATCTGAAATTTAGTGAAAATCAACTATGAATAAAATTGAACAAAAATATATGATAATTTTATCCTCATACCTTCACATGTGTGAAATATAATTTCATCAATATGCTTACTTAGCTATTCTTGCCATATACAAATTTGGCTAAGTATGGGAGAACAATGTCAAACTGCTTGGGAGCCCAACTTTGCACTTGTATATATTTTTCCACACTTCATCACATGACCTAAAATTTATCACATAAAAACTAGGAAAAATTTTGATCACAACCATATTACCAAAAAATCTTGAATCATCCACATGTGATAATGGTGAAATCATCAAACTACCTACTTAGATTTTTTGCCATTGGACCCAAAATGTCTAGATGAGAACTATGGACTACCAAATGAATTCCAATCATATACGCAAGTAATCAAATCATAGAAAACATCTTATGGGACATATTTCACATCCTCAAATCACCATACTCATCCCTAAACATCTCTAACCAATCAACTAAAGATTAACCAATCATACTTAAAGCATACTAGGACAAGCACATCACACACTTTGTCACTATTTCTTAGACTAACAAGATACTTCATCCACTCACTTGAAAACCTCCATGACATCATTGACAACTCTTCAACATAATTTTACATAGTTTTGAATAGAAAATTATATGTAGTTCTTGTTCAAGGATTGTATATCATTTGAGTAGATGTTATTAGTCCTTATTCACCTTCTCAAATCCTAAAACATTCACAACTATACCTATAAATACTTCTACAAGCCTTCACCAATAGTCTTGAAATACAAGAAGGAGGTGACCTACTCATATAAGGGGGGTAAGATTGAAAGTTTAAATTTTTTATAAATCATATATATTGGTATATATAGTTGATTTAGATGTAAATCAAGCTAAATTAGTCAACTAAAGTTTCCATCCAATCTCTATAACCATCCAAATAGTGAATAACCAAGATACTAGATTGCTTGTCTAGTAAGCCCCCTTAATAAAAAAAATGGGGATCCTCATAGATGTATAAGGCTAATATGAATTTAATTATTTATCATGAAACATCTGTAATTACCCCTTGATGTGAGAAAAATCCAAATCCATTGCCATTATGGAGGATTTAGGTAGTTTCTTGAACATAGCCAACATGCAAGGAAGAAGTGGACACTAAATGCTTTATGGAGGAGGCTTAATTTAACCTTTTAAATTATTTAAACTATCAAAATGAGAGGAAAATAACCATATTTGGTGTGTATAGGATACTCATGGGTCTAAATTTTCTAAAAGTAGACTCCAACATCCCAAAGATGTTCATTCAAGACACTAGTCAACCGAAGTAATACATAGAGGAGGTGGAGTGTTATTATAACTAATGTTTGAGTCGGGTATTACCATTATGACCTCTTCATGTCACTTGTATGAAAATATTATCTTCTATCTCTTTCTCGTGTTCCTATAGATTTAATCTTTAAGTCCTTTTTTCAACCCTTGACTGGGTGTAGTAAAAATTTGCCAAATTGTATCTTGAGAACCTTGAGAATCAATAAAGAAAGGATTGATTCCAATCTTATTTATTAGAATTAGTGTGTTATAGTTTATTTAATTGAAAAAAATGTGAGTTTTATTCTCTATTGTAGGTCTTATCTTTTACTTATTTGTTATAATATCATCCTATGTAGGTTATGTGATGTGTTAGAGTGTGGTAGTTGTATTGAAGAGTGAGTTGGTTTATAGTGCCTCAAGTAGGCCTCTTTTTCATAGCCTTCAAGTTGAATACATTACACATAGCATTAAAATAAAACACTTACATGTTTATAAGTTCATAAAGAATATTATTTCAGTCATTAGTATTTAATTTGATTCAAAAATTATTATTTTAGGATCAGTCAAGAGAGGATAGATGAATATTGGTGCATCACCATCTTTAGAATAGGTTTCCTTTTCATGTTTTCACTATATCTCTTTTCATCCCAACATTACTAGATATTAGTAACTGACATTAATTTGATGTACTGGGGGAGATAGTAACATAACCTATATTTTTGGTCCTCCTACTGGTCACTCATAACCTTTGGACCAATCCCATGCTACCCCAAGATTGAAGAGAACTAAACTATCTTCTTCAAAGGGTGTAGTTTAGAGTGTTAACACTTCCCCTAGATGATCTTCATTTTCCTTCCATATAATCTGTCCTATTAAAAAATGGAGATGGTAGGAGGTAAATAATTTCCACTTGGTGGAGTATAAATATAAGTAATTATGGGCTATTCTTGAATTGGCTTTGGGGTTGAAGAGACACTCCTAAGACTTTGAAGTTTAGAAGTGATTATTTCATTCAAGAATTATTGGAGATGAGGAAAATAAACTTATTATAGGGATGATCCATTCTTATCTTTCCACTTAGTAATCCATCCATCAATTTATTATATTATTTTATCTTCATGAACAAGTCAAACTAGAGACATGGATGAAGTATTTGTGAAACTTGGGAGCTTTCTTGTTTTGGACTCTACACCTTTTCCTCATGTTAATTTTGTATTGGTGTGTAATTACTGGTCCAAGAAGGCTGCCATAGGGTAAAATATTTAAATTATTTATGGAAAATGGTTGTATTATACATCACACAGGCTTTTTCATAGGATTAAGAGTCCTCAATCTTGAGATTTTGAAATAAGTAGACTCATTTGAAGGACCTTGTATAAAACTAGGGATATGAGGGAGAAATTGAGTTTTGGATTCAATTATTTGTGATCTCATGTGCTTCTACTACATTTAATATTTTGTATCCTCATCATAACTCTTCCATGATTCAACTTATTACTAGTGGATATAGGCTTGATATGCAAGTTCTTCTTGGTGCCTATTATATTCCTTTCCCTTATTATTCTCTATAAATTGTCTCTCAAAGTCAATCCTTATCTCTTTGAAATATTTTATAGACTAATTATAAGGAACATGGATCTACTAAATTTGATTATAAACATGATAAGGGTTTGGAAGGGGGTAAATGTCACGGGAATAATGGTATCTTATTAGTTTAAAGATACTTGAGGTGAAGCCATAAATGTTATCAATTTGATATGAAGGATATGAAGGTATAAAGTATGCATTTTCATAAAAATAGAGATTGAAATACATAACAATTGATGATATTTAGGCACTTGGACTACTTAAAATAGTTATAGATAACTTGGATTCACCATTGGTGTTTGTAGACATGTATCCAAAGGGTGATATTCTAAGGAACAAAACCAAAAAATTATCATTAGATGAAAACCTTGTCCCACTGGGCATACTAATTTTTTTTTATCACTTTGAGTTACACCCTTTGAGGAGATATTGTATTTATCCTCACCTAATTGACCCAATAGGAATTATCTAAGGCCATGGGTGGCCTATGACTAGAGAAAACCTCTAGAGAGGGTTGTCTTCATTGATGATACACCTATAATATCACTACACCTACTAAACTTGAAATGAAAATGAAAAGAGAAAGTTCAAATCAAATATAAAGGGGTGATGTACCAAATTGTAGGTCTCCTCTTGATAATAAAGCTAGGACAAGGCTGAATATAATCACAAAACTTCAAACAATTATCTAGAATAAATATTTTAATATGGATTCTATATATGATACATAAACTAAGAGGGAAAATCAAGAGGACTATAATGAGACACTAATGAAGGTTTTACACACTTAAAATTTTCATAACCACTTGATACATACTTTATGACCTGCAAGAGATAACCTACTCATAAGGAGGTGAGAATGAATAGGAAAAATACAAGGTGATTGAACATCAACACTATAATTCATCAATAATTAAACATTAACACACTAAATGTGATATAAATAAGGTAAAAATAGTTTTCATTCGCTTCAAAAGCAACAAGTATCAAGTTTAATAGGGATTCACCATACGAACTTGGAGGATTCTTTATAATATACCTTTTAAGAGTATTTATAGAAGAATGAAGAGTAAAAAGAGGGGATAAAAATGTAATAAGTACATCAAAACTATCATATATCATAAAAATATTTAAAATGACAAGATAAGGTGAAGAAAAAATCTTATTATTCATATTTAACATGTGTTGGCTTGTCCTGATAATGACGTCATTAGAGGTGGCATAGAAATAGTTATTCACCTTCTATGACTTATCCTTTCCCTTTTAAAATTACACATTATTAAATGAGGTATTATAATTTTCTATATTGACACCAAAATTATACTCCTTGGCATACTTTTATGCCATTCTTGGCTCTTTCAATGCATCTCCCATCTTAATGAGAATGAGACTTAAGCTAAGACATATTCACACTTGATCTCTATAATTATAACCTACAACTTGCATTTATAAACTTGTTTAATCTAATGGGATGCAATGATAAAAAGTATATCTCCTCATCTAAGACATATAAATTATTTGAATATTGACACAATAGTTAGTAAACTTCATGTAAGTCTTTTTTCAATCTTATAGATCACTTTCAATGAGTCTTCACAGTGTACAAATAAGGGATTTGGAAAGGCCTAAAATTATTTATCTTATATAAGTTCCATATAGACTTGAGAAATATATAGAGACCTTTTAAAATTTATATGACATTTACATTTATTTTTTATATGGTTATATTCCTCGTAGGAGTATTGATGAGTGTGTTCAACTTGAGACAAGCTTAACAAGTTGATAGAGACTTGTATGCTTCTTTGAAGGTTCGTAACAACATGAAACTAGTGGGTTTATTATGAATAAGATATTAAAACTAAATATAATAATTATAATTATATTATATATAAATTTTATAATATTCCAAGTATGCCATAATATTCCTACATAGGTGTCATTAAGTTTCTTGTTGAAATTTATAACCTTGAGAAGGTCTACAACCTCATTGTTACTTGGAAATATGGAGAAGTCTTCATCTCAACATATTATTTGATTTAAACCTTATATTGGAACATTTAAATTATATTTAATTCCTTTTTTAATGTGATTATGCCTCTGCCTAGGATGGAAAATATTCTTCACATGGTTAATAAGCTTCCACATAGCCAAAAACATGAAAATGGGCCTTAAAAGTGTAGTTTTAGGCCATCTCCCTATGCTTTCACTCCACACATTCCAAGATTATGGATCTAATAGGTGATAATTAGGTGTGAAAATATTATTCATGGGTTTTAAATAAATTTTAAATTCATTATAACCATTTAAATAAGCATTCCTAGTCCTTTATCTCCTTGAGGGCAAAAAAGGTAGTTTTATGCTTATATCTTGTTAATGATTATTCATAGAGTTGAGACCCATAAAGAGATTAAAAATTCATAATTTTGGATTATAAGAGACTTAAAATAATCCCATATTTAAATTATTCACAATTCATCTGATCAACCAACTTCCCATGTGAGAAATTTTACCTTTTCAGGCTTCCAAGCCTATGTACTTAAAGGTCAAGGTAGGTGTTTTGACAAAAAAGTAACTTTTCATGTTTTATTATGTTTTTAAATGTTTATTATAGGATTATTATAGTTCCCATGATTATTTTATATTGTTTATATGGGAGTTAACTTCCTCAAAAGTCTTAAAACCTATTTTATCCCATGTCAAGGGTTTGTAAGCATCGTAATTATTTTAACCCTAATGGTTATCTTTTAGTGTTTTATCCTCTCTATAAGGAATTTAATCATTTATAATATATTATAAAATTTATACAAACTTATATTAAGACTCTTATTTCATTTTAAATTAAATATTTTCATATTTATACTCATGTTCATACTTGCAGCTTATGTGTTCTTTCTTACACTTATTACCCTGTGAAAACTTACAAATGGATATTGTTTGAATGGTTTATCTTCCTCAAAAGGAATATAAAAACTTAAAAAATATAAATTAAGGTCCATAAAACCCCAAATGACCTTTTTTAATCTTCATTCTTAACATAAAATGTATATTCTCCATATTCTATGTACAGTCTTGTACGTATGCATTTCAAGTTCAAAACTCATTTAAAACCTACTATTGAGTTGATTTTCATACCTTTTATGAACTTTAATTATATTGGGGGTGGAATTTGGAGTTTTATTTAATTTATTTAATATGTTTCTTAATGATAAACCATACATAAATTCTCAATAACCTTTTAACTTTGCCTACAAACTTGATACAGTTTATTGATGCATACATACATTAGTTATCTTCTTGCCATTTCTAATATTTATATTCTTGAATTTGGTTTGATGATATATAAATTAGTATAATAAAATAAATAGTGAATTATATAATTAATTTATGAATACAAGTCTATAACTTGTCTCCTTATACTTGAAATCCTATTCAAGATCACTCTATTCAATAGACTTAAGCCTGCCACCTGCAACTTCTTATTACAGATGATAATGAAGTGTTTATAATTTTTTGTATGTTATTTTAGTGTCTCATTAAATTTAAACCTAGTTTATAATACCATATTTAATATTTATTACCCCTCAAAACATCAAATTTACTTGTTCATAGGATGCGTTTCTCATTTGAAGCATGTGTACTTGAACTAGTATTAGAAAGATCCTTAGGAGATGAAAACAAGATTGGGGAACATGGAATGAGATATGAGGGATTAAAACCAATTATTATCATGTGATTTAAATGTTTTTCCAAGCCCGATAATTATCATAAGTATCAAACTAACCCGTAGATTGCATCTTCTCAAACCTTGTAGACCTGCACCTTCACATTTGACCCATTCATGAATTGGATATCTACTTGGAGATGGTGTAGGTGTTGGAAAAAAAATTATTGAGGGAGGGGGGGTGAATTATTGATTAAAAAAATTATTTAATTATAATTTAACATTCATGAACCATTAAATCAACATAGTTATCTAGAATGCATAAATAACCATTCACATGAGCATGAAACAAGAGAACACATATATGAGTGGGAAACCCTCAAGGGGAAGAAAACCCACTGTGATCTATGTAAATGGACTACTATCCTATGAAAAAAAATACCAAATTAATTTTAGCACAAATCAACTTTGATCAATAACCCCAATAAATTTAAGCACCCACTTGACTAGGCTTTATCAAGCATCTACTTGTAAAGAAACACCAACTCCCTAAGTGACTCAACATCAACTCAGTTACCTCAAAATTTTAATCACCTTTTTAAAAAATTTTACTCAATAAAAAAATGATCACCATACCCATTCTCTTATATTATTTTCTAAAACTCATTTCATGACCTTCTTTTGCTTAACCATGGATCTATTTTTCACTTATTTTTCACACACACATAAATAAGCCTAAACTACCTTGTCTATAGAATAGTCTCATGGTCACACATCACTTGGTTGGAATTAAACATTCAAATTATTAGGTAATCCACATAATATGTCTTATTAAATATTATTAACATGTTTGAATAATAATTTCAACCCCTTTTGGTCTTCCACAACTCAATTAGGCCTTATTCTTCCTTTAGGTCTTATGAAGACCTAGTTGCATTAGGTCTGCCCTCTTAACTCTAAAAATTGATCTTATTAAATCACTTATCCAATTAACTCTTATAACCTATTGTATGCTTTATTCAACCTTCATCCTTCATGCATACCAGAAAGCTCCTTTAGGACAAACTACCCTTTAGGCTTGTGTACCTCAAAAGTTTATCTTGTAATAATGAAGATTAAACACCCTTAATATACTCAAACATGAAAAATTAAACATTAATAAATATTATCCATGACATCAATGTCATCACCAAATTCATATAACACCTTCACTCAGGAAATAAGGGCTCAAGAACATCTTGGTAACTCGCTTACTTAGAACTGCCAAATCACCTCAAAAACCAATCATGAAAAATTAGACATCCAATGATTTTTTGGACACTTTTCATGACTCATGGTGAATAAAAATAGTTATATTATATATATAAATAATTTTTAGATATAAAATTCATATGGTTTAATGGAAAATGTTAGTCTTGTAGACTAATTTCATGACCTTATATCTCACAATCATATCTGAACTAGACAAGCCATTTTGTGAGAAACATTTTCACCACATTTACTAACCTATAAAGCTTCTCCAAAGAATGATAATGACTTAAAATTTATAAATAACGTGTTCATGTAGTTTAATTACATCAATCTATCATGCATAGACCCTTAAATCTATCTCTTCATCTCTACCTAGGTTTTACATTATCCACACCATTAGTTTTGTCTATGACTAGCTTACTTAGATGACCAAATTCAAGAACTTGAAGGCTATAAATATCCAAAAAACATCATTTAAATGTAAAATGAGTCTCTATCTTCTTCTACCATCCATTTACTCTTCTTGACCAATTTAAATTTTAAGATCTATAATAATTTCTTGATAAATAATCCTGTACCTATACATTTTGTCTCTCATCTGACTAACCACCACCACCTAGAGGTACATGGGAGAGTTTAATACATGATTAAATATCTTATCTAGGAATTTTAATCTATCTTTATCTGATTTGAACAAAATATTTCACATTGGGTACTTATTAGTGTTTTAGGGAGGTTTAACACATGTTTTGGTATTAACATTTTTTCATAAAGGAATGTCACTTGAATTCAAAACTAATCTTTGAATATATTATCTAGAATCATTTTACATATATCCTAAATATCTAAAAATCCCATGTATATGTTTTACATGCTTATGAACAATTGAAAGTGCTTATTTGGGTTTTGAGTTCTTCAAACAATGAGCTCAAGAAGTCTTAAAAGACTTTCATGCTTTTTAATTAAAACCAAAAATTCAAAATTCATGATCATACCAAAGAAAACTTAACTCACCTCTATCCATGTTCTCATGTGCATACTTTCCTTTAAATCTAATCTACATACCTCACTAGGATAGACAGGGTTTAGGAGTGGTCTAGGTGTAGACTTAGACTAAAGGTCCTACCCCTATAAGATCACCCTAAGACTCCCATGAATGATTATATACCTTACTCACATGATCAAATAGCACCATAAAACCTTCACATTCTTTTTTTCATTCATTTCACCATGCACATACCTCTTCATGTCATGACTATGCTTCTTATACACTTGACAACAATGACATGTACCTTCCATACTAACATTAAAAATGATATCAATCATGCAAACATAAGACATTAGTTTTCTTCAAATTTTACCTCTCTTTATGTCATGACAACACTTTTTTATGCACCTTATCACATCACACACTTACAACTATCCTTGATCACCTTTGACATCAACCTTCACAAGATGCACCTTTGACATTAATGACAATACTTAACAATCTCTCCCTTGCCATTGATGACAACCACTCTCAAAAAAATTTCTCAACATGATATTTCTCCCCCATTCTAAACTTTATGCCCATTTGAAATCAATGACAAATAGGTACATGCAAATTTTTGGATCTCACCTCTTGGAATAAAAAAACTCAACACATAAGATTATGAGTCTATGAAGCATCATACAAACATGCTCCCCTTATCTCCATGCATACCACCTTCAAATGGAATTAAATACATGAGACCAATCACAATCCTTCATGTACCTTGATTCCATAGATATGGATAATATCCATTTTCATTTCCCTACTTAATCTCCAAAAACATCTACCATGATCCTATCCTTGGCCACATTCTTCAACCTATCTTCATGTCTCTACATACCTTCTTTGCACTACTCACCTATTCTTGCAACTAATGAACCACCTGATTGGATCCCCCATAAGCACTTAACTTATTTAATGACTTTTAGGGGTAATAATTACACCCAATTCCTATCTTATATGTTCAAATGTTGTCTTTATAATTATATTGGTTAGAATATTTGCAATCTAATCCTTAGTAAATACATACTCAATCTTGACATTTTTTCACTTACATGTTTTCTTAGTAAATGATACCTAATGGGAATGTGTTTAGTCTTTGAGTGCATGATTGTATTCTTTGATATGCTTATGGCACTTGTATTTTCACAAAATATAAGACTATGACTATCATACTCCACTTTGTAGTCCTTTAAGGTCTACCTCATCCATAAGACTTGAGTATAACATGAAGTTGATAGAGTGTAATCAATGTCACAAGTAGATAAGGACACTACTAGATGATTATTTATTATCCATGATAGTAATCACTCTCCTAAGATTAATTTACTCCATTAGTTATCTTTATATCATTTATACTCCCTACCCAATCTAAATTTATATAGGTTGTTAAGTTAAACTCCTTAGTCCTTAGATACTGCAACCCAAACTCCATAGTCACCTTGAGATACCTAAGTATCCTTTTGACTTATTTCAAATGATTTTCCTTTTGGTTTTCTTGAAATCTTCCCATAAGACCTACTTCTTACATGATATTAGGTCTAGAGGTAATAATGTATAAAAAAATTCCAATCATTAACCTTTATGATATCTGATTGACCTTTGGAGATTCATCCTCCTTGCTTAACTTACACCCTATGATCATAGGTGTGATAACTACCTTGAAATATTCAATCTTAAATTTCTTAACCATCTATTTTATGTACTTAGCTTATGAAATGAATATAATTCTTTTTGATTAAATGATTTGAAACCTAAGGAAGAATAATAGTTCTGCCAACATGAACATCTCAAACTCCTTATTCATCACATCTATAAAGGCCGTAGTCATACTCTCACCATTTCCACAAAATATGATGTCATCCACATAGAAAACCACTATCAACCAATGATCATTTTATATCTTTATATATAGATTATTTTTTATAACTCCTCTCTTTAATATTTGGTCTAATAGGTGCTTATCAAATCTAACATACCAATCTCTAAGAGATTAATTTGGACCATAAAGATAATTTTTCAATCTATATACATAATCCTTGTTACTTGATAATGAGAAACCCTCAGGTTTCTTTATGTATAACTCCTCTTCCATGTTCCCATTAAAAAAAAATGATTTTACATCCATTTAATACATCTTGAACCCTTTTAAGCCTTCATATGCTAGAAATAATATGATAGACTCAAATATTGATATTGGAGCAAAGGTATCCTCAAAGTATATCCCTTCTAATTTTACATACCACTTTCATACCAATATAACCTTGTTCTTAGTGATTTATCCATCTTCATTCAATTTGTTCTTAAACACCCATTTTTTGCTAATAACATTTTTGTCTTTATGCCTAGGAAGTAGTTCCCAAGTCTCATTATTTTCTATTTGATCTAACTACTCATTCATAGCACCTATCCATAACTTGTATTTAATTACTTATACAAGGTTTTTAGGTCCAAATTTCTCCTTTTTTTCATATTTGCATCCTTGTTGTCAATGAATTGTGATATAGGATGGTCTCTCTAAATCTATCTTGAAGGATATTTTGAATCTTGTCTTTCCTCAACTTATTATTCTTATTTATCTATCTCTATTTTTCATTCTTCATTATTTAAGTCCAAATTCTTTAATTCATCCTTTGAATATGAAAATGACTTCTTATAACTAGTCTCATCAATCTTCACATTGGTGCTTTCCACTATCTTCTATGACCTCTTATTATAACATCTATAGGTTGAGCTTACTGATGAGTATCCCAATAATATTCCTTCATCAGACCTTGAATCAAACTTACCTAATTATTCCTCATCTCATTTGATGAATAATTTTATGCCAAGCACTCTAAAGTATTCCATATTATTAGCTCTACCTTTCCATATTTCATAGGGGGTTTTATTACCATTAATCCTTATTTGTTCTCTATTCAAAATGTAGACTTCATTTCTCACTACCTCTCTCTAGTATCCATTAGATAATCTTGATTCATTTAACATAGTCCTTGCCATTTCATGAACTATTTTAATCTTTATTTCCACTACCCCATTCTACTGAGGTGTCTTAGCTACTAAGAACTATCTCCTTATCCCATAGAGCTCATAGAGGTCATCAAATTAATTAGACCAAAACTATCCTCCTCTATCAAACCTTAGGAATTTGATATTTACATTTATTTAATTCTTAATTAGAGCCTTTAATGCCTTGTAATTATCAAAATGCTATAAATTTTCTTTCAAGAATGGTACTCAAGTCATTCTTGTGTAGTCATCTATGAGTAACATGAAATATTTCTCTTTGAATGTTTTAGATTCTTGTAGGTCCATAGAGATCAGTGTGTATTAACTCTAAATTTCTTGTAGTAAAATACTCCTTAGACTTTAACCTCCTTCTAGTTTTAATAACATTTTGACATGCCTTGCAAAGTGTATTTGAAGGTTTGGTGATTTTAGGCATATTATTCATAGACTTCTTAGAGCTGATCTTGACTAGATTATCAAATTTTACATGTCCCAACCTTCTGTGCCATTGCCAACATTCATACACATTTCTCATAAATCATCTCTCCTTCTTTATATCATTCAACGCATATAGATTGTTCTCAATCCTCTTAGCATTAGAAATTAGCCTTCCTAATTTGGATTTTTTTATATCAGACACTTTGTCATGAAAGGTCAGTGTGTGTCCTTAGTTAAACATTTGATTTATACTAATTAATTTATGTTTCAATCCATCCACATATAACATATTATCTATCTTATGGTTCCCATTGTCCAAACTCAAAATACCCTTACCAACAATATAGGTAGTTGTGTTATTTCAAAATCTCACTATTCCTATAACATTCTTATTCAATAAAATGAACTTATTCTTGTCCCTTGTCATGTGAATTGATAAACCAGTATCTATATACCACTTCATGTCTTCATCTTGGATTTGAAATCTAGGTTAATCTAGTATAGATTATTCTTCTTTAGTCTTATACTCCTTTATCTTATTCAAAGGGTTTGACTTCTTTATCCACTTCTTAGTGGCATGATTGTAAACCTTATTATCTTGATTGATATTCCTTATATGCCTTATCTTGTAATCCTTTACAATATATTCTCTTTGATTATAGTTGTAGCACAAAATTCTACTTATACTATTTAAATGATAATTCATCCTATTCTTCCATGAGGAATTGATTCTTGTATGATGTCTACAATACATAGCTCTATGTCCATATTGTTCACATGAGAAATAATAACCATTGAAAGAATTCACATACCTTGTTTTTAATAGGAATTATCTTTTTATGAATATTGAATGATGAATCTCTACCTTTGTTGTATCTTGAAGGAGTTACATTCTTCTTGACTTGTTAATGATCAATTTTGGTCTCAGATTTGAGATTTTTTACATAGGTCTTTACTTTGTCAATACCATCACTTCTTGATAGTCCATTATCCTTTGAAGTCTGACTCTCCTTGTTTTATTTTTGGTCTTATTTGAACCCAATACTTGTCTTATCATGTGTATATATCTGACTATTCAAAATATCACTAGTGATTTTAGGGCTCTTTTTAAATTTTTGATGTGTCTTAAATTTGATTCATGCATGATCCAATTCTACCTTCAAGGACTCCATTTTTATTCTAAACTTAGTGCACTCTTCCTTGTTGGTATTAATACTTGTAGTGACAATCTCAACCTATTTTTTTAAAAAAATTAATGATATATTCTTATTCATTGGAATTGTTACTTAGTCTCTTTTAAAATAAATTGATTTGTTCCTCATAATTCTTAACTAATGATCTCAATTTCTGATTCTTCCTTCTTTGGAACTTAAAATCCTATAGAGTAATCACCAATTCTACCTCAAGATTCACTCCAATCTATTCTTCATCTTCCATAAGACTTTTCCATTTTTAAAAACCTTCATTGTATATTTCTATGGCCATGAATAGATTTTCATTACTATCATAATCAATTATCATCATCACTATCAGATATACTTATCTAATTATATCAGAGGAGATATTATCCTCTTTGGTATAAAAACTTCTCTTGTTCTTGAATGATCCTTTCCTGCCTTCATACTTCTTGAAACTCTTTTTTCTCATGTCAAGATTATATGACTTTTTATCCTTACCTTGATGTTAACCATGCTCTCCATCATGCTCATTATTATCCTTGTTAGGACACTTGGATGTAAAGTGGCCAATATTACCATAGTTAAAGAACTTAAATGGAAACTTGATATTATACTTACTTAATCCTATCCTTAGTTTTTTAACAAACATGGATTTTATGCTATCATCATCAATATCTATATTAGTATCATCCTTGACATTTTTACCTTGGGAATTTTTCTCATCTTTGAATGCAACTTCCTTCTTGAAAGGTCTTATGTCACTTTTTATCCTTTCATAGGTAGCCAAGATGTCATGAATCTCATCCATCTATAGTTTGATTAGATCCTTGATCTCTTCCACAACAAAGACTTTTAAATCAAACTTGGATGTCAAGGATCTTAATACCATTTATACTATTTTTGATTATTTTAATTTTTCTCCTAAAATTTTGATGACATTTACCACTTCATCTATCTCAATAGATAATAATTAATGTTTTCATCCTCCATCATTATTAGGACTTCAAATTTCCTTCGGTGGGTCCACAATTTTGCCAACTTGACTTAGGTGTTTCCTTTATAGATGGTTTGTAAATTTTCCCAAATACCTTTGGCTAAATCAAAATATATGACCTTTATAAATTTTGCTTCTGAAAGACCACATAGAATGGCATTAATTGCCTTAGAGTTTTTTTCATTTGCCTTCTTGTCTGATGGATCAGTTAGTGGTGTAGGTGGTGGAGTGTCTCCATCAAAAACTAATTTCCATATGTCATATCCCAAAGACTTTAGATAAGTCTTCATTATGATTTTCTAAAAGGCATAGTGAGTCCCAATGAAGAGAGGGGCCTTGTTAGTTAAGAAACCTCATTATACTTAATGACTAGACATGCCTATGTTTCTAGGATCTCCTTTAATCTATTAGGCATAATCCAAAGGACCAAACTCTGATACCAATTATTAGAATAATAATTACAAAGGAGGTGTGAATCAATGATTAAAAAACCTTTTTTATTTATACTTTAACATTCATGAACCATGAAAGAAACATAGTGATCTATCAATGCATAAAGAACCATTCACATGAGCATGAAACAAGAGAACACGTATATGAGTGGGAAACCCTTAAGAGAAAGAAAACCCACTATGATGTATACAAATGGAATATTATTATATAAAACAGAAGACTAAATTTAGTTAATCACCAACTCAAATTGGACCACCAACCCCAATAAATTCAAGCACCCACTTGACTAGGATTTATCAAGCATCTACTTGTAAGGAAGCACCAACTCCTTAAGTGACTCAGCACCAACTCAACCACATCAAAATTTTAATCACATTATAATTTTTTTTTACTCAATAAAAAAAATACGACCAAACCAATGATATTATATTATATTACATGACTCATTTAAATACCTCTTTATACTCAACCATGAATCAATTTTTTCACTTATTTTTCACACACACAAATATGCCTAAACTACCTTATATATACTAGTCTCATTATCACACACCACTTGGCTAGGAACACACATTTAAACTATTATTTTGGCCATAAAATAGGTCTTAATATATCTTATGAACATTTTTAAATAACAATTTTAACCTCTTTTGGTCCACCACAACTCAATTGGGCCTTATTCCTCCTTTGGGTCTCATGGAGATCTAATTGTATTAGGTCTACCATCTTAATGATAAAACTTGATCTTCTTGGGCCCATATGGCCTTCTCAAATAATAAATAATACATTAAATCACTTATCCAATGAATTATTCTAACCTCCTCCATGTTTTATTAGACCTACATCATTCATTCATACCATGAAATCTCCTTTAGGATAAACTGCCCTATTAGGCCTGTGTACCTCAAAAGTCTATCTCATAATAATGAAGCTTAAAAATCCTTAAGCTAATCAACCATGAAAAATGAAAAATGAAGATATATTATCCATGACCTTATGTTCATCACCAAATTATTGGAACACCTTCACTCATGAAATAAGGTCTCAAGAACATCTCTGCAACTCACTTACTTAAAACTACCAAATCACCTCAAAAACCCATCATGAAGAATTAGAGCTCCAATGCCTGTGTAGAAACTTGTCATGAATATTGATGCATAAAAATAGTTATATGATATATACAAAACATATTTAGATATAAAATCTATATGGTCTAATGGAAAATATTGGTCTTAAAAACTAATTTCTTGACCTTATCTCTCATAGTCCTATTTGAACCAAACAAGCCATTTTGTGAGCAACATTTTCAACACATAAACTAACCTCCAAAGATTATCCAAATCATGATCATGAATTTAATTTCATAAATAAATCATCATGCTATTTTATTGTTTTAACATATCATGCACAAACCCTTAAATCTATCTCTTCATCCTTGTGTGGGATTTACATTATCTACACCATTAGTTATGTTTGTGAATAGCTTACTTGGATGACCAATTTAGAGAAATTTAAGGCTAGAACCTATCCAAAAAACATCATGGACATGTAAAATGAGTCTATATATTCTTCTTCCATCTATTTACTCTTTTTAACCAATTTAAATTTTGAGAGTTATAGAAATTTATTGATAAATAAGCTTATACATATACATTTTCTCTCTCATCTGACTAACCAAAACCACCACTTGGAGGTACTTGGGATAGTTGGTTACATGATCTAATATATTATCTAGGCATTTGAATCCATCCTGAGTTGATTTGATCAATATATTTCACATTGGGTCTTTATTAGGGTTTTAGGGAAGTCTAACACATGTTTTGGTATTAATGATTATTCATAAAGGATTAAAACTTGAATAAAAAAACTAATCCCTAGAGATATTATCTAGGAACCTTCCCCATATCTCCTAAATATATCAGAATCCCATGTAGAAGTTTTACATGTTTATGAACAACTAGAAGTACTTCTTTAGGTTTTGATATACTCAAATAGTGAGCTTGAGAAGATCTAAAATATTTTTCATTCATTTTCCTTAAAACATAACTTAAAACTTCATTATCATACTTGAAACAACTTATCTCACATTTTTCAATGCTCTCATGTGCATAATATCCTTGAAATCCAATCCTCATACCTCACTAGGCTAGGTAGGATCTAGGAGTGGTCTGGGTACAGACTTAGATTTAAGGTCTTACACATATAGGCTCACCCTAAAAATCTCATGAATGCTTTTATACCTTACTCACATGATCAAACAATTCCATACAACCTTCACATGCATGTGTTCATTCATTTTACCATTTACATACCTCTTCATGTCATGAATATGCTTCTCATTCACTTTACATCAATGAATTATACCTTACATGAAGACATTAATAATGATATAAATCATGAAAACATACTATATTAGTTGTCTTTAAATTATTTCTTTCTTTTTCTCTCAAGACAACACTCTTCCATGTACCTTATCACATCACACATTGCCAACTATCCTTAATCACCTTTGACATCAATAAAAATATTCAATAGTAGGAGGAATTATTAGGCCTTAGAATATTTCATTTGAATCAACAAGATTCAAAACACATTTACTCAAGAGAAAATGCAAACATTAGGGTTTTATGGGTAGTAAACTTCTTTAAAATAATCCATAAAGCATAGGCCCCTAAACCCTAAAATTTTGCCATGTATTTTAAGGATATAGTGGTGATCAACATCCCATAAGATAAACTATCTTGGTTCCTCTCCTCCTTCATGAAAAAAACCACATGAAAATGACTCTCCTCTTGTAAGTGACCTGATGTAGGGGTTGAGTAAGTTTTTGTGTTGTTATTACCTATGACATCCTCTTGAGCATGGTTTTAATCTTTTTGAGGTTATAAAAGGTTTTAGTGAGTCTATAGAACCTTTTTCTAATGTTCTCTTGGTTGAAGATGAATAAGTTAGTGTAAAAACCTATAGATCTCTTCAAAACATGCCTTTCTTTTCTAATAAACATATCCATTGGGTAAAATTACCTATTTTAACTATTGTATCTATGTTAAAGACATCAAATATATATCTTGTTGACTATGGTAATGATGATGGTAATTTCCAAGAATCTATTTTAGCTTTATTCCTATAATTATGCTATATTTGGAGTCAAAGCAATGAATAGAGAGGTTTAAAAAGTGAGTAAATTCTAGATAATGATGTAATTTCCCTCTTGGTTTGGCATATATGAATAATGGAGTACAACATGATAAATTACCCAATTTGACCCCTTTGACCTCTATCCATATTAATAACTCCTCACACTTTGTATTATCCTCAAGGAATTTACATTATAACATTGTAATAATTAATTTAATACAAGATAAATGAAAGCTTAATATCTCCAAAAATACCATAAATTTTCAAAAGTGATTGAAAATACAATGTTTCTACTTCACAATATTTGTTTTTGATTCACTATCTAAAATGGAGCCCCATGCTTCCTAGATCAAAAACTTATTGTCTTCTTCCATGGATTATTTATACCTTCACTTTCAAAAACTAACCTTAATCTTTCCAAAGTTAGCTTAAAATTTGTTAAAATACATTGTAAATGGCCTCATTTAAACTTATTTTTAAGGTAAATTGATGTAAAGGTTAGGTTTTGAATGGTAGGAGTTGAATTTTGGCTTAGGAGTCCAAAATTTCAACACATCCATCACCTTCATTTTTTCCTCCTTGACCCACAAACCTTCCACTTTAGATACCACCACCCCTATTATCTCATCTTCCACTACCTTTGTAAAAATGGTAGGACAAATTTGGATGGGCCTCATTCAAGGTCTAGGTGCACAAATTCCAAATATGTTCTATCAGGGAGAATTTTATATCCAACTAAAATTTTATTAGAATTTTGGTCAAATGAATAGGGTGATAACATAAGATGGAGACCCAATGGTATAAATAATATAAAAATTATATAATCTCTCATAAGGAAGTGAAATAAATTTAGTGAGGAAAATATTATAGAAGATCTAGTCTCAGTAATCAAGGCCACCATTGAGCTCATAAATAAATTGATGAAATACCTTAAGGACCAAGTCAGGACCCTAGTATCCCAAGTAAGGAATTTGTTCCTTGTTTATTTAATTGGCAAGGTTGAGGTTTACCTTGTAAAATTATTTAAATCACTTAAATAAGTGATTGGATACATTTCTAAGATAAATGTACTCTTTTGAAGAGAAAATCAATATTTATAGGGCATTGTCAAGGTAGATAACATGTACAAGAATATGGTGGCAATCATCAACAAAGGGATGTTTTCAAAGCTCAATATCATGACCCACATGGACTTGAACCTATATCAAACATTCTCAAGGAGCATTAGAACCACATTGGAAGATTGTTTCAAATATCTACATTTCACCATCGATCCATTTGAAAAAATCAAGGATCAAATAATTTCTTACCTTAATGAGGCCATCATCATAGTCCTCTTCTACCTAGATGGTACCTTGATCAACCTTGAAGAATTTAGGGTCCACCTGGATCACTTCAAGGTGGAAATGAATAATAATGTGGAAAAATGCAATATATATGAATCCCATTCTATCTTATAACTAACCACACAATCAACCATAAGCATTATCCAAGTCAATGTGATAAAGGTCTCATTGAAATCCCCTCTTAAGGCCCATGATAGATTATTAATTCAAGTAGAGGTGCTCTTCTAAGAGCCATTTGTCAATATTCCAAATATATATTAGGATTATAACTTGGTGCAAAAAATACTAACATCTTTTTATGACACTTTGAAGTAGTGGGGAAGTGATCCCCCACCAAGCTCAAAATCAATATCCTTGTCATCCCAACAAAGGGATGTGTTGTCAAAAATATGGGTCCACTTTTATATTATTTGTATTTTTTGGTAACGTCATGGGAGTGATTTTGTTTGTAACTATTTTGGTCCATTATGGATAAGAGTGGGATCTCATTCTATCTATAGGTGTATCCCATCTCATCTCTATATATGTTTTTTTGAAACTCTTTGTAAAGGATAAAAAGTTTCTAGTAAAACACAAAAATATTAATACAATATCTATTTCTATCTTACCATATTTTATCTCATGAATGTTTTCTAATTTCATATGATAAAATGATTGATATTAATATTAGTAGCTTGAATATATTACTTTTTAAAATATTTGTAATATTTAGAATGAGAAACGTAGAAGGGCCCGAAAAAGGAATAAGGGATAGAATTAAATAGAGAAAATAGGGTATGAAAAAGAAGATCACTAATGATGTGGATGAATAAATGGATGGATCCCCCTCTCTTTGATTAGTTTACTATTTATTATCTTGTTATTTTGCCTTTTGCATGACTAGTTAGCTAGTACTGTTACTTTTTTTATTTTTTAGCCCATGGAGCTTGCTACTTTACTTTATATGTTTTAATTATGGTTCTTGGTCCATATAAAACCAGGTTATTTACCTTATTAAAAAAATTATAATGTGAAAAAATCTATTATAATTAGTTTCTTTAGTCTTTATGTTATATTTAGATCACTATGAACCTGCATGTGATTAAAAACAATCTTATAGTGTTTATTTATATGAAGAGTTATTAGAATACAACATATATTATTTTCCATATACATTCTCCCATATTTGGCTAAATTCTAAGCTCATATGAAAATTTTAATACAATGATAAAATTGTAGTTAGGTATATGTTTTAGCCTCTAGTAATACTAATCTCCTCCTTGCTTAGAAACCTCTCTTTTCTACCTTAACCTTTATTTTTTATTATTTGTTTGATATCTTTAACCCATCCATTAATTTATAAAATTTTATATAATTTGTTTAAATTTATTTCCCATTGAATTAGACTAGGTAGTATAGATAATTTTGTGAGATTGGAAACATGAAATTGAGCCTTTGGTAGTAGAAGTGCATCTCTTGGAGATCTATTTCAAGCAATCTAATTCATGAAGGCCAACACCTGGACTGTCCCAAAAATAATACTAAATTGAGAGGATGATATTCCATTTATTTTACTCCAAGGTCACTAAATAAACGTAATTCAATAGGTGAATTTAGGGTACCAATTAGTAGGATAACAAAATGCTTATGTATTTCCACGAGTCTTGATTTTTTATAACTCTTATATATCAAAAATAAGATACTTATATATTTTTTTCTAACATACTTATCATAGATTAAATATTCCATTAAATATAGATAAATACATCCATAATTAAAATAATTGGTAAAGTACTTTTTCCAAGCATTTAATTGTTTGTTATTATTCTATAACACTTGTAAATGACATTTCTTTCATAAATTAAAGCCAATAATTGAATAAGCTCAATTGATGCAATCCCCACAAATAGAGTACACTTATATTCTACTAACTTCAAATTTGTAAAGGTATTAAAGTACAATATTACTCAGGGATATAAATAATATAGTAAAATTAATATGATTTTTATTGTAGGAAATATTCATATTCTGGACAAGCTCAATACTAATCAACATTCATTCAAATTACTAGATCCTTACGCAAAATGGAGGAAATAATGAAAATATTGGGCTTCATATATTAGTCAATCTTTGGTCATACAAATTTTTGAAAAACTTACATCTTAAACTTAAAAAATCAAATAAGATACGTCAGCCCAAAAATGGAATTGTACTCTTCTCAAACTAAATAACAACCATCAAAGAGTAGAAAAGATAAATATGTTATAAACACGTATCCAAGAACCAAAAACCATGCATAGAATAGCCTTAGTAAAATAAGATAATTCTATAATTTATCCTTTAAATATTTATTCTTTGAATTATAGTATTATAATAAACATGAGACCCATAACCAACCTCTAAAATAGGAAATGAAATAGTTCAAGGAAAAACTCAAATAATCCCCTACTACTTAACCTTTCCATAGTGTACATTTTTTACTTTCACTTACCAAAAAAATTTTAATTCATAAAAAAAAAACATAGATCCAAAGAATCATAATATGTTATACACATGCCTATCATATGTATAGCATCCTAAAGTTGCTTTGACATACCTATCATCATTACAAGGTTATCTTTCCTAACAATAGTTTCATCAAGGTGTATCATGATAAGAGTCAATATATATGAATAAAAAACATGATTATACCAAGGATAACATGCCTATTGAACTTTACCAATTATTCAAATCCTAAAAAAAACTTCTAAAAGTAAGTTTCTCAAGCATGGAAAAGATGTTCCCAACTTAGTGTGTAAAATTTCAACAAGCACCTATAAGTTTGAATTATTACCTAAAAAAAAGGCTTAACAAGATAAATAAACTTAGATCCATAATTAAACTCACAAAAATAGTGACCTAAATCTATATTTTATTTTGCATTATGTCAAAGGACACAAATTTTTCATAAACAACTAGATGTGCATAGTTATAATTTAATGAAAATAATAATGTCAAGAACACAAATTCCATATAGCATCTAAAAATTTAGATCAAGTAAGCACAAGTACTGAATATCATTTAAAAACATGGATTCAAAATTAGCTCAACAACCTAGATATTACATTTTATGAAACTAAAAGAGTTTTAATATATGATACCAAAATTTCTATCAATAAGCCATTAACCAGAAAATCTTCAAATATATGAATATGACTATTCTAAATTTATATATCCTTTTTAAATATAAAACTAGAATTTAATTTAATTAATGAAACTACATAATACTTAGAATACCCTAAACATTGAAAACATAATGAAACATACCCACTATCTACACAAGACCTTCTTATGTTAATCCCAAAAAGTAGTTTTTTATTACCATAGTTATAACCAAAATACCTTTGATTTCACCATTTTACAAATAACAACAAAAATAATGTGGTGAAATTATAAAATTATATTAAATAAGAATTTCAAGATAATAATATCTAATAAAAAATTAAATGAGGGATGAGTCCAAGCTTATAACATGACTTGAGAAGAAAACCCACAATCAAAAATTGAATTTGGTTTTCATTAATATATCATTTACTTGAAAAAATTCCCCCAAATAAATTTAAACAACAAAATCAAATCCATAAATCCATGCATTCATTCCCTTGATAATTATATTTCATAAAATTTTATGGTAAAATAAGATTTTGCTTAATTAAGTTTTCTAAAACATAGCTCACATGTTTCCAAACAACTTGTCAATCTAAATAAACATAATTAGGGTCACACATTTAATTCCCATAGTTTAATATAGTATTCATAGGTGTTGCATAATAAATATAGATTCACCAAATAGAATTATAATGAATTCATTTAAATACTATGTAAACCATGTCTCAAAACTACTATGAAGTCAAGAAAACCTTCTAGAACAGATGTTATTCATTTAAAAACTATTAAAAAGTGAGAAAATAAACACTTAATTTCTATTTTGAATTCAACAAAAAATGTCCTCAACTAAAAAATCATATGTCTATCTATCATATCCACCCATATACATTTAAAATAACACATGGACATGGGTCCAAATAAGATATATCCAAGTTAAACATGCATTAATTGATGAAGGTTCAAATCGCTGCATGGATTCACTAGATTTTATTAAAACACTTGGATACTTTTAATGTAACCTCAAATCTATTCAAATTACATTTAAAGGATATGATAGAAGATAAATATCTCCTTTAGGTTGTGTTTGGCTCCCTATCATGGTTCCCCATGTCATAGTGCATGTCAAAGTCATGATATTTAACTTTTCACTTTCATACAACATTTTACTCAATTGATCTTGGACACACTACATGAGAGTAGTAGCCTTGTCAGTATGTGAAAGTGTTAAATTTCCTTCTAATAGTGCTATATAAAATATTTAAGGAGATACCAATCCTTCAAATTTTAAACAATTATAATAAAGAGGTGTTTTAAAAATACCTACCCTTGAACCGTTATCTAACATCCCATTTTATGAATCATAATGTTTTAATAATCCTATCAACTCTACTAGAGGTTACAATGGTCATCCTGAATTAATACGAAACACACCACCTAATATTATAGATTTAGATGATTATGAACCATATTAGATTGGTTTATAAATTAAAATTTCTCATCTCTTTGTTGTGACTTAAATCATGCACATGTTGAATTGGAAGATGATTTAATAAGACAATAAGATCCTCTCCCAAGGTGTGGGAATCTTGCACTCCTTGGGATGAACCTATGAATAATGTTGGATTCTTTCTAATATTAATGAATATGGTTTAGGACCAGCATGTAAACCTATAAAGAGTAGAAAGGAAATCTATATCTAATACTAAACCTAATATCATGACAAAAAATAGAGAGAGAGGGTAAGAGGGTTGATGAACTATAAAAGGTGATGCATCAAGACTATAAAGAGAACTTATATAGGCTTTAAAGATCACACTATAATTGTATAAAATGATAAAACATTACAAAATATCCAAAATGGGCACTTTACTTGCATAATTTATTTCTATGAAGGCACATGACATAATACGACATTAAGAGGCATGAAATATGATCCACATATAGTGCCTTTATATACCTAAATGTAGACAACATACAATCTATATGCAATCAAAAATGCATCATGTCTTTAAATCAATCCTAGCTTAGAGAAGATATATAATACCTACACCTTTGATTGGGAGCACATTTTTTAATTGGGATCATGAAAAATATGGGGACCCACTAGACCCAATTAGGGTATCACTTATCATAATACACTATGTTAACAAGGGTTCCAAATCCTCCAATCTAACCAAATCATGAAACAAACCTAAGGGGGTCTTATGTTTTGATATTTCATCTAATATAATGATAATAAAATTAAATTTAATCTAATGCTCATCAAATCTTGTGGCACAAAGTGGGGTTATAAAGAATAAAACTAACCATGAATAGAAGACATACACTAACATCAATGTATACAAAATCCTAATACATGGAAGAGAAGCATAAATGCATTATCTATCTTCTCTTACAAGGGAAAAATAAATTTAATAATACTTACCTTTGAAGATAAACCCATTGAGCCTCAATATTTCCCTTGGCCAAAGTGCTTTGCAAGAAATTATTGTGGTATGTAAGGATAAAAAATACAAATCAGCTCTAGGATACACAACCTATCAA
Organism: Torreya grandis; assembly: GCA_037957365.1. NCBI lineage: Eukaryota > Viridiplantae > Streptophyta > Pinopsida > Cupressales > Taxaceae > Torreya > Torreya grandis. The sequence continues at coordinate 75,358 of JARHVA010006809.1, read as the reverse complement.
TGTATCCACAAAACTTCTCCAAAAGACAAGATTCATATCTCTAAAGAAAGTATGGAACCCTAAGCTTTACTTCTCAATTAGAATAGTCAATAATCAGATGTTCATTCACTCTTGCTTCTTATTTTACTTCTTCTTATAAACCTATACAATAAATAATGGAATTAAAATTGTATTTATAGGTGTATTTAACCCTTGACCCTTCCAAAAATCCTAGCTGATAGGGTTGACCTAGTTGACCTAGCACAGTTTCAGTCAATAAATCATTAGGTCCCAAACTAGGTTGGCCAAAAGCTAACCTAATTCCTAAGTGAAAATATCTCAAAAATATATAAAGTCAACCCAGTCAACCTAGCATAGTTGACTAAAAAATGAGATTTAGGTGGGCAAATGGAGGATAAAATGTAGAAAATTACTAGAATGGGTACAACAAAGAATAAAAATCTTAGGGATAATGGTTTCAAGAGACAAGTGTGTAAATAAAAATGGAAAAGGGTATAAAAATCCTATGAAGCACTAATGGTCTTCTCACCCCTTTCTTGGTGTACCCTTTAAGGTTTGCACTTTGAGAAATTGAGACTTGATAAGTTCTTACAAGATAAAAAGTGTTAGTAGTTGATAAATTTTAAAAATATATTATGTGTATACATATAACCCACTCGAAGCTCATCACGTGTCACACAAGTGCAACCCGTGATGGTGCTTTGAGAAATAGAACATTATAATACATAATTATAATGCTAAGTAAAGTGTAGTAAGAAAAAAATAAGATAAATGAAAGGATAAAATAAAAAAACACATACCTTTACTTACCTTAGTGTTGTATATAGATAAGTAGACTGCAAGAGAAGTGAAGGCATTTAATGTGAAAACATTAGGTGAACATGTATATGTTAGTGTAAAAAGTTTCTAAAAAATCGAAAAAAAATGGAAGATAGGTGTATGGTAGTGGAAAATATTCTCTATGCCATCATTATTATATAATATTTTACGGTTTGAAAAATTGATGAGTAAAAGCAAAGATAGAGGCAAAATAAGAAATCTACCAGAAAATATTTGAAATATTTTAGATTTTGAAAAGTGATTTTAAATAGATGAAATGAAATTTATTTGTTATTTTTTACTTGAGAAGGATAAAAATAGAGCTTTGAGAGACCAAATGAGATAGGATGGTGAGGATACAACATGTTAGGTAAGAGGGATCAGTAAAGACAACAACGAATGCAAGACAGGTAAGAAACTGAGAATATCAAGCCAATTTTTTAAATTTTTAGTGATTTAAGTGTATTTTTAAAAATTTATAATTTGTCATTTTTAGACATCAAAATGAAACCAAATTAGATGATAAAAGTAGGAATAATAATTTAAGGAAATGGGTTTGAAGGGTTTGGGGAAATAACTTCTATAAGGCACTTATTTCACAAGATGTAAGGGGTCAATAGGGAAAAATAACAAGGTTTACCTAGTCATCCCAGTAGGCTGAAAAATGACTAAATACACACTATCAACCCAGTAGGTATGTGTTGACCCTATACATTTTATAGATTTCCAACCTAGTACAATTTGTCAGGCTGATAAAAAAAAGTCTAGAATGACAATGCAGTACTAAGGGGGAAATAAGAGGGTTGACTTAGATTTTTATGTCAACCAGGTCAAAATAGGGAAATTTTGGTCAAACTAGTGGTTAACCAAAGAACCAAAATAGTAAAAAATGCATGCAAATGGCCAAAAGAGTGATATAATGGCCCAGAATGACCAACTAAGGGCAAAAAATGGCTGAGTAGGTTTAAAATAGGTGAAATTGATTAAAAATGAATAAATTAAAGTAAATGAGGCTTATTTTTAATAAAATTTGAAAAATAATGTATTTTTATTATACATGACATGGAGTTTCTAATACATCTTTTGTTATTTCTTTATTGTAGGGGCATCTAAGATTTTCATGTTTCATGGATGCATTATTTCTCCCATATCTATTGGAGTGCCTATCAATAGAGGATAGAGCTAGGTTGATTGTTTTAGGCCTAGGTGGTATAAAAGATATGTGTAGGATACCAATAAGCTCAAATTTGCTAATCATGTTCCTAGGATGCTGAGAATGATTGACTAACACCTTTAGGTGGGAGGTGGAGGGGGATACTATAGATGTGGCCATCACCATAGAAGTTGTGCATGACATCCTAGGATTGCCTATAATAGGTATACATGTTGTCACATGGATACCTAATAGTGATGAGGATAGGAGAGCCTTATCTATATACACTACAAGCTTGGAGAGGATATATTCAAGGCAGAGGATGAATATGTTTGATGTGTATAAATCATATATTCTATAAATTTAGAAGGATATGATAGGACTTGTAATAGCACAAGTGTTGTGCAATAAGTTAGATGGTAAGGTAACACTCTTTGTGATAGCCTTAAGCAAGATGATGCTTGAGGAGAGGGTGTTATATGATCTAGGGTCTATCACCTATGTATATCTCATACATGACATGTATGGAGTATTATTTAGAGGGTAGAAATCAATAGAACCAATCATATTATCGATGGTATGGATCCATGATAGGTTATCCATGTATTAATTAGTTGGGTTACCTCATGAAGTCAATGATAGGTCACCTTAGGTGCAGAGATGGAGATTAGACAAAATAGATCAGGCCATGGCCCATGTGTTAGTGATGTAGATAGTGAGATGAGTGGGCATAGTATGTTAACCATATGGTCACATAGCTATGATGGCCTAGTTGGGACATAGTTACACCATCTTTGGCATGGACTAAGGTGATAAGTCACTACACCTATTAGATGGATCCACATATGGTAGCATGACTACGAGGGTAGATGGGCTTGCCTCACCTAGTGGCACTAATAGTGGTTCCCACATTTTTAGCCTATCATGTGAGAGAGTCATAGGGGAGAGGAGGACTAGGGCCACTAGTAGAAAGGTCGATGCTCACTCCACATCATGAAAGACCATGGACTAGTCAAGCATGATATGTAATGGAACGAGAGGAGATGGTTGCATAGGAAGGAACACTAAAGGTACCACTACCAGCTCCATATTGGGAGGATAAGAGACCACTATGGACATGGTGTTGATGGAGGAAATAAGAAAAAAAAAATTAGAGATATTAGTTGTCTCAAATTACCTAGAAAGTGGGCTAGACCAAAGTTGGATGATAGATAGACCACTCAGGCATAGCTTGAGATGAGCACAAGTGGTGACTTCAAGATTTGTTTTTAGGAGGTAACTAATAGATGAGGTTCTCAGAGGCCTTGTAGATGGGGAGACCATGTTAGACAATCATGTAGATGGTGAGATAGTAGTTCCTAACACACAAATAGGTAATAAAATATTTAAATTATGCTTAAGTTTACTTGAGATATACTAGAGATAGATAGATTTTTTAGATATATTATTGATCTATATCTATCTTGTGTGATTTTTGTAGGTGTTCTAGAGGATGATGAGATCATATGGGGGTACCTAGTAAAGGAATAACTCCATGATGTCCTAGATGAGGCATTGATGCCATACGACCCCACTACACTTAAGGATCCTAGGGTACCATCTGATTCAGCTTTAGGAGAGCTAGTTTAGACTAGCTAGAAAGGATACAAGGAAGTTACAAGTACAAAAAGAGGAGAAACATCCAATAACATATATGGGTGAAAGAGAGGCATGGGCATAGTAGTCCCTAGCTAAGGAGAGACCTACAAATCTAGCTATAGTGACATAGATGATACAAGCACATGCCCAGGAGAGAGTGACACATGTAGTGACCTTAACCCATATGACATAGGTACATGAGTAAGAGAGAGTGACACATCTAAAAACCCTAGCCTAGTTGGAAAAGGTGCAAGCTTAGGTAGCTCATCTATAGGGGCAGGTGTTAGGATTTAGATCTCAAACAACCTCATCATAACATTCTTTTTAGAGGATTCAGATTGAGGCATATATGGGTAATGTGTCTAGGTCATGAGATATGCAAGATGAGGCCCAACCATAGAGCTAGATCATTGTATATGGTTTCATTTCATTGTATCAAAACTTATGATATATACATATATATATATACACACACACACACATATATACATATACATACATACATATGTGTGTGTGTGTGTGTGTGTGTGTGTATGTATGTATGTATTTATGTATATATGTATGTATGTATGTATATATATATATATATATATATATATATATATATATATATATATACATATATATATATATATATATATATACATATATATATATATATATATACACATATATATATATGTATATATATATATATGTATATATATATATATATATGTATATATATATATATATATATATATATATATATATATATATATATGTATATATATATGGTTCTTTTTGGTGTTTGGATATTAGTTTTATATGTTATTAATATGGTTGTGGTTGTTTATGCTTGGATATATTTATTTATAGTACATGTATTTTTCTATTTTTATATATGCTATAGGAAATATATGAGTTGTGGTTTCTTTTCTAGCATTATTTAGGACACATGCATGGTTAAAAAGAAATAAGCAAAAAAGACTTGTTAAAATATAATAAATCAAAAATGTACTGCACACTATTTCAAGTTGGGAAATGTGTAATAACAATAAAATGACTAAGTATAAATAACCAAGGGGATCGCAAAATAAGAGGCTAAAAAGTTTGTTTTTAAACCAAGATAAAGATTTGGCACCAAATTAAAACAAATAAATTCAAACTAAATCATGTTGGGAAGTATGAAAATAATGTAATAAAATGGAAGTCATGTAAAATTAAAAATGGTATAAAAACAAATCAATTAGGTCATTACATCATACTAAATCACATTGGGAAGTATAAGAGAAAAAAAAATTGGAAAAAATTGGTCTTAATTTTATCACACTAATTCAAGTTGGGAAGTATGAGAAATTCAAAAAATGGTTAGATTCATACATGCACTCAAAAAATAAGAAGATAAAATTGAAAGAGAAATTAATTAAGCATAAAACATACTAAATGAAGCTAGGAAGACCATTAATAATGTGTAACTACATAATTAATCACATCTTATCTCATATTTTATACATGTAATTTTTATTGTGACTTGGATTATTGGAAAATTTTGTGAGGAGGGCCAGGTCTTACACTAAAACTCACAAAGGGAACACCAATAAGGTGGAATAAATTTGAAAATCAGGTAACAAAGGATGTGGGCAAGATAAAGGTGAAATTATGGTAATTTGTGAGGATGGTCAGGTCATATCCATGGTCTTATAATGCAACTCACAAATGGAATCCCAAGGGGAGTGATTAGTGAAAAAAATATCATTTCTCAATATGAAATATGAGGAAGGTAGGGAGTGAAAAAGGAAATGTAAAAAGCATGATTTAGGCATCTTATGAGAAGACCTTAGGAGAAAGGAGGCATACTAAGGACATGAAAATATAGTAAGTGACTAGTGACCATCAATCTTTATTAGAAAATAAGTATGCTACTAAGATAAAATAATGAAGGTAGATTGGTATAATAAAAATAAAATGGACTTACCTTCCCACAACATTTTCCCCATTTTTAGGACCCTTTATAGAGCCATCAGTCTACTATGAAGGTTGGGTAATTGTATGAGAAAGTATATAGCACTAAAATATTTTTTTTCCTTTTCTAATCTACTATCCTATCACACCTCAACAAACCTCAGTTCTGCAATGAGGCCAATTGTGGAGTTTGAGCTTTGACTAGAAAAAGGAAAAGTGCTTTGAATCACATCTTTTAGTGTGATTGGACTTCTAATAATTTTGAATGTTTTTGACTTTTATATCATTTCCTTTTATTAAATGATTTAGATTTTAAATTTTTTTAATTATTTTAAATATTCATCCTCCATATGGAATTGGAATTACCAAAAAAGAGAGATAGAGTGATACACATGAATGATTTTTAGGCTTAGGCTAAAGGAAGTTGAGTAACCAAAGACAAGACTGACTAAGACACTTAGGCTTGACAATGATCCATCATGTTATCTTAAGTCTCAACCATGTATATGCTTATTTTGAGAAAAGATAATATAGTGAATAAAGGAGATCTAAAGTGGACCGGTAAAACTAGAATATACTAAGATGATTTGTTTGCTAATTGATCACATGGTAATAGGAAATGTCTAAATGGAAAAAGTTTTATATAATCAAGTCATAATGATAATTATCCATGAAAAATAGATATAAGAAAGAAAACAATCGTGAAGAGAAAATAAGGGATTTTTAAGATAGAAAATCAACAAAGAAAGAGAAAGCAATGATAAATAAAATATCAAAAAGCAAACATAAATGACAATATAAGAAATATAAGTGAAAAAGTAAAGTCACCATGTAAGATAAATAAGAATTTGACACAATGTCAAATGATATAATAGATAGATAAAAATAAAATTGGAGTACACATCCAATCCAAATGTAAATGTAAACTCACCATGCATGTGCTCATAAGTGTTAATAAATCTCCCTGCACACATTATCCAAAACATCATATAGATATCTATGAATATTTATGCAAATAGTTGTTAATGTCTCATCTATCTTCAGTGAAAATCGATAAAATACTTCTCACTTAATATACTCAACATAAAAAGTAAGAATGTTGGATGTATCATACTAAGGAGGGAAATAAGGCAAGGGATGCTCAAGATAATGCATGAGAGTGAACTCTATGAGAGATTTAAGAATCATAGGTGGAGATAGATCCATAGGTGGAGTCACAAGTGGAGAAGGATCCACAGGTGAGGTAAGGTCTATGGGTGAAGGATTCATAGGTGGAGGAATATGAGGTGATGAAGGGACCACAGGAGAGGATGGAACCATAGGATGTAGAAACATGGGAGAAGAATGAGGAGCCTTATTATGGGAATAACCTATGGGAGGGATGGTAGAAGGTCTAGTAATAGCTTTAAGGTGATCCTTAAGGTGTTGCTAAAGGATATAGTAATGATTAGTGTGATGGTTGCCACATTGGCACCAAAGATAGTACACTTCTCCACACATAGGCATATATTTGGGAAGTACCTTAGAGGGAGGTATGTATTTGTATAAGGATTGAGGGGAAGAAGGATGAAAATTATTAGTATATTGTCTTAGCTTATGATAACGGGTGGATGAATGATTATATGTTTTATGGAATCAAAAAATATGCTTATGAGTAGGCTTAGTAGAAGTGCTCACAAGGGGAGGTGTAATAGGAATAGAAGGATATTGGGAAGGCTCATTGGCCCATTTGGTGGGAAAAAGATGCATTTAAGGTAAAGATATCAAACCATCACCAAAATAAGGTGATGGTGGAGAAGGAAATAGACTAGGATCAACAAAAGGAGTGACAGGATCAGAAGTAGGGATAGATGCAACTTGAGGAGTAGAAATAAGCTCAACTATAGTAGAAGCAAAAATGGTATCAACTATAGTAGAATCAATAATGAGCTTCAATGTAGGCTCTATTAAAATAGGGTTGAGATCTATATAAGTTTAAATAAAGGTCGCATGCATCTTAGGGATAAGTAAACTATATGGGTTAAGGTACCTAGCAAAGTAGTAAAGCCTAGTTATAACATGATCCATGAGCATACTCCTATGAATTTACTTGTAAATTGGATATGTTGGACCATAACTACCCTATGATAAAGAGGAAAAATACTAAAATTAACAACTATACATGATGAAATATGAGAAGATACATGAAAAGACTTAATCAAACAATGATAATGGATAATCTCAACATCATGAGCATAAACAAGACCACCTAGGAATGGATCATCTAAGGAATAAACATCATCATGGATAGGTGTTTTAATATCAATGATGCAATTAGGTATGAACTTGGCATCTGATGAGGTGTGATGGATATAATGTTGATTCTTAGTCAGGACAATAAGAATATCATCATAAGGAGGTTTGTGAGAATGAGGCTATAAAGAAGCAAGAAGTTGAGAGATGAGATGAGGTGAGAGATCAAAATTTTTAATCTTTAGGTTAACCTCATTAGGCTCATCATCATCAAAATATAAGAGGTTAGGAGGAATGTTACCAATGAGTTTTAGATTCCTATTGTAACCTCAAGTTGAAGTAATGAGAAAGTTGAATTGTTGAGACTCACAAAATGGAACACTAGGCAAAGGTTCAAGAGTAAGAATCTTGAAGACACCATGATCTTAGTATGGTTCAAAATTCCAAGGGTTATTATCAACTTAAATCCTTTAAATGGCTTCATTGTGAGGTGATTTAATGCATTAGTAGATTAAATTAGTAACTTCTCTCATATGGTGAGTCCACAAACTACTAAGTGAGATATTATAAGAAAGGGGAAATTTAAATATCATCACCTTCACATGAATGGTGATAGGTGGGATGGTAATGGGAAGCCACACACAACCTAGTGGATTCATTTCACTTCGATCATATTCTTGTCATGTGTTATGTGTGGACTTGAAATTGTATTTAGAATATTCAAGGGTTTTAATAAAATTGAGAGAGGTGACATAGGTGCCAAAACCCTTATCAATTAAGGCATGCTTGACTTATATATCACCTATTTGGACACTAATGGATAAAGGATGATCATCTGTATAAAGAAGAATCTCATCAAGAATCTAAAAAATCGATTGGAAATTTTAAAGAAAGAGAATCCATTGTTTCATCAACATGGATGGACATCTCTTCACATTATTGTAATATGATATCCTCATATCTAGATAAGGTTGTTTCAAATCATATTAAGGGATGATGAGGGATGCTAATCTAAAACAAGAATTTCATAAGATATTTTATATGATGTGGAGAGGTCCTCATAATCTCAATAAATGGAATTTGTGATGGGATATTGGTGAGTTCCATGATAGGATCCCACTCATCATAACCCATAAGAAGGTTTTTAGAAATAGGTACATAATGATTAATGAGGTTCTCAGAAGGAGGATCCAAAGTGTATTGGAATTTGTGTTGGTAAGAAGAAGGTTTACAAAAAGGTTTTAAATTATGATAAGAAGGTGAAATAATTAGTTCAAGTTGGTGTTGAGAATTTGTAAAAGAAGCTTTATTATCATTAGTGTTAGAAGACGGAGGGATAGTATAAATAGAATGGGAAGTATTATCCAAGGAAGGAGTTGGAATTGGATCATCAAAAGTTATAATTTCATCTTACCCAAACTCATTGAAATGATTTTGAGAAGAATACTAGATAACATGGAATGTTTGAGACAATGGAGGAATGAAGATAGGTTGTGGATCAATAAAAGTAACCACCCTTCATATATTAGTCATATTAACCACATTATCTTTAGAAGTGAGATCAAAAAGACTTTCTACATTTTTGGTAGAAGGAGTGGGATTGTCTTGTGTATCTTTATTAGGTTGATGACTAAGAAGAGGGTCTTTATAGATAACCAAATGAGCATTAGCCTTATTTAAGGCTTGAGATTTAGTATGAGATTCATAAGCCTTAAAATCAATATCATAGGCTTGTTGACATTTTCAAATGATAGAATCATGATCAAAATTAGGACCAAGAATAAAATCCATAGATAAATTATAAATCTACCAATAGGTCTCATGAGAGTGACCCCAACTAGTGTGAAACCAAAAAAACTTGTTAGGATCATACCATGATTTCATAGGATGAGTAGGGTCAAGTTCTCATGGTATAGGATTAGGTAGATGCTTAGGTAATTTAGTTGACGATAAAGTTTTGTCAAAATTAATTTTATTATGTGTTGATAAATGAGGATTGGTATATTATTGAGAAAGGGGAGTTGGTTCCCTGGATTAGTTCAAAATGATAGCTTGAACAGTGTGAATGGTGTCATAAGAGTTTGCAACACCATCATTGGTAGCATTAAGATTTTTGTTCTTAAGTAAGAGATGAGGACCCATAGAAGTTTGGGGTGGCTTGAATTAACTCATAAGGAAATATAGATGTTTTGATTGGTCAATAGCCTCTTCCAAGGTATGTAGAGAGAGAGTGTATATCTAATATCGTAACTTGGGAAAGAGAAGATTAGTAGAGAGATGGAAAAGGTTATCATTAGCCATGTTATGTTCACACTTGTTTGACAAAGTTTTCCACATTTAAAAAAAAGTTTGGGTAGTTTCATTTTCAAGTTGTTTACAATTTATGAAGTGGGCCAAAGTATTTTTTGGAAGATCACTAGTTTGAAATTCTTGAACTAAAGCATTCACTAAATCATCCAAAATAGAAATAGAATGGGTTATAAGTTGGTTAGACCAATCTAAGGCATCACTAGTAATGGTTTTGGATAAAATCTTGGTAGAGGAAATGGTATTTAATTTGACCCAATCCTTATAAATATTTACAAATGTTTTAAGATGAAAGGTAGGATCAGTTGATCCATTATAAGAAATTGTAGGGGTGATACCTCCTATGTCAATATTAGAAATTTAAGTTGTAAGAGGCTCATTTTGATGATGCTTAATGATTTTTTTGAAAAAAGGAGGTTGAGGGTTGATATAGCATTAGTAATATTGAAGAGGAGGGGGGAAATTTTTATTATGTGTGCCTCAATGTCATGGGTGAGAGTGTGTTTGAAGATGGAGAAGGTGATTTTGCATTATCATAATTTTATTTGTATTATGAGCTTGAAAGGTATTCATTTTATTAAGTGTTTGTAAAAAAAATTAGTGGGTTTGATTGGAATAATTAGAATTATTTGAAGCATTAGATTTGGTATTAGTGGATTGGGTACCACTATTGGTGGTGATAGGAGCTTGAGAAGAACTATGATAATGTGAGACACTAGTGGAAAAATTTGCTTGTAAGGAAAAAGATGTAATAGTGAAAGGATGAGAAGAGGAATCACTAGAAGCATGATTACCTTGGGTATAAAATGATGCACTAGTGGAAGGATTAAGGATAACAGATCATATAAAGTAACCACTAGATGTAGAAGCTGCCATGTTAGAGATACTAGGCATAAAGGTAAAAGATGTTAAATAAGAAGAAGTCATAGTATGAGAAGGGGTTATAATATAAAGAAGAGGCTAAGAATAAAATAAAGTAGTACCCCTAAATCCATTTGAAAATGTGGGATTAGGTGAATGAATCTCTTTAAATTGACCACTAATCATGAGGCTGTAAATGTTAAAAGGATATTTTCATCGATGTTAAAGAAATTTAGAAATAAATAAGAGAATTTTAGGGGTATACTCTAATTTAAGTTGATCTTATAGGGATATAATAATATTATGTTACAAAGAGGTATGAGGAGCAGTCCCATACTTCATTATGCGAGTGGTTATATGAACATTAATCTCATCTAGGAGAGGAACCCTACTTTGCATATGGGAGACCCTATGAGGATTGGTAAAAATCATAATGTTTATTTAATTCAATTTAGTATTTTATTCAAAGATAAATTTCTTGATGAAGGAGATGAGAAATCAAGGAAATAAGAAGTGATAAAAACTATACAGAGTTGATTGGGTTGATCTAACATAAAAAAATAGGGCCTATAAATTGTATAGGGTTGACTAGGTTTACCTAGAATAGTAGATAAAGGTTGAAAAAGTATAAAAATTTGACTAGGTTGACCAATAAAAATAGATAGGGGTTGAAAAAGTTTATAGGGTTGACTGGGTCAACCAAACACAAAAAATAGATAGTCTATAATAGACTATGTTGATTGAAATGACTATATACTAAAACAAGAATAATTTTTCAAGTGCTTATAAAAGTAAGAAATAAAGGGGAAAAATAATCAATTATATTAGTGAGGTTGATTGAATTGAGGCACATAACACAAAACCTTTCACTAATGCTGGCTAATTCAAGTTTTTGTAATACAAAATACAATATTTCAAAGAGCAAGTAATCAACTTGTAAAGTAAAAGATAGCTAAGTGGTCAAATTGAATGTTTGTTAGAATATTAGAATATGATTTTAAATCTGATGGGAATATGGTTTTAAATAAGGAATAAATAAATCTAAAAATAGTTGTAGTAAGTTTGGGCTAAAAGGGATCTATATTGGTAATGGTACAAGATTGGTATTGGGGCCTACCCCCTCACTTCACACACCATAATGATAAGGGTGTTGGGTGCTTGGATATAATATAACATTAACTACATGTTTATAATTAGATATAAAACCAAGTCAGCTTCCCCCCTTAGTGATGAAATCCAAGTTGGTTGGCCTTGAGTAGACAATTGTTAAAATGCTTGTTAAATATTTTGTGATTTGGTTATGTGTGCATGAAAGAGAAAATAGTGAAACTAAATGGTATATTAAAAACCACCTAATTAGAATATGTGATCTATTATAAGGATGTAATGAAAAATATATGTAAGTGTGAGCTAATTACTATCATATAAGGGTTAATTCTAACTTTGAAACATAATACAGTGTCAATGCAGTCAATAGTGTGTGTACAAAATACAAAACAAGGTTGATAGTTTTTCCTTTGTACTATAGAATTAATGGGTTTGAAAATGAATAAGGTTGACATATTTGACCAAGTTATCTAGACAACACATAAAATACAGAACTAGGTCAACATGGTCGACCTAGTTGAATATATAGGGGTAGTTTTAAAGACTAAAAATTGTGAAAAGAAAGACCATAAGGAAAGAGAGAAGGATATAAAGGAACCTTGGTGGGTTTGAAGATGTAGAGAAGTGAGATTGATGTCATAGAACCTTGATAAATGTTTTGAATTTTCTACAAATAGGGTCGACTAGGTCGATCAAGCTTTGCATAAGCTTGTTGTTGAGTGCTTAAAATGTACAAGGTCAATTGGGTCAACCTAGTAGTCTGGATAGGATGTTTGAAAATTTTAAAAAGTATACTATGTAAACTCAATGGATCCAATAGCCTATACTTGGAAAAGAACCTACATATAAATAATAGTCATATAGATGTGATTATATGTTAAACCTATGCATAAAAGTTACAACTGTGTCGATACAGTCAATCAAACATTTTAAATATATGATAATAAAAATGATAAAATAATAAAATAAGTGAAATAAACCTTACAAGGTTAGATTCATATCAGTTTCACCAAAAAGCATGGATCAAAAATCCATCATGTCTATAAATCAATCCTAGCTCAGAGAAGATAGATCACACTTACACTTCTGATTAGGAAGACATTTGTTAAGTAGGAACATGACTAATATGGGGATCCACTAGACCTAATTATGGTATCACTTATCATAATACACTATGATAAAGAGGGTTTTAAATCCTCCAGTCTAACACAATCACTCAGTAACCCTAAGTGGGTCCTACATTTTGATATTTCACCTAATCTAATGACAAGAAAAATAAATATAATATAGTGCTCACCAAAGCTTATGGCATAAAGTGGGGTTTAGAAACAATAAAAATAAACATGCATAGAAGACATTTACTAACATTAATGTATATAGAATCCTAATACATAGAAGAGAAGCACAAATTCATTATCTATTTACTCTTACAAAGGAAAAACAAAGTTAAGAATACTTACCTTTGAAGATGAAACCATTGATCCTCAATATCTCTATTGGCCAAGGTGATTTGTAAGAAATTGTTTTGGTATGTAAGGATAAAAAATCCAAATCATCTCTAGGATACACAACCTATCGATGAATTTAAAATACTTTTCTACAAGACAAGATTTGTATTTCCAAAGAAAGTATGGAACCCTAAGCTTTACTTCTCAATTAGAATGGTCAATAAGTAGATGTTTGCTCTCTCTTACTTATTATTGCACTTTTTATTAATAAATGATGGAAATTAACTTGTATTTATATGTGTATTTTACCCTTGACACTTTTTAAAATCCTATTTAATAGGGTTGACCTAGTCAATCTAGCATAATTTTGGTCAATAATTTACTAGGTCCCAAGCTAGGTTGGCCAAAGTTTAACCTAATTCCTAAGTGAAAATATCCTAAAACTATATAGGGTTGACCAAGTTGACCTAGCATATCCAACAAAAAAATGGTAATTAGGAGAGGAAAAGGAGGATAAAATGTAGCAAATAACTGGAATGGGTATAAAATAAAAGAACAAGCTTAGGGATAATGGTTTTAGGAGATAAGTATGTAGATAACAAGTGGAAAAAGGGACAAAAATACTATGAAGAAATAATGGTCTACCAATCCCTTTCTTGATGCACCCTTTAAGGCATGCACTAATAGATATTGATACTTGATAGGTTCTTACAAGATACAAAGTGTTAGTAATCGATAAAAGTTTGAAAATATTATGTGTATACACAATCTATAAGAGAGAGCCAAGTTCTACATAGAGGTCAAAAGGGAAAAAAATAATGAGAGGGGAGATAATTACCCTTAGAAAAATATCAAAAAATAAAAATATGCATGTAATAATCATGAATAAAGGTAAAATCAATTCTCATTAGTTGCAAAGATTAAGTAGTAAAGGGCTCATAGAGGAAACTTTTTTGACGAATTATTATGCCTAGAAATGTCAACCATTTTAAAATGTAAGATTCATATTTTTATAGACAATGGGAAGCCCACAAGTCATAGATTAAATCTTACCCACTATTAGGTTTATTAAATTTTTTAATGATGAGTGGGGACACAGTCAAGGTCTATGTCAGACTTGAATGTATGCCCATGCTCAATCATAACATATATGAATGGGGTGGCTCAAATACTCTAATCACCTCAATATTTATCTTGGCCATGCCTACATAGTTGTCGACCATGCCTCTTTAAAGATTCAATAATATTTGGCATCCTTATGTCCTCCATTCATATGCTACCATAATGACTTGATCAAATAATGACATTTTTCTACCCAATATATGAGTTACATTCGAGCCACTATGCAAATCTCACCTTTGATAGTTTTAATGGTAAGATAGGTTATCAAATTTAAGATCATGTACTAATTACATGGAAATTTATGGGTTAGACATGTAGCACAAGTTCATTTCATATGGGTTTGATGTCACTACCCATGTAATACCTCATTATCCTAGTTGAGCTCTATTAGGTTCCAATTAGCACTCTCCTACTTGTTGAACACCATTTTCACTTTGAATTGACTTAGCCACCTTTATATCTACTCACTATGCCCATGGTTGGGTTCTTAGGATCTTCCACTTTCAAATTAAAATGTATCATTGGCACTTGGGTTCCCTTGGGTCTAATAGGAATTCAAATCATATAGAGCTTCTCATTGGTTATAAGCCTAAAAGTCTCATTAGTTAGGTTCTTGTGGGTATTAGTTTATGCCTATCAACCTAAGAGGAACTCAGGATGATAAGTATCCATGTATCACTCTTTGATTTAATCTTTGATCTGATAACTAATAACCCAATATGTTGTGATTTTTCAGGGATCTATCTAGTACTAGCTACTATATTTGTTCTAATTTTATGGGATCTCATTTTTCCACCTAGTGGCTTATTGACATCAATAAGCTCTAGCTTTCTAGCTTTGTTTTTATCATGCTTCACTTTCTAAACCCTCTGAAATTTAGTCTAGTTATAATAGCTTTGATCTTTTAAGGATTTAGGATTTTGTATGAGATATCATGTGGCATCTCATCAAGACCTTAGGGCCTCAAGTAATGAACTTTTGGCTCAATTTTTAATGGTCGTATATGTACATGAATCCATGATTTATAATACATATGTGCTTCTATGCTTCCAAAGTATTTTTATACTTATAAAATTTTCAAAATATTTCACCTCCAACTCATCTTTCATGCATCTTACCTTCACAATTTCTTTTGTATCAACTTGTGCATTCTTTGTGACTTTTTCCATCACAAAATTTTTGATCTCACAAAAGTTTTGAAGACCCAAGCCTTCAAATTTTGTGTTGTCATGATTTTTTTCATTACCTTTATCTTCAAAATATTTTTAGGCCCCTATCTTTCAAAATTTATGCTTCACAACTTTTTATTTGATCCCCCATGCAAAATTTCTATCTTTTATTGCCTTTGTAAAAGTTCTAACTCTTACTTTATTATTTACAAATTTTGTTCATAAAAAAGTTCTAACTACTCTTTTTAAAAAAAAACTGAGGGGGAAAATATTTAGACAATTTATGCAAAATATTCAATCTTTACTCTTCTTTATGATGTCTTATATCACAAATTTTGTTATGACTAATTGTAATCAATTTTGTTAAAGACCAGAAAGTTTGAATAATTTTCATGAAGTCTTAAGAACTTTTGTTTAGATAAAAAGTTCTCACTAGTCTTTTATTGAAAAATGTGAAGGCTAAAATTTTAAAAAATTACTTATTCTTTTGATGTTTACTTATCCCCTTTTTTCCAAACCTTGATATATCATTGATAAGCCTTATTTACTAAATTTAGATGATGCTCTTCTATGGTAAATGAAAATGGTCAATATTTTGGTAACCTTTGCGTTTCTTGATTGCTAAACAAGAATCTAATAGCCTTTGAAGAAATTCATTCACCATGGAATCATGAAATGAACTAAAACATATCATATTCTGATAGTCTAACCTAGATACAACTCTCTTAGACTATTATTTAATAACTAAACTAATATTCACCTTTCAACAAAAAGAGAAAGTAAGGAACAAAAAAAATGTGCAAAAGTACTTAGGAAAAGAAAATGACTAAACTATATGTTACAACACTTGAAGGAAATAAAACTCAACTAAAATACTATTTAAAATGTGCACACAAGAACTTAGGGAAAATAATAAAACTAACTTACCCTAAACTAACAAATCAAAAGGCCATCTAAACAAAGCCATTAGTTTAATAAATATCTACCATTTCCTATCAATATAGAATGATTTTCATGTTTGAGGGTAGCCAACCAAAGGTAGATAAGAATTGGGTGCTCAATGCAATTTTTATATACTTATCCAAGGATAAAAAAATCATTTACCCACATAATTTGACTAATAAAATCATCTTGGAGTGGATAGGAAGGTTTATTATGGCCTTCTTGATGCTCAATCTTGTGCTCTATATTCATCACAACATGTCATGACTTATCCTTTTTGGCCTCTAACTATGTCAAGTAATTTATTAAGAATTCTATTTTAAGTAAAATTAGTATGCTTTAAGTATTAGAATTAAAAGGAGATTAATCTTTATTTTTGAGAGGATAAGACCAACACATGATTGAATTGTCCTTTAGAAGTGTGCAAGTGTATGCAGGATTATCAACTAGTTGATAACCAACATTGAAAATATCAAACAAATCAATACCAACTAAATTTTACCCTTGGTAAATTAGATTTAATGGAATAATTCTCTCTTGTTTCTTGATTTTTTTTCAAAATTTTACTCCTCAGTATTAGTCAGACCATAGTCCCTTTGAAGAGGAAGATAGTCTGCCTCTAGGACCTCAGACATGTCCTAAAACTCCTCATTACTTTATTATTCCTAAAAACTATATCAAGATGATTAGGGTCTTATTATTGAAGTATATTATCTATTTTAATGACCTATTCATCCTTAAATTACTTCTCCATCATGTAAAATGGTTGTTCATTAAATAAGCTAACAACCCCAACCTCTCTCTCTTTCTTGAACTCATCCCTTGGAGTATGAGGAAATGTAATTGCTTGTTATTATTCAATGGAGAGAGAGAGTTTCCCAAGCATGTTATGAGTTTGAAAATATGTCTCATAAAGGGACTTTAAACCTTTATCTTAAAGAACCACTTCCTCCTCATTGAGATAAAATCCATGCTAACTAGACTTATCTTCTCCCTCACCCATGTTAAATGGATGCTCATTCATATAAGAGAGTTCCTCATCATCATGCTCATAAATGTAACATTGACTAGAAAAAATTGGATTCTCATCATAAAAATAATCTTATTCCTTTTAATCATTTTTTATTTACTCACTATTTTACTACTCTAGCCTATCATACTCATCTTATTATTATAACAGGTTTATTTTTTTGGTTTAGTGGTATAAAGAGGGATACCCATCATTATTTATTCATCATCTTCACTTTAAATCTCCTCATCTTCATATAAATGGTCTTAATTTACTCTCTATACAATAGGTCCTCATTTTTAAATGAAGATTATGGGAGGGTAAGATGGTCTAACTAATAAATTAGGAATGACCTTAACAAGGTTGGGCATATCAAAATCAGGATGTTTGGTCCAAAAAGGCTTCCATGGTTGAGAAGATTACGGTTATTTCAAAGGATGAGTAAGAACGATATTTTAAATGGGTTATTAATGATGGATTATTGGTTGAGTTTACATAGGAACAAGCTCTTTCAAAGGATGTAGACTTATAAAAATTAGAATTCTATAATAAAGAGGCTTACTTAGATTTTTAGATGGTTTACCTTGCTTAAAGCTTTGGATTTTAAATTTGGGAGTCTCATTTTTATAGGATGGTATGTAATTATAGGAGAAGCTTATCTGAAACTAGGAATAGAATGAATTACTTGAGATGTGATTCCTTGTTCTTTCTTAATTAATAGACATATATAATCCTCCTTAACTATGATTTGTCTAGATAAACATTTATCATCATACTTTTTTTGCTAACTCACCTCATAATAATGGAAATAATATTGATAATAAAGCTCCTTTTATCACCTATTAAACTCCTAATCTCTTTTAATCTCCCTCATTTTCTATTTGAATTCTAACATGACATTTCTGATGCTAATATTGGCCATATTGTCCATATTGTGGGGCTAATCGAGAGAGTAACAATGTTGACTAGGAGTAAAGTAGTCTTCTTGAGGCTAGTTATAAGCATGATCATAATGCTAAGAAGGCTAAATAGGTGTGGGAGGGAGGTAATTATTATGAGAATGTCGATATCTTACTATGATAGATCTATTTATGATAAAACCATCAATATTTTTAGTTTTATATGGATAATAGGAGGACATAGAAAATGTAGTTAGACAAAGAGGTGGGGAAGGGGAATATTTCCTAAGGCAGTATGGCTTGTTATACATTAAAAAAATAAATAAATACATTGAGATATTATTTAAAATTAAACAACCAAATATGCTTCTTGAAGAAAAAGTACATACCAATAGAGTCACTAGGTGGTTAGATTTATTCAAAATAAGGAAAAGATCAATAATGTCACCTAAATCTTGATCCTTGATAATGTTTAACCACTTGGACTACTTAAAATAGTAGTTTTGATACTTGGAGTCACAATGGTGTTGAATAAATTACCCTTGAATGGAAACATACACTAAAGAACACACCAAAATTATTTAATGTATGATTTAAGGATCATCAAACATGTCCCACCAAGTATGTTATAAACTATTGTCACTCGAACCATGCATGTACTAGATTGGAAGATGGTTTAGTGAGATAATGGGATTGTCCCCCAATATGTGGGACTCATTTTCTCCTTGGGACAAAACTTTTAATAAGGATGACTTCATTATAATCTAAATGCATCTAGATTAAGACCATCACATAGACCTACAAAGAACAAAAGGGAAATATAATGCTAATACTAAACCTAGTCTCTTGAGTAGAAAGGGAAAGAGAGCATAAGAGGTTTGATGAAATGTAAAAATTATGTTGTATTCAACACACCTCACTCTTTTATTTTCTTGATTAGGGACCCACTATAATCTTGAAAGGTCTAGTTTTGTTTAAAAGGGTTTTCTATTAGCATTTATGTGTACTCAGTAGTCTTAAGCTTGAAAGGTTTTTATACAAATAATAGCTAACCAATATGAATACATTTGTCATTTATTATTTATTTGAGTTTCCACTATGTGACTTATTTAGACTAAATTATTATATTTTGGGAGTTTTTCATGTATGTGTTTTTAGAGTATGTGTAGTGATTACCAGGTTTTAGACTTTAGATATTTTTATTTTTGATAATTTGTGTTTTTCACACATTTTTGGTCTTCAATTTTTTTTTTCACGAAGTCATATTTCAGCATATTTGATTCTTCACATCATTTTTCCTTCACAAAAAGTGTTCATCAAAACTTTTGTTCAACTTTTGCTCATAAAATTTGGTCTTCATAATTTGTGCTTCAGAACTTGGGAATCTTCATAATTTTTGCTTGTATCTTTTGTTGCAATTTTTCCTTCACATATTTTACACTTCATAAAATTTGTTTTTCATAACCTATGATTTATAAGTTATGTTTACAAAGTTGTGTTTCAAAAATTGTGCTTCATAATTTATGTTTTAAAAGTCATGTTTTAGAAGTGCTTTGAAATTTGTGTTCATGAAGGGTTTTGTTCATAGGTTTTGTTTACATGAATTGGTCTTCGAATATTTTGTATGAAACTTCCATTCACAAGTTATGTTTTAATGAAATACCTAATACCCAACATTAAAAGGCAGACTACATGGCATCATTGGTATTGCATAAAAGTAATGATGAGATGACACTTGTCTAAGGATACAACATGGAATTTTATGAAATTATAGAAAGCATAGTGACATACCTACCAAAGTGAAGTGAAAAAATTTAAATTAAATGAGTAAAAAAATCTTGGATTATTTGGAAATTAATGTTGTATAAACTAAATTAAATTCTTAGAATCGAAGCTATATCATTAAACTATAAAGAGACATTGTGCCTCTTTATTGCTAACAAAATCATGAGAAATTACAATCTAAAGATAACTTGAATCCCTATATATCTATGTTTCATTGAAAATTTCTTCTATTAAGCCAATACATAGTTAAATTATCATTAAAATCACATAGTTAAATTAGGTAACAATGGCCTCTTCATCCAAGGCATTTAGGGGGGTGTTTCCACCTTCTAAATCCTCTATAAATTGCTCTATATAGTACACCAACACAATTTTTTTGCATTATTTAAATATGAGTATGATAATTAATCATCTCTTTGGGATTTATTCGAGGATGTATTCAAGGATGTTGATGTCCATTCACATGAATAAATCATGATAGCATCACATTAACATTTGATAGTAGACTTACTATGATTAAGATGCCAATAGATACACTTTTTAGTGGAAAATCATGAAGTCATGCCATACATTGACTTATTTTGAGACCTATTATTTTTTGAGGAAAAAACTAGAGGTGGATTCTTTCACCACCTAATCCATAAGATAGTCATTTCTTGTATATCAATGGATGTATTCCAAAGGTATATCTAGATTCTAATTGTAGATGCTACATTTGATGAACATTGAGTGGAGACATGTAAATATTCAACTATGATTGAAAATGATCTATACAAATGGATCACTCTCAGAAAGATGGTCACTCTCAAGGAAAGGGAGATAGTGCCAATTACTAATTTTTATATGGGTATCCACATTGGCATGGTGTTGTTAAATAGATTATATGGTCACCCTAGAATCCACTCTCTATATGGAATGGGTAATTATATTATATTTTATGATGAATTACAAGTTGAAATTTAAATTAGGGGAGATAATAAGTGAAAGGCTTATAGATCAGATGTTCAAGAAAGCTAAGAGGCCACATGCAAAAATTTCTACATGGTGTCTTATCTATTATACATTATCATGGGCACCATCTACCTATGCAATAGATCACTCTAGAGTCTACCCCAAGACTATGTTATAAATTGGGTATGAAATTCATTTTATTTCATATACATATATGCATATATGACTAACATAATCAAGGTTATCGAGAACATCTACCCTTAAATATGGAGTCAAATTCATGAATAACCACTACTCATAATATTAGAGAGGATTATCAAAACATTATATCTCAAGGGGGATTATTGGATTTACCATAACTACATAGTGATTATGGTCATGGAAAACATGGTTGCTCCATTTCATCTCCCCAAATTTATCCCACACAAATTGGTTGAGCAATAAATTTCTTACTAGCTATGGTAGAGCATGGATGAAGAATTAAAGAAAAAGAAGAAAAAAATTGTTTGATGGTTCCTCATTGATGATAGGTCATATGAGTTATTCCATCAGGAGACACTTTAGATAAGATGGAAAGAATAGAGAATAATATTAAATATATTATCTACCACAAAGAAATTGGGATCCCCATTATCTAATATAGAATCAAATCCAAGGCCTTGGTATCTCATATAATCATGAACCTTATGACCATCATCTCATTTTTATAAATGAAAATGATGATTCCAAAATTTTAGAGAGAGAAAAGGTAGTTGGTTTGAATTATGATCTTTTGAAGATTATTTAGAGAGATCCTTACATAATAATTATTGATGCACACACTAGGATACCTCCTAATAATGGATGGTCAACTATAGATTATTGAACCTCCCATAGTTCCCAATGGCCTCAAGATGAGGGAGCATCTTCCCAGACACCACCCTTGGTGATGAAAATAGTCAAAAAAGAGCATGGTGTGGAAGATACCTGAATGGTTCCAATTTCATCTACCAAAAACTACTTGTAATGAGGGTTGTGAAGTAAGAGAAAGAGGTGGAATCAATTATAGTAGTTGTTAGTGGTCTAGGTGGACAAGAGGAACCAATTTGTATTAATTTAGGTATATAATATGAAGGATTTCTTGTTGCCTCCTTAGTTCTAGTTGTCACAAATTTATATGTTACTCCTTCCTCTACTTAACATATTTCCCCCTTGCCTATAAAGACTACAATTTGTTACAAAAGGAAACCTAGAGCCATTGGAGCCCCTATGGATATAACTATTGAAGCTCTATTGGATGAGGGCCTAGTAGACCATGAATATATTTCCATCAATAGGGAACCTAAGGATGAATAAAAGGATGAATAACTATATAAGGTCAAGTTCTTAAGCCTTTAGGGATTGAAATCAAAAGCACCACTTGAGGGTGACATGTTAGGTAAGAACAAGTCTCCTCTAGTCACCTCAATCCCTATTTTATCTATAGTCCCTTTAGTTTTTATTTTTCCAATACTAATGTTGTTTCAATGGATCTTATTTCTAATACTTCCATTATTTCCACAAGTCCAATTATTTCTAGTGTTAGATTTATTTGTTAAGCCCCCATGGTTATCATTTAGATTTTGTACCTATTTGTATTTTTAGTATTATGAGTAGAATGAGTTGTACCATGTGGAAAATCTAATGATATAATGGGATTACCTCCAAGATATATAACCTTGGTGAATTTATGTGACCCTTTGGATAAGGACAACTTCCTTTCACTAAGATTAGTACAAATGTTATGTGACCAGTTCACATCAAACTAATGTCTCTTAGTGATATTTCTCCTAACCAGGGTTTGATTTATGAGGAAAAGAGTTTGAGAATGAGTAAAAAACTATAAGATGGTGATTAAAACAAATATTATAGTTGAAATTAATGATTTTTTTAATTAAACATAGTATAATGTTTAATATGATAAGTTTATTAAAGCACAATCTTGCCCAAATATGAGATCAAAGGTAATATGAAATATCTATCAAATAAGGAACATAATTCTTTATTTTTTATCAACAATATTTTAAAAGGGGCATAGATTATACCATATATGAATCTATATGACTTAAATAAGAATTAGATCCTTCACAAAATTAATAACTAGCTGTATATACATAAAGAAGATGCAACATAAGGAAGGCAAAACTTTAGTTTATTATATTTCTCTAGGTTATAACATGTAGATCAATTATTCATAGGTAAAATAATTTATCTAACAAAAATAAGATATATGAGATATGATATGGTACCCATATTTATACAAAAATACTTCCTAGAGAGAGAGAGGAAGTTAACAAAACCTTATGCTTAGTTTTAGAGAAATAAAATCCATGAAACTTCATGCAAACGTTCTCCTCTTTATCTTGAAATGGCATCCTTAGTGAAGTAGGTGACTCAAAAATAAGCATGAAACTACTAGAACTTAAAACAGTGTTGGAAGAATGGAGAAATCCTTTGGAATATTCTAGTTAGACCATTTCATTTTTGAGTTGAGTTGTTATCTCTCCCAAGAATTGAGGTGCCAAAATGAACCACTACTTGGTAAATATTGAATTATTTTGGATATTTTATGTTATAATTTGTAAAACATAATTTTTAATTTCAAGTTAATACTTTAAAAAAATTGAAGTCATTCAACTTGACAAAAAGGAAAGTGTAAATTACAATATGACTTTTTGCCATTGAAGCAATTCAAACGTGTCAAAAGAAAAAGTGTGAATTACAAATTTGCACTTTACAATTTAAATATTGACAAAAAGAAAATTGTAAATTAAAATTGGCTCTTTATAAAAAATATCTATTAAAATGAAAATTTTAATTTACAATTTGAAACTTTATAGTGTTTATTACAACAAAAAATGTAATATATAAAATGTATTTTACAAGTAACTAAAAAATTAATCCATAACCATAACCTCTGAAGAATCTTTGTCCTTTTTTTTCTTGTATCTTATCAATATAATTGTCAAATATTATTAATATATATTAAATATGTATTCATTAATACCAAGTGTGTAAATTTTACTAATCTCACATTTTGTTATCATTTTAGATAGTTCCCTAGATGCAGCTCTATAGACTTGAGTTTTTTTTCTTGTATGATCTAGTATATTATGATACATGATGAATCGATGGATCAAAATCAAGTTGAAATTTGTATCCCATTATGATTCCATCATGGCTACCCCTTTTAATTTCTCTTAAATATTTCTAAGAGGAAGGGGTTGATAATTTTTGATATGAGGGTGTCAGTCTTATTCAGGTTAACAACCTACAATTTTTGAAAGATTAGGTTTAGTCTTTCAATCTCTTCCTCATATTTGATTATCTCTACTTTAGAAGATTCACAATAATCCTTTAGAGTCTTGTAATAGTCCATTATGAAATCTATAACTCTATTTCATTTTTTATGAGTTCATTAGGCTAATCTTTTATGGACCTTCACATTGGTACCAATTTTTTTCATTACCTCAAATGTTTCTTTGTCAGGGAATTGAATAATATATTGAGTTGGCTAGGCTAACAGATTGATGAAATTTATCATGGTAGTTATCAACTTCTCAACATTATTTTTTATTTCATCTTTAGTGACATTTTCATTATCCATCTTCTCAAAAAGAGAGATGATACTTGATTAAACATCATGCTTTAGTCTTCTTTTTAGACAACCTAGGTGCACTTTAGATATTTGATAATCACCCACCACTATATATTATTTTTGTTTTTCTAGTGGGGGAACTACAATTTCCATTTATATTTCCCCTATTGTATCATATGATATTCTATATATGGTTTTGGGGCCTATATTTTGTCATTTGGATGCCTCTAAAAGACTAAAGTCTAGAGTGATGGGAGACACTATTTATTTATTTTTCTTCATTACCAATTGTGTTATCCATCAAGGAGTGACAACCTATGAATATATGGCCAAAATTGGTCATTATCATCTATGTATATTTAGCTAAAGGTATTACACTAGTGGTTATTGTGATAAGTGTTGTATATACCTGTAATATTTCCATTAAATCTTTAGCCAATGATTTGGATATCTCTTTCCCATTTGTGGGTTGAGTATCCATAGTTGTATCAGTGGGTCCTTTTATCTCCACCTCCTTGATGGGGATTTGGGTTATTGTAGGAGTGGAAGAAATGGATATTTTAATGGGTGAAATGGATATGAATGTGTTTACCAGGGGTGTCAAATTTTTAAGTAACCCAAGTGGAAAGGTAGGCATGGGTAGTTAGAATAGGGGAACTTGTGGAAGGGTGAAATCTAAGGTATAAAATGAATCAATCAACATAATGGGAATAATCAAAGTAGATGAAATGGGGAGTGTGATTGGAGATGAAAATTAATTGATATATATCCTCATGGTTGTGATGGATAGTGGTATTGAAGTCAGAATGAATGAATCTATAGCCATGTACTACTAGGTGATGTTAGTAATTAATGGAGTGGTAGTATAAATTGGGGATGAGGTGGATGTAATTATAGAAGAGGGAGATGAAATTGGAGTTTGAGTATCCAATTGTGTTTATTATCTTATTACCAAGGGGGTCACTTGTATAGGTGGGTTAGATGAAGGTGCAATTACTAAACTAGTGGCTCATGGAAATAGGATGGGTTACTGCTTGAGATGACTAGGTAATGGAGATAGGAGGAGGGAGTATAATAATTGGTTGAATAGTGGAGATAAGAGGAGGGAATATTTTTTTTATGAGTAGTAGTTGTATCTTCCACATTTTTTGATAATGGTTGATCCATAGGCTAGGCTCTTGGATATTGGAATGAGTCATTTTTTCCTTTTGCTTGTGTGACACAACTATCCTTACTACCTAATTTTCTTGTGTTGCAATACTAGAACCCTATACTAATGCCACTACATATTTCTCCTTCACTTATTTAAACTTGTCTAAAATACTTAGGGTTTCTTTTGTTATTTTTATCTCTTTGCTCTTCAACCATTTTATTTTTTGATTTATAACCTGAGTGTTCATATTCATCAATGAGAAATATTTAAGTATAGACCACTTGACCAGTGGGAGAGGTTGGATATATATTTTATTTTCATAATATACTCTATATATTGATTGATCATCATATTTCAAGTCCTTAGCAACTAGTACCATGTTGTGGTCTTTAATTTTCTCTAGGGTCATCCTTGAATAATCTCTTAATCTAACCTCCTTTTCATCCTACATATATTCCCAATAATATTCATAGAAAATAATGTGGGAATATGTGTAACTCACTATATTGGTGACATAGCTAGTTACATCATACAAGGGTATTGCATCAAGCTATCTCAAGGTCATTTGAGTCATCTCAGCATCTGTACCTTTGAATTTTGATAGGTAAAGGTAGGTATATCTCCCTATACTAATAGGGAAATGGATCCTTGACTTATGCTTGCTTGAAAAAAACTTGTGAGCTTTTGCAAGTTGCCTCATAAGTTCCATTAGGGCCCATTTGTCACTTACATACCTTGGAAGGGTGTAAGGATAACCAATGAAACCTATGACTCTAATATATGAATATGTGGGGAACTAAATGAAAAACCCCCCATTTGGAAATATTTATAGTTGCAACATCAAAAAATTTCTCCTTCCTAGATCTTTTTCAAACATAATTATGATGTAGTATACAAAAGCATCATTGACCGTTCTAGAATGTTATTTGTTTGCCTCAAGTGTGAGGTTAGGGTAGTATTTAAAGACCTTGTTTATTTTATTGGGAACCATGTTTATCCCTAGGAATTCCCTCCATTTCGTTAATATATAAACAAGCTATGATGCCATATAAAACTTGCCTATTGTTTGAAATTCCATCAACTATTTGTGAGTGGAGTCATAAATCAATTAGGCCTAATGAATGTATTGATTTTTTTAATGGATTACCCAAATATAATAGTACATCAAATCATGATAATTCTTGGCATTCAAGATCCTATTAACTCTATGAAAGAGTATGATAATGCCTCCTACTTTATCTTTGAAGTCTATTCTAGATAAGGTCCTAGGAATCCTTATGGTTGTAGGTCTAGGGATTTATATCCATTATTTGTTTAACACCCTTTTATAGGTTGCATTATTATATCTATATAACTTTTGGGAAGATTCAAGGGTTATATATAGATAAATTTCATATTCTAAAATAAGGAACATGGTGTCAATAAAATTAGGGTCCAGATTTAGAATCTTCTCTCATTTGTCATTCACCACCTCCCTCTTCTTAGCATCATAGTGTTTTTACATTATGAGCAAAAGATAAAGGCTCTGTACTAATAGTGGGAAAGTTTATTTTTAGGGAAACCCAATATCGTAGATGCTTTGAATCCAATATTTCTTGAATTCAACATTTATTCTATTATAGAAATCTACTAAGTTTGTGTGACCTGGATCTATGCTGGTGATCTCATTTGTATTTGAGTCCATGATGGATGGGACACTAGGTCCCTTTGAATTGAATATCATTTCCTTTCTAGTCATGTATTCTAGGAAAAATGGTTTGGGAGAACCAACTACAGTGTTATCTGAGGTTTAGATTTGTTAATGTAGTTGAAAATTTTGGCAGAGATATAATGTGTAATTGTAGCTAAAACGTCAAGTGGGGTTTCAACTTACACTTTGCACTTACAAATTTTGATGAAAATGTTTGGTGGGTTTTTTATTTGTAGAAGAAAGTCATATTTTTGATAGGAACTTAGAGTTGTTAGGATAAGGGAAATATCCACCAAAATTTCATGTGTTTTAGCAACTTGAACTTCCACAAGGTTTTGACTTACAATTACAAGAGAGATTTCCATTAGGATTTACATAGGGAACCTTAGGGAATATTATAGATTTAATCAATTTTTATGAAAACCCTTAAAAAACCCTAAGTATGGAAAATGATTGGATTAATTTTAACAATCTTCTATTTTTTTGGAAAATGTGAGCAAAATGGTAAAATAGATCAAATCCTAGATTTTCATAGCTAAAACCCTAGATTTTCATAGCTAAAACCTTTACAAAAACTCAAAATAAATATATGATTTACTTAACAAAAATAATAGAAGTGTTTATATGGAAATATGAATGAATTATAAGAATATTGCTTTTTATGTGCGTAAGGGATGGCAATGGTAGATTTGGGTGTGTGGCATTGCTTGGCATCATTAGGTGTCTAGTTTATAGGTTTATTGGCATGAGAATCCCTAATTTCAATTTTCAAATATTAATAATGACCAAAAAACCTAACTTTATAAATAAAACTTGAAATAAATACTAAATAAGGTGATGGTTGGGTAAACAATGAGAAAGAAAGATTTTGGGGTTCTTGTGTAATTTTGCAAGTTAAAAAAATTTGTTTTTCATTTTTAACTCTACTTTCCACCATGTTATTTGGTGCCATGAAAGTGGGTATCGAAACCTCTCGTGCACTTTCAAAATTTGAAAAGTTGTAAAGTGTAGTGGAAGCTCTAATTTCTACTAGGTAGGGAAGAAGGGCAGAAAGTATAAATAAAGTTGCACTTTACAACTTTACAAATTTGTAAAGTGTAATTGGAGTTATATTTTATGAAGGTATGGAGATGAAGGAAATCAAAACTTTAGTTACACTTTTCAAAGTTACAAAGTGCAATCAGAGTTTTAATTTTTGAAGGTATTCGATAAGAGTGGAAGGTAGGGTTCTAATTAGATTTTGCAACTTTTCAATGTTCTAAAGTGAAATCAGAGTTTTGATTTCCACTAGACATTGGGTATGTGATAATAATATTTTTGGGTGCACTTTATATGTTTGTAAATTTTTAAACTGTACCTAAATCTCTAGCTTCCACTAGGTAACTTGAAAAAGGTTTCTTGGTCACTTTTAAAGATTTTTACCAAAAAATTAATGGGTCTCCCTTAGGGTATAAGATGTTTTAATATTTCTAGCATAAAAATATCAACACTTTTGGTGACCTATGCAGGTTGATTACCTGCTAATCAATTTCTTCTAGTATCCTTCTAGTTCATTGGGGCATGGACTTATTTTTAAGCTTTAGCACACATTAACAAGAGAAGAAAAAATTGGGAATTGCCCAAATAAGAACAAAATAGGGAAAAAGAAGAAGAAAACTAAGGAAAAAAAACTCTTAATGAGTTACTTATGAGAAATCACTTATTTGGGGAAACCAACTAAACCTAATATATACAATGTTTTAGAAATAATTCAAACCTCAGAATCAAGCTTTAAGGTATATTCCATTGACTTGGCTAGGTAGCTCTGATCCATTGAGCTTGAATAACTACAATACATTACCTCCTTTTCACTAATTTATGATATATGGACCACTCCATATTGCATCAAACTTTATATGCTTTCCTGGTTTGGCTTTTTTAGCATCCCATTTCAGAACCATGTCTCTTTTGTTAAAGCTCTTATTAGATGATTTTTTATTGAAAGTTATTTTTATTTAAGCTTGATTTGATTGTAGAACTTACATTGATTATTTCCTAACTTCTTATATCTCCATGATTTCTACCAACCATATGGTCATTTCATCATTTTCAATCAAGTCCAACTGATGATTGATTTCTAGATATGGTAACTCAATTGATAACAGAGTTCTAGATTGCCTTCTATAGACCAACATGAAGGGATAATTTTGAATGGATCTCTTTAGAGTGATGTTTTTAGCCTGAAGTGATGATTTCAACTTAGTGTTCCATGTCCTTTGGTTATCCTCCATTTTCCTTTTGATAATCCTTATGAGATTTTTGTGTATATTCAACTAAACCATTACCTTTGGGGTAGTAATTGGATGAGGTATTTAGGTATACATTGTGTTTTACTGACCATTCACTCACTTGAGTGCCCATAAATTTTTTGGCATTGTCTGAGATAATGGTGTAAGGAATACCAAATCTCATGACAATGCCATCCATGAATTCTTGGATAGATGCTTCCATGGCATCTTTCAATGAAACCACTTAATTCTATCTAAGGAAATAATTATTTGCTATAAGGACTTATTTGTGTCCTTCTCTTGATGGTGGATTGATCATGCCAATGAATTCCAATCCCCATTGGGCAAATGGCTAGTTAGATTGGATTGGTTTAAAAGGGAGAGATGATAATATTTACTCTCTTGTGAAGTACATATATCTATCATAGTTATATACCCATTTATGTGCATATTTAAATAGGTCAATCCAATAGTATTCTGCCCTCATTATTTTGATGGTAGTGGTTCTTACAAAAAATGGCCACCTAATGATATATCATGAAATTCTTCAATCACCTTTGGAATTTTATCATGCTTGATGCACCTCAACATAACTCCATTCATATATTTCTTAAACAATATCCCATTGAAAAGAAAATAAATAATAGATTAGATTTATAAGTACCTACTCTTAGACTTCTAAAACTCATGTAGGTATTTTCTAGTCTACAGGAAGATAGTCATGTCACTGATCCAATTATTGATTAGATGTGGAGTGGTTGGTTAGAATGCATGTTGAATGTATACATCATAAAATACTACATCAATAGTATTTATATCAGAAGTAAGATATTCACATAAGCCCTTTCCTCTTATGAGCTTAGTTATTTTGATGTTTACATCATATTTAATGACCTTTGTGATCTAACCCTCTCTTTTATAATTTATTTCTCAGTTCAACAAGAACTCCTTGATGCTTTGGTGACTAACCACCATATGAATTTTATTATTGGAGAGCATATGCCTAAACATTTTGAGAGATTTTATTACAATATATACTTACATCTCAATAAGATTATAGTTTTCCTCATAATCCTTCAAGGATTAACTGAAAAAGTATATTAGATGCTCCAACTATTATTTATTTTGTAGGTTCATAATAAATGATATGCTACCTTCTCCTCCAAAAGCATAGGTAATGAAATCACTCTCATATTTGGGGTTGAAAAGCATAGGATATTGATAAATAGCCTACTTGATGGCTTCAAAACAATATTTTCCTTCCATGGTAGTAAGGGGCTTGGCCATGGAGGCAAAATTTGGGATGAACCTTCTTAGAAAGTTGATCTTCCCTAAGAAGCTTTGTAATCATTTTTTATGGATTAGAAGTGATAGTGAAGATATAACACTTACTCTCTCAAGGTCTATTATAATACCTTATTTCAAAATAATGTGTCCCATTAGTTTCCCTTCATGAATTTTGAAAACACACTTTTTTAGATTGAGGGAAACTCCAAATTCTCTTTACCTTTCAAAAACTTTCCTAAGGTGATATAGGTGTTCATTAGCATGTTTTGAATAAATAGTGATGTCATCTAGATAAACCAAGGTCATCTCATTTATCAAACCCCTTAAATTCATATCCATGGATCTTTGGAATGTATCACCAACACAAGTTAGACTAAAAGGCATCTTTTTATAGGCATAAGTGCCCCATTTTATAGTGAAGTCAGTATTGAATTAGTGAGATTCTTATACTAGGATTTGTTATGTCCAGAATAATCATCTAAAATAGAAAACCTTTTAGATCCTAATACGTTTTAAAGGATTTTCTCCATGGATGGAAGGGCATAATGATCCTTTAAGGATGCTTTGTTTGGGTCCCTAAAATCTACACAAAGCCTAATTTCACCATTCTTTTTCCTTATAAGGACCAAGTTAGTAACCTAGGATGAGTGTTTGATAGGGAAAATGATGTTATCCTCTATCAACTTGGACAACTCACTCTTCATTGAGGGTTTTATCTTTGGATTGATTGGTCTCTATTTTTGTCTAACAAGATTAGTATTTGGGTCAAGTTATATTATATATTGGACTAAGTTAGGGTTCAAACCACTTAGATATTTATAAGTCCAAGAAAATTTATCATCAAATTATTGACACAAGCTAATAAAATCTTTCTTTTTAGATGTATTTCATACCCTTTCAATATTTAATGCTTTAACTTCTAAGATGACTACTGGGTTGTAGTCTTCTTCATTAACTGTGATATTTATATTCTCACCCTTTAGTTGATCATTAGAGTTGGAGATACTTTCCAAAGTAAATAGACCCATGGGTAATTTATTTCTCTTCAATTGAATGATTTGATCTATGTATTTTTATTAGAGTCTTGACTGATTTTTTCTAAGAATTCAGCCTCATCTCACAAAAAATTAACAATTTGTTGATTGTTATAAAAAACTTGCTAGTTGGTTGCATTATCAAGAACATATGGTTTCACTATTAATTTTACATTCTAGTTGTTGTCCTTATTAATCTCTTTAGGAAGGTTATATTGGAATCCACTGATGTTATGATATGAACATCCTTCTTCAGTGTTCTTGGTATCACTTAGATGTTTAAAGTGGTAAAATATTCCAATATGTCTGAAACCCTATTTTTGTAAGGTATTAACAAGTTATTATTTGTGGTTATTTTTTGTATTACTTGGTGAATGCTTAGTTCACTATCACTAAACACTTGTAATGACTATATTCCCCTTTATATGGCTAATTGGAGACTTGAAATCAATGTTTCATAGTCATCCACATTGTTAGTGTAGCTAAATTGAAGTCTAAAATAATAGAAATAACTCTTCTTTTCGTGAGAGATAAAAATAATCCCTACACATGCACCATTCCTACTTCTTGAGCCATCGAAGAATAGTTTCCACATTCCCTTAAAATCCTCATTTGGTTTCCCAAGGTTTGGGATGATTACATCATTTTCATGAATGCAATAAGTATCCAAACCTATTTCTTTGACATAATCATAAAGATCAAACTAGATATTTGATCCCCATTCATATAGATGAGTATATGGGATTTATTCCATGGGTGTTCCAACCTCATGGTCAAGTTCCTCCTCTTGATCTTACAATGTTTAATTCATATATACAAGTATAGGAGTGTATGGCTCAATGTGGTCTTTATCAATTGCCTTAGATATTATTGTCACTCTAGTCCCATATCTTAACCTGAGTAATATATGGGACCAATCAATAAATAATTATTCTCTCATTTTTTTAGTAAATTCTTGGGAAAGGCAAATAGAAAAACAAGGGGATAGGTCAATAATTGGTATATCCTAGGATATGTATAAGTTTGGCCATACATGGATGGTAAGGTTTAAACATTTTAAAATCATAAATGTTTAGATAGTAGTCCCATAAAATTGAACCACACTTTTTGTGATAAGCATGTATTTAATACTAAGAGCATCAACTATTTTCTTGGGCATAATAGAACTTCTAGCCCTAGAGTCCACCATGAAATTATGTAGAAGGTTTTTTTCCAACTATAAGTGAAAGATAAAAATAGGGATGCTTACCATTTTTAATTGATTTTGTGTCTATTTGAGGTTGACACAAGTTAAATATAGAAATGGGTCCCTTAGTTGGGATTTTATCTATTATTTGGAAGGTTTTTTAGAGCTTTTTGAAGTAAGTCCCTTTATGCTAGAATAGAGAGTGTTTCCCACATGGTAACATTCAAGTTGGTCTTATTAATTTATTTTAAAATATTGAATGGAATTTTACCAACCTTTAATGGTGACTTTATGGGAGATATATCATTTTTCATGAGATTTGGGGTCATCAATTTTGAATTTGGTTGGTCCATTGGCACATTGGGTGATCTATGAATTATGTTACCTCTTACAACCTCATATACAACTTTAGAAGTTGTAGCCTGCTCAACCCTTAGGGGTTGATCACTTTTCATTTCCCACTTATTATAACATGTATTTGTTAATACTAAACTACCACCATTGGTTAGTGCTTCCTCCTTATTAATGTCATAAAAATCCTCCTCTTACCAGTTCAAAAGAATGGCTTCATTTTGAGCAAGAAATTATGCATCTTTCTTCTAGGAAGTAACTTCTTATTATTGTCCCTTGGTGTTTAATATGATTTATACCATCAAGGCTTGACTGATGACACCACTATGATAAACATTCTAATTATATGATTGATCACAAGGATAATACCAATCATATTACTGAGCTAGGTTTTTTATGAATAGGTACAATGGCTTTATAAGTACCTGGTGTAGGTAGAGCATGGATGTTTGGAGGCTTTACTTACATTGTTTGATTTTTGGGTTGTGATTTGGCTTGGTATGGATGCCTATTGGGTTGGTATGTTTGGTTATCTTATTGATAAGGCCTATAGTTTTAGTATTGTTGCCTTTTCATATCTACCAACTCATTGCCAAAGCTTTTAATTAGTGATTTAACCTCATATAAATCATCAAAAGGGGTAGGATATAAATCTAGTACATTACTTATGGCAAGAATTGAGGCTAAATTGGGTTAAATGGGAGGAAATTATAGAAATAATGGCATTAGAGGCCAAGGAGCAATTTTTCCATATTGAATGAGGCATTTATTAATCTTATTACTATGTCATAATCATTCAGGTGTGTGGTACCACCCATTTACTAAATCATGATAACTATACCACTATTTAAAACTTTGAACTAATACAAGAAAGCATTATTTAGGATTAGCTTGATCAACATTAGGATTCTATTCCATGTATTTTGGAATCATAAATTGAAATCACCCATGAACTCATAAAGATCATATTTAATAGTGGTTAGTTGTTCAACTAGTGAGTGGTAGTTAATCTTATCCTCACATTATGTGCATAGGGAATACCCTAGATCATCCCAAAAATTGATGGAATTGGGAAGTAAAATTTTTTACGAGTATAAGGATTTACCCTTAAAAGAGGAGGTAATAATTCTTATTACAACATTTTCTTTTGTTATATTATGAATTGAATAGATGTTAGCAATACGATGTATATGCTTAATGGAGTAGTGTAAGTTTCACTAGTAAAATATGAAAGCCTTTTTAGATCCAATGTGGGTATATCATCATACTGGGCCAACATAAGTGGGTTTCCTCCATTGAATGCCATGAAATTTAGATTTTTTAGGACCATTATTAGAGGTATTAAAAAATTGTGGGTATTTTTGGGAGATGAAAATAATTTTGAAGGATTTTTTCTAGTATAAGGTATAATTGATCTTGATTTATTTTTATATGGAAATGATAGTTTGTGTAAGTTAGTCCTCTTATCTTTAGTATATGATCTTATTTTTATCTTTGGCATACATAAACTTAGATTTTTCAAATCTATATGCTAGTAGAGGCACCAAGTGATTTTGAAATGTGTACGAGGTTCATACAACATTTGATGTTAATAGCTCTAATATCTTAGCTATGATATTTGGGTCTCATTGGCATACCAAAAACTATTATCATTTAGATCTTGCACCCATTTGTATTTTTATTATTATGAGTATCATGAGTTGTAGCACATGGAAAATATAATGACACAATAGGACCACCTTCAAGCTATGGAATGTTGATAAATTGAGGTGAACCACTGGATAAAGTGAACTTCCTTTCACTAAGCTTAGTGTAACTGGTATGTGACTAGTTCATGTCAAACTACTACTTGTTAGTGATATTTATCCTAACTAGGGTTTGACTTATGAGGAAAAGAGTTTCAAAATGAGTAAAACACTAGAAAATGGTGATTACACAAAATATTTTAGTGGAAATTAATGCTTAATTTAATTTAACATAGTATAATGTTTAATATACTAAATTTATTAAAGCAAAATCTTGCACAAATATGAGATCAAAGGTAATATGGAATGTTTATCAAATAAGGAAAAAAATTATTAATTTTTTATCAAAAATATTTCAAAATGGGAATAAATAATAACATAGATGAATCTATATGAATAAAATAAGAATCAGAGCATTCAAAAACATAATAAATATTTATACATACACAAAGAGCACACAACACAAGGAAGGCAAAACTTTAGTCTATTAGCTTTATCTAGGTTAAAATGTGTAGCTCAATTCTTCAAAGGTATAATAATTTATCAAAAATTAAAAATATAGATGATATATGATAGGGTACCCATATTTATAAAAAAACACTCCCTTGAGAGATATGAAGTTAACAAAATCCTACACTCAATTTCAAAGCAAGAAAATCTAGGAAACTTCATGCAAATGTTCTCCTATTTAGCTTGAAATGGTGTCCTTAGTGAAGTAGGTGGTTGGAAAATAAGAATGAAACTAATGGGTGCTTCAAAAAGTGTTGGATGAGTGAAGAAATCCATTTGAATCTTTTAGTTGAACCATTTCTTCATTGAGTTGAGTTGTTGTTATCTCTCCCAAGAAATGAGGCACCAAAATGAACCATTACTTGGTAAATATTGAATGCTTTTGGATATTTTAATTTATAATTTGAAAAACCTAATTTATAATTTTAAATGAGGAATTTTACAAATTTTTAAGTCATTCAACTTGACAGAAAGGAAAATGTAAATTAAAACATGAGCTTTTGCAATTGAAACAATTTAAACTTGTTAGAATAAAAAAGTGTGAATTACAAGTTTACACTTTATAAATTAAAGCCTGACAAAAAGATAATTACAAATTAAAAATGGATAATTCTCAAAAATAACTATCAAAATGATAGTTTTAATTTACAATTTGAAAGTTTACAATGTTTCTTACAACCAAAAATGTAATCTATAAAATGCATTTTACAACTAATTGAAAAAATTAATTCATAACCATAAGCTTTGAAGAATCCTTGTGCTTTTCTCTTGTATATTCTTGATATAAGTGTTTAATCTTCTGAAGATCTATTGAAGACATTATTAATTAGGACCACGTGTGTAAAGGTTGATGATCTCACATTTTATTATCACTTCATATAGTTCCCTAGATGCAGCTCTTTAGACTTGATTATTCTTTTCCCATCTAATCCAGTGTAATATGATACTTGATGAATTGATGGATGCAACTCAAATTGAAAGTTGTATCCCATGATGATTTCCTCTTGAATACCCATTTAATTTTTTTTTGAATCTCTTTAAAAGGAAGGGGTTGATATTGATGATCTATTACTTCATATGATAAGCTACCAAGTAAATCTTCAATGTCATAAATTATATATGTGGGATTATCACATTTACTTTTGGCCTTATTATACTTTTAGTGAGTATCCTAAATATGGAATGGGATTCCCTATACAAATCTTTATGATTTTCATAACTCTTCAATATCTTTTTTGATATGAGAGTGTCAATATTAATTAGGGGAACACCTTGTAATTTTTAAAAGAATAGGTTTAGTCTTTCAATCTCTTCCTCATATTTGCTTATCTCTACTTTTAGAGATGCATAATCATCATTCAAAGTCTTCTGATAGTCCATTCCTAGTTATATCACTTTGTTTCATTTTTTTATGAGTTCATTAGCCTAGTCTTGGCCCTTCCCATGGTACCAATTTCTGACATTGCCTCAAATGTTTATTTGTTAGGGAAATGAACAAGAAATTGAGTTGGCTAGGCTACATGATCAATGAACTTTCTCAAAGTAGTTGTCAACTACTCAGCCTTATATTGTAGTTCATCTTTAATGACCTTATCACTATCCATATTCTAAAAAATATATTTGATACTTGATTGAACATCATGATTCAGTCTTTCTCTTGTTAGATAACCTAGGTGCACTTTAGATATTTGATAATCCCCCACTACTAGATCTTATTTTTATTTGTCTAGTGGGGGAACTATAATTTGCACATATATTTTCCTTGCTACATCATATAATATTATAAAGAGGGTAATGGGGCCTATTTTTTTTCATTTGGATGCCCCCAAAAGACTAAAGTCTAGAGTATTTTAAGACACCATTTATTTCATTTTTTTGTTATTAATTGTGCTAGCCAGCTTGGAGTGGTAACCTATGAATTTATAGTTGAATCAGGCACTATCATATTTATATCTATAGCTAAAGATGATACACTATTGGTTACTATGACCATTGTTGTATCTTTCATTAATATTTCCACTAAATCCTTGACTGGTGATTTGGCTATCTCTTTCCCATTTATGGGTTGAGTAGCCACAATTGTATTAGTGGGTCCTTTTATTTCCACCTTCTTGGTGGGGGTTTGGGTTATTATGGGTAACATAAATGGATATTTGAATGGGTGAAATGGATATGGATATGATTATCAAGGGTATGAAAACTATAAGGAACCTAAGTGCAATGGTAGGCATGAGTAGTTAGAATAGGATGACTTGTATAAGGGTGAAATCCAAGGCATCAAATGAATAAATCAAAATAGTCAAAATACTCAGAGTAGATGAAATGGGGAGTGTGATTGGAGATGAAAATGAATTGGTTTTTATCCCAGTGGTTGGGATGGCTAGTGGGATTATAGTTAGAATGACTGAATCCATAGTTATATACTATTAGGTGGTGTTAGTAATGAATGGAGTGGTAGTGTACATTAGAGATGAGGTGTAAGTAAATATGGAAGAGAGAGGTGAATGTGGAATTTGAATATCCAACTATGGTGATTGGATTATTTGCAAGGGGGTAACTTATATAGGTGGGTTAGATGAAGTTGTAATTATTCACACTGGTGGGTTGGTAGAAACTAGAGGGGTTACTTCTTGAGATGATTGGGTAGTAGAGATAGGAGGGGGAGTATTGTGGTTGATTAAATAGTGGAGGAAGGAGGAGGAGTTATTTGAGTATAATGAGAAGTAGTTGTATTCTCTATAAAAGTTGATAGTGGTTGATCCATAGGTTGGGATGTTGGCTCTTGGCTTCTAGAAGGATCCCCTTTTACCTTCTACATCTACTTTTGCTTATGTGACACAATTGGACTTATTGCCTAATATATTTGGGTTTCAATATTGTTACCCTTTATTGTTACCACTCCATATTTCTCCTTCACTTATTTTAGCATATCTAAAATACTTAGGGTTTCTTTTGTTATTTTAATCCCTTTACTCCTCAACTAGTTTATTTTTCTATTTATAACCTAGGTGGTCCTATACATTAATGAGAAGGATTTAGGTATAGATCACCTAACCATTAGAATAGGTTGGAGATAGATTTTATTGTCATAATAGACCCTATCTACTGATTATTCATCATCTTTTAGGTCATCAAGGATTGGTTCCATGTTGTAGTCTTTGATTTGCTCTAGGGTCATCTTTGAATAATCTCTTAATCTAACCTCCTCTTTATCATGGATATCTTCTCATTAATCTTCATATTAAGGAATGTGGGAATATGTGGCACCCACTATACTGGTGACATAGCTAGTTACATCATAAAAGGGCCTTGTGTTGAGAGATATCAAGGACATTTAAATCATCTAGGCATCTAAACATTTAGATTTTAATAGGGAAGGGTAGGTATATCTCCCTATGTTGATAGGGAAGTGGATGCTTGACTTATTCTTGCTTAATAAAAACTTATGGGTTTTTTCAAGTTGCCTCACAAATTCCATTAGGGCCCATTTATCACTTACATACCTTAGAAGTGTGTAGGGACAACCACTAGAACCTCCCACTCTATTATATAAATATGTGGGGAACTGAATGAAGGGGCCTTATGTTGAGATATCTCAAGTCCATTTGAATCATCAAGGCATCTACACATTTATATTTTGAAAGAGAAGGGTAGGTATATCTCCTTATGCTAATAGGGAAGTGGATGCTTGACTTATTCTTAATAAAAATTATGGGTTTTTACAAGTTTGCTCACAAGTTACATTAGGGACAAATTTATCACTTACATACCTTGTATGTGTATAGGGACAACCACTAAAACCTCCCACTCTGATATGTGAATATGTGGGGAACTGAATGAAAATGCCCCCCATCTAGGAATTTTTGTAGTTGTAACATAAAAAAATACTATCCTTCGTAGCTCCTTTTAAAACATAATTATGATGTAGTATACAAAATCATCATTGACCCATCTAAAATGTTATTTGCTTGCTTCAAGGATGAGGTTAGGGTAGTAGTTAAAGACATTGTTTATTTGATTAGGTGCCATGTTCAATATTGAGAATTCCCTCCCTTTTACTAATATATAGATAAGGTATGATGTCATATAGAACTTGACTATTGTTTGGACCTCCATCAAGTGTTTATGAATGGAGTCAAAAACCAACTAGGCCTAGTGAATTATTCCTTATTTGGTGGATTATCTAGACATAATGGTACACCCAATCTTGATAATTCTTGGCATTGTGGCTCCTTATAACTCTATGTGAGAGTATGATAATGTCTCCTACTTCATCCTTGAAGTTTATTCTAGTGAAGGTCTTAGGTATCCTTATGGTTATAGGTCTAAGAGTTTTTCACCATTGTTTATTTAACACCCTTTGTTGTAGAAAAGTTCACTAGGTTAGCTTTTTGATTGGTAAGGTTCTTAGCTATCAGACCAAGTCAGTTCTAGACTTGATAGATCTAGGCTCACCCATAGCAAGGTATATCACACAAAATTTAATCATGCTAGGGTGATGGCATCAGTTTCACACAAGGTGCAAGCCTTGTATGCTCACATGAAGCACAACAATGAAGGGATCGATCCTATATTGGGCTAGTGGAATCATGGAAAAACATGGGGTTCAAAGGGACATAGTCATTGGCTAGAGGGGTTCAGGTGGTCTTCTAATGATAAGTAATTTAGAGGAAGTTTAATAAGCACAAGTCTTCTTAGTGGCCCAAGTCCTAAGGTACAAGTCCATAAATAGCTAGGTGAGGCTCTTAACAATGTAAGTTGGGAGAAGGGATAACATAAGGTGGTTTGGGTACTTAGGTAAATCATAGGGAATGTTTGGATTCAACTACTCATCCTCAAGGTAGCACCCTAGGTTTAGGTCTTGGAGATTTGGTGCATTTTGGTTCCAAACTTAGTGGCTTTATAGGTGATATGAGGTTGTTATATGGCACAAGGATGCCATTAACGACCAAGGGAGAACCTCTATCTCATAATACATTCAAATAAATAGCTACAACATTACTCAAATGAAACTAACCAACAATCATAAAATTATGAAAATTATGACACAAGGATCAATACTTCATTTATTTATTAAATTATAGTTCTATAATAAAGTTTAATATAAGGAACCAGAGCATACACTCTTCCTAACTCTATTCATGTCCAACAGTTCACATGTGAGCTTGGGATATACATTAAAATCTATAAACTACCATATGCATACTAATAAATACTAATAGTTCAATATTTATTTCACTAGAGCTTCACTACACTTAATCACCTCTCATAGTCTTCAAATATGAGTCTTATTTTATAGGTGAAATGGAATCTCCTTGCTAAGTTAGATGGGTGCATGTTGAGTGATGAGCTATTGTGATTCTATTAGATCCACTACATTATCTAGGGTAGATGAGCACATTCCATACACTAATATATCATTGAGGTGTAACTATCTCACCTGCTCTAGTCTCTAACATCCATGCTTCTCAAGCCACTACGTACAAGCCTTGATAGGGATGTCTTTATATAATTTAGTGATATGTAACCACCCACTAGTTGGTGTGAGATTCATGGGGAATTATCCAACTATAACCAAAATGTAAAAAAGGGGAGCAATTAATCCAAGAGTTTCCTCATGCTAAGATTGGCCTAATTTGTGTGGTCCACATAATTACTCAAAATTGCTAGTCAACCCTGGGCTAGTCTTTAAGTACCTTAGGTGCACAAAACTTGGGTGCACCTTATCTTAAGTCTTCCTTAAAGTTTTCAAAACCATAGATGACACCCATAATATCTTTAATGGTGACATTTTATTCTATGTATGTGACATCTAGAGCAAGAATGTTTTTTCTTTCCAACTCATTTATATAGGCTTAGATCCTTTCTTTCACTTACTTCACCCTACCATCCACGATCTTCTTCTACTCACTAGACTTTGTTTGGAAGGTGTGGAAGGCCACCTCCAAGTCTTGTTCTTGATTTTTTAATTGATCACTAAGCAAGTTGACCTTGGGCATTACATGCATGAACTTGGTCTTAGTTATCATGAAGGAGTGTTAGAATAAAGCATTCCTCTCCTTCTTTGCCTTATTGAGGTGTGTGTCGATGACTTCTACCTAGTTGGTAAACTTAAAAAATATTAAGTCTACTTACTTGATTCCCTCTTTAGGTCTATTCAAGAGGTCTTTGACCACATCCATATTTTTTTCAACTCCTTCTTTAGGGCCTTATAAGAGTCCTCTTGGTCCTTGAACACTAGCCTCATTCTAGGGAGCATTTACTTGATAAAAATATAGACTTGGTCAACTTTGCTCTTATTTAAGGTATCTGCCTCATCCAAGAGGGATGGTTATACCTATTCTATGTGATCTACAAGATTTTATATCTTGATCTTGGTTTCCTTAAGCTCCTTCTTATCCTTATTTACTATTTTATTCTAGTTATAGGCATTCTTATACACTACAGTGGATGCCATCTTGATCAAGGCATTGGCTAAGTACATGGGGTTTAAGTTACATAAATTGAGGAGTTGGTAATAGTTCCCTTCCTTTGTCTTCTTATAACTTTGAATTTCCTTTATTAGAACCTCAATTTTGGTTTTGTTTATTATCAATTGAGAACCCAAGATACCTAGTGGCATATCAAAGTCATGGTAGTTTTCAAAGGCATGTACTCAATCATGTTGAGGCTCTCATTCTCCTTAAGCTCCTACTATGCCCTTTCTCTATTTCCTAGCACAAACTTCTCATCCTCTCCTAGCTCTTACTCCTCACTTGTGTTTGTGCTTGAGATAGTGCCTTATTCTATGAATTTTTATTCTTTTTCTTCCTGTTCTTCTTCTTTATGCTAGATAGGTCTTTTGTATGAACTTGATGCACTTATTGGAAGAACCTGAGGAGGATGCCTCACTTTTTGATGTAATTTTGAGCTTCAGATGCTCCTATGTTTCCTCTAAAGTTTCCCCTCTCTTTTTTTTGGAGTATTTTTCTTCTCAATGGGTGTAAGGGTTCATTCCTCCTCAATCTAGATTGGGGGGGTATTCTTTCTGATCAATTCTTGACCCAACATTAGAATCCTTATTACTTAGCTTCATCTCATAGTAAAGTCTATGGATGAAGCCAAGGATGGTAACCTCCTAAATTAGATCAATGTATGTTGAATTTAAGCTATCTTCTTCATCTTCTTTCTTTCTTCCATCCACATAAGAAAACTTGTGCCTCAACTTCCTTCTTTCCACATCTAGTTCCTTAACTAGAATTTCCATTTGATGTGTATTCAGGATCATGTGAAGTGCATCCCCAAAGTACTCTACCAAAAAGGTGAATGGGATATTTACCCATCCTAACATATTTCCATCCTTAATCACTGAGCACATGATGTAGTAGTGTTGTATTATAGCAAAAATTATCATCTTGAAAAAACTTTAAGGGAGCCCCTGGGGAATGTGCCACTCTAATCCAAAGGCTTCTATGTATGACTCACATGAATGAATTATGTGTATCTTGTACCTAGAGTTTAACATGGTGGGATAAGTGCAATCCTTATATTTTTGTGTGGGGTATTTATGGTGTTCTAAGAACACCCATAAAATACCTTCACTCCCATCTAGGATTTTGATCTCCTCTATCATGATCAAGATGAGGATAAAACCCTACTTGATGGTCCCCTTGGTACTATGGAATTCCAACACATTATTTATAAATTATTCAAAAATTAGTTGGGCTATATTAAATTACATACCCTATGCCATATTATATGTGACACATAGGTTTGCCTTAGACACATTTATCCACTAGTTACCATGACATAATTTAGAACTCAAGAGGCACACTGTCACCCTCATGCCTAGCTCCTTACATTTGTTAATGGGAAAATAAAAACCCCCTTTTAGTAGTTGAGGAGCTTCATGATGCACTCCACTTCCTTGAAATCATCCATCATTTAGTGTATGTCCTATCTAGCATCTAGTAGCTCAATTATCTATTTGATTAGCTATGGTAATATCTTCATGCACCATCCCATAAAGTAGAAGTAGACTTTATAGATGTGTGAGAGTAGGAAATAGATGAGATGCTCTAGTTTTTTGAAGTATGGAAACTCATATAATTGATATGTGATAAAATCCTTTAA
Organism: Torreya grandis; assembly: GCA_037957365.1. NCBI lineage: Eukaryota > Viridiplantae > Streptophyta > Pinopsida > Cupressales > Taxaceae > Torreya > Torreya grandis. The sequence continues at coordinate 31,021 of JARHVA010006809.1, read as the reverse complement.
CTTGTCTTTAATTGAGACATCAAAAATGGCATCACATTTTAGGTTCTTATGCCCTATATCTGTTATCTAGTCCTACATCAGGTCCTATAAATGACTCAATGTCTGATGGTTGTACTTTATTAGTTATAAATTATGCATGAAAGATCACAAACTTTCCCCTAACTAAACCTCTAGGGGATACTATATATATATTGATAAGATATCTTAGTTATCACCTCAGAATCAATATCTATGATGTCATTACCTTGACTGAATGCACCTTAGTTTTGGTGGTCATTGCTTCCTCTAAAATTATAACCATCTTAAGTTATATTTGTGCCTCTATTAATCTCAATTAATTTCACTTCTTCACCATCTTAAAGTGGCTTATGTTAAACTTAGAGAGGTGTGGCTTGCGAAAAATTAGGGAGGTGTGGCTTGGTAAAACCTCTAATGGTGGTTAGTGCTTCTATAGTTGTGGGATCTTTGACTATATGTTTGGATTTAATCTTCATGGAAATTAATGGAATCATTGAAATAGATTCAAATTTCACTCATCTCTTTGCATTTATTCTCTCATTCCAACCCCTCACACTAGCTTCACTGTAAATGCACTCCCTCTCTCTATGCTTCCATTCACTTTAAGGTGTTTGGGTTGCTTAATTGCTCACTATGATATGATTATTTATCACTTTGGATCTCTGGTATATTAATTTGTTTTCTATAAGTTTGGGTTTAGTGTAAAATTTTTAACCTAATAAATTTTTCCATTAATCAATTTATAACCTTCTATTGTCAACCACCATCATTAATACATGCTTAATGGCGTAGGTGCCTTGATCTTCTTATCAAACACAAAAATCCAAGAAATATTTGAAAATATCTTATCATATACACATTAAATGCATATCTTTGTGCCACCACCTCTACCTCATTAAAATATCATAACAACTTTTTTGATGAAGTGACGTGTGGTTTAAATGATCACTTCTCACTTCTTCTTGGGTAGACACCAGCTATCTCAAACAACTTCCTTTTGCATGTGTATCTTTGGCATTACCTTCAACTTTATTATGGTAACCTAGGTGAAAAATGTCACATGCACATGATTAAACCTCCTCATTTCTACTATCTTTTATCTATGCTCCTATTTTAAGCATGTTTTTCTTCTTTAGTCAATTTGGTGCACATCATCTTGCCTTGTCCTTATCTTAGCCCATACATATCCCTTTTACTAACCCTATGGTGATTTAATTCTATTTAGGTTCTCTTACACACTATTATATTTTTCATCTTTAGTATGCTTTTCACTCAACTAAGTTGAGCATCTTCCCTTCCTACCTTACGCTCAACTAAGTTGATCATCTTCACTTACCTCCTAGATCTCTAGCACCAGGTCAATTTATGCCCTTTATAGAAATTTTGGTGTAAATTTAGCACTATATTAGTTTATTATTGGGCCTTCAAATTCCCTACACTATCCATATTATACATATGTTTCTTTTGTCTCTTCTTCTTGTGCCTATTAAGCTTCATGCACTCACTACTTAGATGTCTAGCCTCATGTACTTATGAGTGCAAGTGTTCAACTCACCTAATTGGAATTATTCATGAAGTGATAACTCATGAGTTATTGTGGATACTCTGAACCACTTATTACATTTATAGACTATATAATGGATTAACAAAATAATAAAAAGAATGGTTTGGCTTGCACCAAACTTTATTTCGGTCAAATTAATTTCAAATAGACTAGTGACCAAGAAGTTGGTGTTTTCATGGCATAAATGTCATCCTACTATCCATATTGCTTCAATCAGTTTCCATTGAAATGTCTAGGAAGCATTTCACTAGATAATGTGCATAACTTTCATGCATCTATTTCCAAGATGTGATGGATGATGTAGGGGCCCATCCATCATATTTGTAATTTTCTTGGGTGTTTGAAGTATAAATAGGCATAGAGTAGAACTAATGCATGTTCAATCAGCTCCTTATGCTTGATATGCTTATCATGATAGTGCTTCTAACATACATTCTTAATTTGTTGACTCCAATTGGCTTGGGTGTGCTTCTCATCCAAGTGATCCAAGTCTTCCAACTGTACACTTAAAGATACTTGGTCATCTAGCTAACCAATTTATGTAATGCATAAAGAAGGCACCATGAATTCCATAGGCATAACTAATTTAGTGCCAAATACTAGTTGAAATAGTGTAGCCTTATTTAGGTTCTTGTAATTCATGTGGTATGCCCATATTACCACTAAAACATGATCATCCCAAGCCTTACACCAACATCACATATCTTTATTAGGCACATTACCAAAATTTTGTTGAAGGCTTCAACTATCTTATTGAATTGGGGATGATATGGGATGGTCTTGTGGTGCACCACCATATATTCATTAAAAAGAATATGCACCATCTTATTGATGAAATGAGTTCCCCTATTTCTATTTGGAATCAATGGGTACCCATATTATCTTATGATTTTTTCCCATATAAAGCACATATCTATCATGGCTATGTAGTCTTTAGTTGGTATGGCTTTGGTCCACTTGGTGAAATAGTTAGTGGCTACTAAAATGTATCTTGCACTTGTGTGATATGTTGAAAGAGTGATTTTCCTAACAAAGTCAATGCCCCATTTGTCAAATGGTGCCTAGTTAATAAAGGGATTGAGAGGAATCTCATCTTGATGGTTGGGATTTTTAGTACGTTGGCATACTTCACATGACTTAGCATACTCTTTATCATCTTGGAACAGGTTTGGCCACCATAATCCTGACTACAATACCTTGTGTGCCATTATGTCTCTAGGATAATGACCTACTATAATCCCTTCATGTATAACATATATTCACATTCATGTTCTAAAACACACTAGCACAAAACTCCATCCCTAGTCAGTTTGTAGAGCTCCACCTCAATGAGTTGGAAGGGGTGGTATGGACCACAAGTTGTTTCTTCTCTTTAGTGGACAAGGCTTGGGGTAAAAACCCATATGTTAGGAATGTGGTAATATTTTTTAAATATTATATAATGTGTTAGACTCTATATCATTTTACATTTGACATGTCATCCTCAATTGGCACCACCTCATCACCAGAGTTGATGTTGGATAAATGGTCTAGCCGTAAGTTATACTTCCCAAGTTTAACTAAAATAGAGAAATGAAACTCTTAGAAGAGAAAAATCCATCTGCATATGCACCCATGTAAAAAAGTCTTGTTTAAAAGGTACTTAAGTGCCTCATGATCTATGAAAAAGATGAATGGGGTTGCCAATAGGTATTGCCTAAATTTTTTCAAGGCATAGACCATTACAATTTCCATGCACTCGATGGTGATATAACTCTACTCTACTTACATCATTTTTATATTTGTTAAGGATATGGGGTGTTTTATCTTGCCCTTGACTAGTTGCACCAATATGGTGCCAATGGCAGAGCCTGAAGCATAAAAGTGGACATGGAAAGGATTCATCCAGTTGGGAAATTATAGAATTAGCACACTAGCCAGATTTAGCTTTAGTGTTTTAAAGGCCTCCAATTGCACCTTTCCCCAATAGAATGGTCCATTCTTTCACAAAATATCCTAAGAGGCACTATGATATTTGCATAGCTCTAAATGAACTTGTTATAATAGCCACAATGGTCTATAAAAGTCCAAACATCTTTCTATGTTGAGGGAGTCTATAGCTAGATTATTATGGTAATCTTCATTGGTTTAATAAGAAAATCATCCTTCTAGATGATGTGCTTGAGAAAAGTCCTAAATGGAGTTACGAAGAATAAATTCCTTAGATTTAAATAAATTTTAAGCTACCTACACCTCTCAAACATAAGGCATAAATTATCATAGTGGTCTTTCATAAGACCATACATAATCTAGTCATCAAGATATACTTGGAGGAATTTATGGATAAATTCCTTGAAGGTAGTGATCACTACCCTAGAGAATATGATTGGTGTACTCTTGAGTCCAAAGGGAATCACATTGTAAGTGAGATAACCCCATTTAATCACAAAGTTTGTTTTGGGTTTATCCTCCTCCTTGATCTACACCTAGTGATATCCCAAAAATCCATCAATAAAAGTGTAGATTTCATAGCCTACAACTCCATCTAGGACCTCATCAATGATTGGGGTCAAGAATGGATCATTGATGTAAGTGATTTTTAACATTATATAGTCAACCAAAATCCATATACACCTACCCTTCTTGATGATGATGACCATTGGTATCACCCATTCAAATTCTTGTATTGAGTAGATGATGTTGGCTACCAACATTCCATCAATCTCTATCATTACCTTGGTGTAGAGATTAGGATTCATCCAACATGGGAGCTTCTTGATTGGCCTCATGCCATCCACTAGCTTGATGCTCATTTTTACAAGTGAAGGTTGGGCACCCTTCATGTCCTTGTAGCTATGTGGGAATAAGTCCTAAAATTCCTTTAGTAAGTCTACAATTCATGTTAACTCTGACTTAGAGTAGTAAGCACCTATAGTGGTGATATTTGGCTGACCTTTTATGTTGATGTCTACTTTAGTGGTTTTGAGTGGCATGTGGTAGGGTCCATTTATATACTAATGAGAGTCTTTAAATTTCCTTTTCCCCTATGTTGTTTTAATTAAAAGATGTAATATATCTTCATGGTCTAAGATTCTATCATCCGCAAGGTGCATAAGGTTTTATCTACTTATTAGAGCCTTCCAATTTCACTCTTTCTAGGTTTCATCATCTTCATTGTTATAGTCACTATTGAATTTCATCTCCTAAAGAACATTGGGATCTCTAGTCCTTTTTCCCTAAACATTTCCTTTAGGTTCTCTTCTAAGATAGTAGTGTCCTCAAACACTACCCTACGAATGACTTGTAATGGTTGTATTAGCTCTAAGTTCTATGAAAAAAAGGAGAAAGTGTGCATGAACCTTTGCTTAAACATCTCCTAGTTTCTTATCTTTTGATGTGTCTTATTTATAATGTAGCATGCTCATACACAAGTTTTCAAGGTCTTGTAAAAGGTGTGCACGCATAGGCCTCTTGGTTCATTCTCAATATAGATAGTCTAGGTTTATTTAGACAAATGTACATGGATGATTAGGTCAGAATTGGTGGTATAAGTAGGTATGTCTAGGTCCTCATTACTCTTTACCAAATCTAGTGTAGATGACTACCTTTACATCTTATCAAGTGGGCAAGATAGGTCCCTATACTGCACACTAGTGAGTGACAATGCTCTTCAAGGTATACACTAGTGTACCCATTTGATCTATCTCCTTGGAGACACATGCTTCAATGTCATGGTCATACTTATCTATGGGTTATCTCCCTTCATATTTTGGAAGTACTAAAAGATTTCCTTTACTTATTCAGAAACCCCTTTTATCCATTTTTTAGGTGTAGGGAACCCACTTATTCTTGGGGTGCTCAACCCTAACTAGCCCTATCTTAGTTGGTATTGGATTGACTACATGTACTAGGGAAAAACTTCAACTAGTTACCTCATAAGCTTATATGATCCATCACTCATAGGTGACATTATTTATATCAAAGGTTAAATGTCCATCCTCCTATTTAAGCATGCCTTGGGTATTAAGGTTAAGATTCTTGTCACCCTATACCATGATGTTATAGATGTGGTTGATCTCATCCTCAAGATCAACACTTTATATGTATGGGGGCCCTTGGTCACTTGAAATATGGATGACCACCCTTTGCTTACCATTCTCAAAATTCATTTAACACTTTTTAAAGTGCATGTTTACATTGTTGGCATAACACCATGGCCTTTGCAAGAGTGATAGGTATTTTTACTATTCTACCAAATCAATGACCTTGAAGTCAGCTTGGAACTTAGTGCCTATGATATGTATAATGGCTCCCTTCAAGATCTCGATAGGCTATGCTTATATTTTTTTAGCCATGAACAACATGTGAGATGAAGGCCTCAAGGGTATTAACTCCATCTTTTCCTAGTTGGTTTGAGTTAGAATATTGACCTCTCCACCCATATCAATTATTACTTCACAAACTAACCACCTATTAATAGTGGCATCTATCAATAACTCCTGGTCATACTCAGCATTATGATTATGCCTTACTTCATGCACCTACTCCATATGTGTTACAACAACCTCAATCATATAAGGCACAACCTCTACTTTTGATTTATTCCTTTCATACCTTATCAACAAATATTTTATTAGGGGAAACAATCCTTAATTTTGTAGGAGGCATAGGATCTCAGTCAATTACTACACTTTAACCTCCTGGTGATCTTGCTTCTTACACAAAGTAGTGGCTTGAAGCTTTAAATCTCTAGCCAATTGAAGTTCACCCTACAAGTTCTATACCATGCTCATGTCTTATTGTAGGACATCCTTATACTATGTAGGGTTAGGGTATGCCATAGCTTTTGGATCTAACCATGTTATACGCTTAGTGTGGCTTGATTTTCTATACCTCAGGCATAGATCTTAGCTCAATATGGTGGGTTGCTGAGTGGTAAAACCACTCTGAGTCATGGCATTCACCTTATGTATCTCCTTATAAGTATTTTATGGCTTTGGGGGCCACCTTTCCTCTTTAGACTAGTGCCTTCCCATTACCACACTATCTACAACAAGCTAACCTTGAGTCAATTTTTTATACAAGCTGGGACATTCTTAGACTACATGTGGTCCTAAAAAATACTTGCAGATTAGGTACATGGGAAATTCATGTTGATAATGTTTAATTGACCCACATTTATAACATGATCATGGTGGGAATATTCCTCTACCACATCCTCCTCCTTGTCTACATGTGCCTAGTTGGTTACCATAGCCCATATTATTCTAGCCATAGCTTTCATTACCTTGACCCACCTAGTCACCACCTAATGTCATCCCCTACCTTGTACCTTTTTCCATGTTCTAGTACATCTCATTGATGACTCCATATTCCATTATTGAGTGCAAATAGGCATTATACATTTTGAATTAAATTGTGGTGTTTACTTGGTTAGCACATTGTAATAGATGATAGACTCAAGAGTCATACATCCCATGACAAACCTCAAAATTGAGAAGTAGGGTGTGAACATTTCTTCATGGGTAGTTAATCTTGTTATGCCCCTCCATCTCATAGTCAGTATGCCATAACCCACTATGAGTTTCATGTACCAAACTAGTGTTCAACTTTTATATCTAGGAGGCCATTAACATAATTTATGCCTCCATGAATGGGCTAATCCCAATATTGGCATTGCCTACCACCTCAGCTTAGAGTGAAAATTTAAATTCTTTATAGGGGTCTATGAAGGTTTTCATGGATAACACTCATTTAAAAGGTACTAACATGCCTACAACAAACCATTTCACATGTTAAGATTGGTGGATGTCATATGGAAGATTCAAGAGAAGATTTTTAAACCATGCATCATATAGGTGTATGCTCTTGAATAATCCTTGGTTGATCTCCTTGAGTACCATAATGATCTGCTACTAGAATTATGGGATATAAAATTCCTTCAAGAAGGCTTCCTTCAAAAAAATATAGTCAACCATAGCTTGGTTTAGATCAAACTTCTAATACCAATTATGGGTGAAATCCAACAAAGTGGTCATGAACTAGGTTACCTTATGCTCAAATAGAGTGATGCCATGAGCATGCCATTTTAACTCATACTTTAGCACATGCTTCAAAACATTTTAAAATCCATGATACTCAAGTAAGTGCATCACCATCTCATAGTAGATATATTGAGGGGGTGGTACTAGGTTCTAAGTCATTTTCTCCCCTTGCATCTGTGTTGGAGGTGGTCCTCCAATGCCTCCAATTTTAGGGTTGAGCATTAAACCCAATAGAGTAAGCTACTCTACTGAACTTGTTAGCATAAAAATGCTCACTAATGGTGCCATGCCACTTCTTATGAGCTATTGCCTAATTAGTGCAGCTAACATTCTCTACATATAAGTGATTGTACTTATGTTCAAGGCTCTTGTATTGGCACTTGTAGGATTTAACATACCGTCACTCAATTCATTGTAAGAAATTAATTTCTCAATTATAAATTCATGATCCAAATTTTGGACACTATTAGAGTCTATGTTGATAATAGGTTTAGTTATTATTATTCTATCTTATAGTGGAGAATCTAGTGCATGAGATTATGCTTTAGATTCAAAGGGGGTAGGTGCTTCAGGCACATTTTCAAGCACCACATATTTTAGGAACCCACTATATCTTATCCCTAACTATTGAGTCTATTATTTTTTATTTTTATTCTCTCTCTTCATACTAGTGTAGTTCAAGAGATCCTTCCCCATGCCATTCCCATTTGTTATAGGTCCTCTTGACACTTTGAAGTTCCAGATCCTCCATCATCCTATGCCTTCACTTACTATAATTTAGTCTTCATAACTCTTGAGTGTCAATTTTATATTCCTCTTCCATTGCACCTTACCTACACTTCTCCTTCTCACCTTTTATGCTTGCTCATATGTGTAAGGACTTTAACCTTCCGTTCTTATGGTTTATATACTATAATCTACTAGAAGATTATTTATTTTGGTGTTGATCCCTCTTATAAATTCATCCTTTGGTTCATGAATAAACTCATACTCTATCTTTTCCAAGCACAAGAAGGTCAACACTAAAAACTCCAATATGTAGTTGTTTAATGCACCACTTGTCCACAACACATGTCTAAACTTCATCCAGGCTCTCTAGCCTTTCTATGTGCTATAAAATCCACTTGAGGCACTATTTATAGACTCACATTCTATTAGTAGAGTAGACAACCAATAATTGGTACACGTGCTCAAGTAGTTCATAAAAGAATACCTCATATAGAGCATCATATATGTTGGCTCGCACCCATTTTCTTGGCTCTTGACCCTTATATGTAGGATGCCTCTATGTAAAAATATATTCCACTTACTCAAGCCAATGCTTAATATTATTGAGTAAAAGTTATATCATCACTATATTGTACCATTTCAATAATGAAATTCAACATGTGGTCCTGGTAATAGAACTAAAATGTTTTAAAAAATTTCACTAGGTTGGAATTTTTCTTAGTCAGGTGTTTAGATATCAAACCAAGTTAGTTTTAGAGTTTATGGATCTAGGTGTAATCTTATCAATTTCTAGTGCACAACATTTAATCACACTAGGGAACTCACATCATTTTCACACAAGATGCAAGCCTTGTGCACTCACTCAAAGCACAATAACAAAGGGACCAACCCTGCATTAGGGTAGTGGCAACATGGTACAACTTGGGGCTCAAAGGGGCTTATTCATTAGCTAGAGGGGTTTAGTTAGCCTTCTAATACTAAATCCTTCAAAATAATTTTAATAGGTGCAAGCTTTCTTTATATCCCAAGTTCTAGGGTGCAAGTCCATAACTAGTTAGGTGGGGTTATTAGTATCATAAGCTAGGAGAAAGGCTAGCATAAGATGGTTTGAGAACTTAGGAAAATCATAAATAAGGCTTGGATTCAACCACTCATCCTCAAAGTAGCACTTTAGGTGTATGTATTGAAGCTTTGGTACATTTTGGTTCCATACTTAGTGGCTTTATAAGTGAGCTGAAGTCATTATATAGCACATGGATGCCATTAGAGACCAAGGGAGAACATCCATATCATAATACATTCAAATAAATAGATACAACATTACTCAAATGAAAATAACCCACAAGTATATCGTTATGCAAATTATGACACAAGGATCAATACTTCATTTCTTCACTAACTTATAGTTCAATAACAAAGTTTAATATAAAGAGCCAAAGCATATGCTCTTTCTAAATCTATTCATGCCCAGTGACTCATATGAAAGGTTGGGATATACATTCAACTCTCCAAAATATCATATGCATACTAAGTAATATTAATGGTTTAATCTCTATTTTCCTAGAGCTTTGATACACTTAATCACCTTTCCTAATCTTCAAATGTGAGTCTCCTTTTATAGGAAAAAGGGAGTCTCTTTGCCAATTCATATGGGTGCATGTTGAGTGATGAGTTTTTACGAGTCCACTAGCTCCACTACATTGTCTAGGGTGGATAAACACACGTCCTATGCTGATATGTTGTTGAGGGGTCATTATTTCACCTTCTCCACTCTCTGACGTCTATGATTTTTAAGTCACCATGTACAAGCCTTAATAGGTATTGTTGATGGTGTAAAATTGCACTAGATCCTAGCCAATCAATAATGGGAAGTTTCAAGCTGTGGGACGATGCGGCTTGAAACAACCTCCAGGTTTTAAAGAAGCTAGTATCTTCTATTTTATAGGTGTTGGGGAAAAGGGATAGGAGACTAAACAAAAATGCAAAATGTAGGAATTAAAACCTATCTATGGTGATGCTCTTAAGCATAATCCTAATCCTAACCTGAACACAGTGAGGCTATTATATGATTCTATTACATTTAAGAGTAGACAAGTGCATGCTCAATGTAAAAGATTGGAATAACAGAAATAGAGGCTCACAACAGGGGAGTCTTTTGCTGAGATACAAGAATTGTCAACAAAGGCATAGTGTTCTATCTTCTTAGTAGAATCCTCTAATCACATAAGAGGTGCAAAAGTCATGCACAATTATGTAGAACTTCAGAATCTAGAAAATGAGACAAAAGCAAATAACATTTCCAATCACAACACTAGAAAATCTACAGTATAGACTACTTTGCAAATGACACAGACAACACCAACCAAGGCATGGAGCTCAAATTTCCTTAATTCATTAGCCACATAAAAGGCACATAAACATGCACGCTTATATCAACCTTATAACTCAAGAAAATTGAGACAAGAGTAAATGATATTACTGGTCACAAACTCTGAAAGTCTAAAACTATAAGAATTTCTTCCCCCCACTTTTTTTAGATTTTTTAATCTTGCTTATATAGCCTTGGATCACTCCTTTCATCATCCCCTTTCTTGCACAACCTTCTCCATCCTTTGCTCATAGGGAACAAATAGACGGTGCTTTCAATGTTGTGGGGGGCTCCAAAAATCTACCAGATGAACTATTCCATCTACTTGAATTAATTCCAGCTAGTTTTCCCTCTATTTTGCTTTGTGGTAATAGGTACACAAAACACCCCATTATGTTTGAAATGGGAGAGGACACTTAGTCAATTTTCTAAAAATCCTCTAGGCATCAGAAAATGACATTTGGCACTCTCTGCTAGGTTCATCAAAGACACATGGCCCTCTCCCTTTCCTTAGTTGTGCTGTAGTTTTATTCATGACTCATAATAGGCTCTTATGGATGGCAACACCTAGTGGCTTCCATGGATTTTGAAGTAACTCCTGAGGCCCACCACAATCTTTATTCAGTGACGACACTCGAAGATGATCTCTCAGGCGATGATGCATGGAGGCTTCTACGGCTTCTAAGAAGATATGTGGCATCTTCTACTTCTCCTTCTAGGTTTATGTGGTGCCCTCCACTTTTTTAGGGATGGAGTAAGCAAGGAACTTGGAGAGTGACACTTGGTAGCATCCACTACTTTATGGCACTTGGGAAAAATGAAATGATGCCTTTATGCATTGAATGAAAGCATTGGACCCCGGTGTTGAACCAAAGTCCTTCAGACATTGACACGTGGTGACCTCTGAGCTTCTTCAAAAAGTAGTTTAAGGCCTCCATTGTTTCCACCTAACGCTTTCCACTCTCTTTGTTGCTTATCTCATTGGAAGTCTTGTCAAAAAGGGAACCACAGGTGCCCCTTATGATATGTGGATGCTGACATGTGGTGCATTTTTTGGTTCTCTGGAAGGTTACAATGAGGTCCTCAAAAGTTGCCAGCTATCCATCTTCATCTCTCAGAGGCTGACACATGGTCGCTTCTGCTTGAATCCAATACTTAGGCCAAAATTGTAATGAAAAGAATAAGAAAGGCAAAAAGGGATTGTGCTCTAAGGATGACACTTGGCAGCTTCTACTGCATTTCAATACTTGGGCAAAATGAACCCATCCTCTACTCTAAAACCCTATAGCTCCACTCAAAGAACCAAAATTTTAGTGCTTGACTAAAAATTTGAAAGCAATGTAGAGTAAAAATTACTCTACAGTTACTCTACAGTTACTAGTGACCCTCAGGACTTTTGAGCTTACTCAAAAAGAAACTCCACCTCTCACTCGATCAAAATTTTGAAAATTATAGCTTCAAAGAGCTGTCAACAAATGTTTAAATCACTTATTAAAAGAAAAGCAGGGAAAACAATGAGAAAAAAAGAAGGGTAAATTATTTAACTATAATACATGAGAGACCTAAGTCAATTGAAATGTTTTAAATAAATTCCATTTACAAGAATCTCTTCAGGTTCTCCTTCCATTGACTCTAGCTTGAAAGAATTCTCTTGTTTACATGCACAAATTCTATATGGACCAGTCCATAGTGCTTCAAATTTGGTATGATGACCTGGCTTAGTAGCCCTTACGTCCCATTTTAGAATAATCGAGCCCACTTCAAAATTAGGATTTAAAGTCCTTTTGTTAAAATAATTTTTAATCATTCCCTGGTGCTTGATCAATGAATCATGAGTCCTGTCCCTCTTTTCTTGAAATTTTAGAAGTTCTGTGAGTCTGACCTGCATGGGGCCATTTTCTTCGATCTTGATTTGCTTAATTAGCTGAAGAGTAGGAATTTCCAAACTTAGGGGAATCACGGTAGACTTTCCATACACCAATTCATATGGAGACATTTTGATCACCTGCTTGGGTGTGATCCTATCAGCCCATAGTGCTAGATTAAGCACTTTGTGCCACTCTTTATGATGATCCACCCTCACTCTTTTGATGAGTCTTATTAGGTTCTTGTTGGTTGACTCTGCCAGACCATTACCTTGAGGGTAATAGTTAGATGAGGTTTGTAGATATATTCCATGTCTCAAGGCAAAGTCAAATACCTTAAACCCCAAGAATGCTTTAGCATTATCTAAAATGATGGTGCGAGGAGCCCCAAAGTGAGTAGTGATAACTCCTAGAAAATCTAGGATCACATTCTTTATTACTTCCTTAAGTGGGACTGCCTCAATCCATCTGGTGAAATAGTCTGTAGCAGTTAATATCCATTTGTGACCCATGCTAGACACTGGATTTATCATCCCAATGAAGTCAAGACCCCACTGAGTAAAAGGTTCATCCACAACTATTGGACTAAGGGGCATGGCTGCATTCCTCCACATCCCCATATAATACTGGTAGGATTGACATTTTCTAACCAGTTGATAACAATCTGTAACCAAAGTAGTCTAGAAATATCCTACCTCACTTATCTTTATGGCTGTGGTCTTTGCAAAAAAAGTCCTCCTGATGTTCCATAATGCATTTCATGTATTATCCTTTTGGATTCAACCTATTCTACACATCTTAATGATTTCCCATCAAAATTTATTTTGAAAAGGACTTGTTCAATTAAGATAAAATGAACTCCCTGTATCCTATAATACGTCATCTTGTTTTGAGGGAGTTCTCTCGGATAAACCCCATTTTTCATAAATTGAATCCTATTTGTGACCTAGGATTCTGGATCAATCTCTTGTAACTTTAGCACCACCTCTAGCTCTCCTTCTAAATCTGCTCCCTCAAGTAACAGCTTTTCAAGCTCTTGGGTTATATATTTGCATAGTCCCCTACCTCTGACCAGCTTGGTGGGTCTGACCTCTACATCATATTCAACTATCTTGGTGATCCAATTGGCTCTTTTCTCAATAATTTCCCCTTCCATGATGTATTCCCTGACACTAGAGTGAGCTACAAGTATCAAAATTTTGTTCCCTGATATCATATGCCTAAATTTCCTGAGGGCTTTCACCATGGCATAGGCTTGTCTTTCCACAAAATTGTACCTAGTCTCATAATCTCTAAGATTTATTGAGAAAAAGGCTATTGGGTGCTCCCCCTCTAGCCTATCATTCTTTTAAGTCAGGATAACAACAATACTTGATTCCCCTCCATAGACATACATCACGAAGGGCTTGGAAAAATCTAGGTTCCTGAGCACTAGGGCTATTGAGATGGCCTTCTTGATCCCCTCAAAAGCTTGTTTCCCTTCTGTTGACCACTTGAAGTTCAGGTCCTTTTTTATCAAGAGTGTCATTGGTCTAACCAAGCTTGCAAAATCAGATATGAATTTATTGACAAAATTGATTTTCCCTAAAAAGGATTGGACTGCCTTTTTATTTGTTGTAAGGGGTAAGTCCATTATAGTTGTGATCCTCTTAGGATCTATAGAAATCCTTCCTTAGATACTATGTGCCCTAATAGTTTAACCTAAGGTAAAACAAATATACATTTCTTGGGATTTAATGACATCCCAAAATCTTGACATTTCTTGAAGATAGACTCTAAATGATCAAAATGATCATCAACATTTTTTGAGAAAATAGTGAGGTCATCCAAATAGACCAAGATAACCTTATTTATAAGTTCACCAAAAGCTATATCTATAGCTCATTGAAAGGTGGCTCCTACATTTGATAAGCTTAATGGCATCTTCACATAGGCAAATGTCCCCCATTTGGTAGTGAAAGTAGTTTTATACTGGTCTTCCTCAGCGAGCCAGATCTGATTATACCCAGAGAAACCATCAAGTAGAGAAAACCTCTCCGATCCAGCCACAGTTTGTAAAATTTGTTCCATGGAGGGTAAGGGATAGTGGTCCTTTAGAGATGCTCTATTTAGATTTCTAAAATCTACACATAGCCTTACATCTCCATTCTTTTTTCCAATCGAGACTAGATTTGATACCCAATTTGAGTGTTTGATTGGAAATATTATTTTGGAATCTAAAAGTTTCTACAACTCATCTACCATTAGTGGCTCTATCCTTGGATTTACTAGTCTCTATTTCTGTCTGATGGGTTTGGATCCCTCAGTCAATTCTATGGTATGCTGGATAATGTCTCTATTGTATCCATGAAGGTCTTCATAGCTCCAGGCTATGACTCTGTCATACTTTTGGCACAACTCGATCAATCTTTCTTTTTCTTATAGAGTTGTGGAATTTCCAACCTTTAGTCTTTTCCCACCGTTCACCTCCACTTCAGAATAGTCAACCTTATCTATATGGAACCTTTTCTTTCCTAGGCTTACATCTTCTGGGTCAAACAAATTTTCTTAGGTGACCAATCCTTTGGGGAGCTTATTGGTCCTTAATTGAATAATTTTATCACCATATGCCTCTTCAATTTTAGTTTGCAACTGATTTGCAAACTCATCTGATTGCTGCAAGAAAGAGACTACTTGAGCATCATTTTCAAATAGTTGCCAATTCTCATCATTGTCTGGGATGGTTGGCCTTACTATAACTTTTACTGACTCATTGTTAACCAATAGGCCAGTTGCTAGGTTAAATTGTGAGCCAATCTGAGCCATCCTATCAGCCTCAGAGTTTTGATTTCTAGGGATTATCTCAATATTAAAATCTTTAAAATTTTCTATCAAATCCCAAATCCTATGCCTGTAGGATCTTATTCTCACATTCTTGGCCACTGCCTTTTATCATATTTACTTCAGCACTAAATCTAAATCTCCTTTTACTCTTAGGTTCTTTATTCCCTTTTTCTGGTCTAATAGGAGCCCATGTAGTAAAGATTCATATTTTGCATCATTATTAGTGTAAGCAAATTGGAATCAGATGGCTCTTAAAATTTCTATCACCATTTGGAGCAGTAAGACAAATCTCTCCTCCAGCACCAAGTTTACTTCTAGCCCATCAAAATTTAAAGTCTAGAGCTCTAAATCTTGAGCATTAGGTGCCTCTTCTCTTATAACATTTGGGATCACTTGATCCTCATCAAAAATGACATACGTGCCCAAACTAGTAGAGTCATAGTTCCCATATGGGTCGATATGCATCATAGCCAACAACTGGTTATTTTCTTCTTCTTGATCATGTTTAGTCCAGTCTCCTAGCTCTTCGACAAAATTTCTTTCTTCTTTAATCAACATGGCATGATCTGCTCCTAATTTTGTTGTTGGTTCATTGGTGATATGGTCTTTGGATAGTGGTTCAGATAGAATTTTCATCTTTGAACTGTATTTAGTTCTCAAAATGAGGTGAGACCAGTCAAGAGACATATACTCTCCTATTTTTGTTGTAAAGTCTCTGGATAAACACAAACCAAAGATAGGAGGGATGTCTATGACAACTATATCTTGGTTAACAATTATATTAGGAAATGTGTATAACTGCAAGGGGAGTTATTGATTCTCCCTATGGTTTGCACTGTTTTGTCATCTAACTACATAACTCCCTTTGCAAGGGGTTCATATTTTATTTCTAAGGCATCAGCTATTTGCTTGGGCATCACAGTGGTACTAGCTCCTGAATCTATCAATGCATTATGTAGGAGTTTCTTTCCATCTATCAGAGCCAAATAGAAAGGTTCTGGCTTGGATTTACTTACTTATACTGCATTGTTCATGAAGGTTGTTGTCGTTGGAGGAATCGTATCTTTGAGCTTTTCCTCTCCAATAGGCCCTCCCTTGGTAACAGCACCTTCGGGTATCCCTTGCCCTTGTAGAGCTTCTTATAGTAGTGTCTTTTGTTCAATAATTGCCAAAACATCCCATATCAACACTTGTTCTAGAGTTTTCTTTAATTGGTCCACAATATTGATCTGTTCCAAAGGCTGAGTTTTTTGGAAATAAGGATACCTCATCCTTTCTTGAATCTAGACAGGGATCCCTTGATCTTGTATCAGTTGTGACACTTCTTGTCTAACAACATCATTCCTTTACCCTTGCGATGGAGGATTATTCTTGACCTGACCACTTGCAATCTCGGGCTGCTCCACCATTCTCCTCTTCGTTCTAGTGTAGTAATCAGATTGTACTACTGGCCTTTGGGAGGTGGATGCTTCATTTAAGAAAACTACTTCCTTATCCTCAACCCATGAGAACAAAGCATGTTCTGGGGCTATATCTTCCTCCTATTCTAAGGACATTCCTTGCATCTGAGCCACTAGTACTAAATTTTGCATGCCAAGAGATTGGTAGGCTTGATTACTACTAGTACTGGTGAACTAACCATTCATTCTTCTCTACTCGGCCACTCTTTGTTGTAGATACTCTAGGACAATCTCTGGGGGTGTGAGAATCATTGCAAGGGAAACACCAAGAATTAGTATCATCCACATTATTATTTTGACTTGGAATCATCTCCCTATTTGAGTTGGGAGGAATGGTCTATGAGGGTGTGGGAACAACAACTAATTGATTTGTTGTTTGATTGTTGGTTTGCCTTGGAGGGCCTTGATATTGGTTTGGTTGGGATGAAAACCTATTCCCTTGATAGCCTTGATAAGGTGGCTTAGGGAAAGTGTTATGTTGCCTCTTCATATTAATCAGCTCATTGGAGAATGTCCTTAGCATAATTTTGATATCATCCATCTTGGATGACTGAGCAGGGACCGGCTACTTCACAGATGATGAAGGGTAAGTATGGATAGACACAGAGGGGCTTATAGCTTTAGGAACCTCTTGAGGTAAAGTTAAGGAGATCTCTAGAAACATAGGTATGGGAGGCCTTGGAGGTAACTTTCCAACATCAATTAAATGGTTCTCAACTCTGACCACAAGGTCATAAGCTACTGGCAAAGTGTGCCCTCCCAATGACTGAATCATAACAGATATATCTAAATTTAAAGCTTTGAGATAGAATACAATGGCCATACTAGGGGTGGCTTAGCTATAACAAGGATTCTATCCCAAGTTTTCTACAATCTAGACTTGAAGTTAGTCATGTCTTCTTATGGTCCCCTTTGAATGGTGATCAACTGATATAATAAAGAGGACTTATGACCCTTTTCTACAAATCTTTCAAAAAATAGATCTCCAAGCTGGTCCCATGTGGATATGGTATTTAGGGTCAAAGAATGATACCATTTTAAAGCCTTCCCTTTGAATGAGGCTGCTAACAACCTTAGGGCCACATTTTGCTTTATGACACCATGTATGGCACAGACATCTGATACATCTTGAAGATGTTCCACGGGTGTTTTTGATTCTTTCCCATTACATTTGGGTAGATCTTTTAGAGCATTTACTGGAATATGATCCCAAACAGCTGGTGGTGTTGGGAGGATTAAGGGGCTACCAGTGTTCCAGCTTGCATAATTTCTTGGGGGGACATTGGCTCCCATATTTGGCACTAGCAAAAATTGGTTAACCCTTCTTCTTGGACTAATTACAAGAGGTGACAAAAGAATACCCAGATTTGTAGTAGTTTGTAATCTGGTGACTGGTCCACAACTCTGACTCCTCATAGCTCTTTGGTTCATGCGGTCTTGAAAGAAACTTCAAGACTGGTCCCACTAGGTGTGCCAAATACTATTGATCGCATAAAATTGTCTTAGATCCTAGCCAATCAACAATGGGAAGTTTCAAGGTGTGGGATGATGCAGCTTGAAGCAACCTCCAGGTTTTAAAGAAGCTGGTCTCTTCTATTTTATAGGTGTCAGGGAAAAGGGATAGGAGACTAAATAGAAATGCAAAATGCAGGAATTAAAACCTATCTATGGCAATGAAATTGAACATAATCCTAATCCTAACCTGAGCATAGTGAGGCTATTATATTATTATATTACATTTAGGAGCAGACAAGTGCATGATCAATGTAAAAGATTAGAATAACAGAAATAGAGGCTCACAACAAGGGAGTCTTTTGCTGAGATACAGGAATTGTCAACAAAGGCATAGCATTCTATCTTCTTAGTAGAAGCCTCCAATCACATAAGAGGCACAAAAGTCATGCATATTTATGTATAACTTTAGACTCCAGAAAATAAGACAAAATAAAATAACATTTCCAATCACAACACTAGAAAATCTACATTATAGACTACTTTGCAAATGACAAAACAACACCAACCAAGGCTTGGAGCTCAAATTTCCTTAATTCATTTAGCCACAAAAAGGGCACAAAAATATGCACGGTTATATAAACCTTACAACTCAAGAAAATTGAGACAAGAGAAAATTATATTACTGGTCACAAACTTTGAAAGTCTAAAACTATAAGAATTTCTTCCCCCACTTTTTTTAGATTTTGCAATCTTGCTTATATAGCCTTGGATCACTCCTTTCATCATCCCCTTTCCCACGTAGTATTCTCCATCCTTTTCTCATAGGGTACAAATAGGTGGTGCTTTCAATGATGTGGGGGGCTCCAAAAATCTACCAGATGAACTATTCCATCTACTTGAATTAATTCTAGCTAATTTTCCCTCCATTTTGCTTTATGATAACAGGTACATGGAACACCCCGTTATGTTTGAAATGGGAGAGGACACTTAGTAAATTTTATAAAAATCCTCTAGGCATCAGAAAATGAAATTTGGCACTCTCCACCAGGTTCATCAAAGACACATGTCCCTCTCCCTTTCCTTGGCTGTGCTATAGTTTTATTCAGGACTCATAATAGGCTCTTACAGATGGTGACACCTGGTGGCTTCCATGGATTTTGAAGTAACTCCTAAGGCCCACCACAATCTTTATTTAGTGATGACACTTGAAGATGATCTCTTAGGCAATGATGCATGGAGGCTTCTGTGGCTTTTAGGAAGATATGTGGCATCTTTCGCTTCTCCTTCTAGGTTTATGTGGTGCCCTCTACTTTTTTAAGGATGGAGTAAGCAAGGAACTCGAAGAATGACACTTGGCAACATCCACTACTTTATGGCACTTGGGAAAAATGAAATGATTCCTTTATTCATTGAACAAAATCATTGGACCCCAGCATTAAACTAAATTCCCTCAGACATCGACACATGGTGACCTCTAAGCTTCTTCAAAAGGTAGTTTAGGGCCTCCGCTGTTTCCACCTAACACTTTTTTCTCTCTCTATTGCTTAGCTCATTGGAAGTATTATCAAAAAGGAAACCATGGGTGCCCCTTATGATATGGAAATGGTGGCACATGGTGTATTCTATGGTTCTTTGGAAGGTTACAATGAGGTCCTTGAAAGTTGCCAGCTATCCATCTTCATCTCTCGGAGGCCGACATGTGGCCTATTCCGCTTGAATCTAATACTTAGGCAAAAATTGAAATGAAAATAACAAGAAAGGAAAAAAGGGATCATGCTCTGAGGATGACACTGGGCAACTTATATTGCATTTCAATACTTGGGCAAAATGAATCTATCCTCTGCTCCAAAACCCTGCGGCTCTACTCGAAGAACCAAAATTGCAGTGCTCGACTGAAAATTTGAAAGCAACGTAGAGTAAAAATTACTCTATAGGTATGTAATTATGTAATTTGGTGTTATGAAACCACCCACTAGCTAGTGCAAGATCCATGGGGACTTCTCCAACTGGTTTGAAAATGTACAAAAGGGGAGTAATTACTCCAAGAGTTGCCTCATGCTGAGATTGGTCTAGTTGGCATGGTCCATGTAATTAATCAAAAGGGGCTCAACACCCTTAGATAGGTTGTATTATTATCTTTATAGAACTTTTGGGAAGAGTTAAGGGTTATATCTGGATACCTTTCATATTCTAGAAACAAGAACATATTGTCAATGAAATCATGGTCCATATTTAGAATATTCTCTCCTTTTTCATTCACCACCTCTCTCTTCTTAGCATCATAGTGATTTTCCATTATGATCACAAGATAAGGTCTCTATAATTATATTTGGAAATTTGTTTCTTGGGAAAAGCCACTATGATAAATGCTTTGAATCCAATCATTCTTGAATCCATCATTTATTCTATTCCAAAAATCTACTAGGTTTGTGTGACTTAGATCTATGTCAACGATCTCATTTGTATTTGAGTCTAGGATGGATGGGACACTAGGTCCCTTTGAATTTAACTCAATTTCCTTTCCAAACATGTATTTTGGGAAAAATGGCTTGGGAGAACCAACTACAGAGTTGGCCAAGGTTTAAACTTATTATTACAGTTGAAAAGTTTGATGGATAAATAATGTGTAATTATTATTTAAATGTCTAGTGGGGTTTTGAATTGAAATTTTCACTTCCAATGTATGATGAAAAATTTTCATGGGGTTTTTATTTTCACTTAGATTTTTTATGATAAGGGAAATCTCTATTAGGTTTTGTATGTGTGTTTATAAACTTGAACATCTATGGGGTTTTGACAAAATCTTTGGTAATATTCCAGATTTAATTAATTTTTATGAAACCCCCTAGAAAATGGTAAGTATAGAAAATGATTAGATGAATGTTAAAAAGATTCTATAAAGTAGGTACAAATTCAAAAAACATTTGAAAAATGGTAAAATGGATAAATCCCTATATTTTCATAGCTAATACACTAGATATTCATAACTAAAACCTTTTCACAAATTCAAAATAAATCTATTCTTTGCTTGAAAAAAATAATAGGAGAAATTTGATGGAAATGTGAATGACCTAGAGGAATTCCATTTTTTTTTTGTGTAGGATGACAATGGCATATTTGGGTGCATGGCATTGCTTGGCATTATTGGGCATTTGGTTCATAGTTTTCTTGGCATGAAAATCTCTAATTTTAATTTTTAAATTTTAAAAATGACCAAAAAACCTAACTTTATTAATAAAACTCACAATAAATGCTAGGCAGGGTAGTGGTTGGGTAAATGATGGGAAAGAGGGGTTTTGGGGTTCTTGTGCAATTTTTCAAGTTATAGAATTATATTTTACATTTTGATCTCCAATTTTTACCATGTGGTTTTGTGCCATATAAGTGGGTACTAGGACCTCTCTTTCACTTTGTAACTTTGAAATGTTTCAGAGTGTAGCAGAAGTTCTAATTTCTACTAGGTAGGGAGGAAGAGAAAAAATGAAACTTAAGTTACACTTTACAACTTTACAAAGTTTCAAAGTTCAATTAGAGTTTTGGTTTCTATAGGTATGATGATGATGATGAAAATTAGAAATTTATTTGCACTTTGCAATGTTGAAAAGTTGTAAAGTACACTTGGAGTTTCAATTTTCATGGGTATTTAGTAAGACTAGAAGTCAAGGTTTTGATTGCATTTTGAAACTTTGTAAAGTTACAAAGTGTATACAAAGTTCCACTTTCCACTTGGAATTAGGTAAGCAAGAATGGAAGGTTTGGGTGTACCTTGAGACTTTGTAAATTTGAAACTACACCCAAATCTTCTATTTTTTTCTATGTAACTTTGAAAAGGTTTCTTTGTCACTTTTAAATATATTTTCCAAAATTTTAATGGGTCTTCCTTAGTGTATAATATGTTTTGATATTTATGGCATAAAAATGTCAATACCTACTATTTATAACTCAATTTTTTTCATCTTAATCACCATTATGCCTACCACTCCTAAGCTTAAAATTTTTAAATTAAATAAAACTAAAGGGTAGTGACAAGTTCCCAATCACATGTCTCCTCCACCTAATTAGGATTTCCAATGCCTTCTTCTAGCTCTACCTAGTCTACTTATGTTATTCCATAAAATAAATCTATAAAGCATAAGTTTTTATACATTATTCATCTAATTCCCTAGTTTAGTGGTATTAATTAGTCCAAAATCATTTGGCCATCCTTACTAGACCCTTTGTATGTACAAGCTTTAATTCAATCCTCAAGGGGCCTACTAGCTGAGATTAACGCTCTAGACACTCAACTAGTTGACTCTACCTATATACATAGAGTATTTTCACACTTTTATCAATTATTGATTATTTACATCTTTCAATAACCAATATCAACTCAATATATTTTAGTGCATGCCTTAAGGGTGCACTGGGAAAGGGGTGGGTAGACCTTTGGTGATTCATAGGATTATTGTCCCTTATTGCCATATTATTCCCTATCTATTTAGATTCTAAAACCTTTCCCTAAAATATCTCTCCTTCCTTCCACATTCCTCTAATATTTTCATCTTTCTATCCTTCCTTCCCTTGCTTATTACCCTTTTAACCTATTTATTAAGCTAGGTTGACTTGGTCAACCTAGCACAATCTATCGTCACTTTAGCTCTTTAGGCCTAGTTTTCATCTCGTTGACCTAGCATAAACTTTAGGAATTAGCCTAATAATGTGCTAAGTTGATCCAGTCAACCTAATACAACTAACATGTCTATGTTATTTTTGGGTTAGATACTCTAATATATATAAGGTCATTTTGGTCATTTCCATATGAATGCAATCAAGAGTTATTATTCTTTCAAGCTTTTTCACAATCTGCTCTTCCACCATTTTACTTGAGAAATCTTATCTTAGGTTTCTTATTTGGATAATCTTAGTATTATGGATAGGTCTTAGATGATTTAGCCTAAAAAGGTGATCCTTATGAACCGAAACAACCTATTTCAAAGCCCCATTGGCCAAGGGAGAGATTGATTCATGATGGGTTCAGATTCAGGTAAGTATATTATAACTTTGTTCTCCTCTCTTTTAGTAGATAGAAGTAGAATAAGTTTTGGCTCAAATAATATTACTCATCATATTCCATGTATTAGGGTGTTACTCATACTTAATTTATTTTAATTTCCCTATACATGTATTTGATTGATTTTTATCTAAATCCTTACTTTGTGCCACAAGATTTGGTGAGCACTAGATCAATTTACTTTTCTTGTTATTAGATTATTTTACTTTCTTTTTTATTATCATAAGTGAATATATAAACCATAGGAATATTTTAGGGTTATTATGTGATTGTGTTAGATTGTAGGCTTTGGAACACTACCTAACATGATGTGTTATGACAAATTATATAAGTGATCCCCTAATAAGGTCTATTGGATCCTCATATTGGTCACTCTCCAACTTAACAAGTGTGTGCCCCAATCAGAAGTGTAGGTGTGATCTATCTTATCCGATCTGGGATTGATTCGTAGGCACCATGTAATTTTAATTGCATACATTTTGGTAAACCTAATTTTAATCTTATCCCACCATTGGTTGGATTATTTTCACATTTCTATTTCTATTTCCTTTCTTGTTTAGCATTATCTCAACTTTGGATTCACCTTCATTACATTCTATTGAACCTGATGTGAATCAAACCATTATAGGGTTTCTTTCACTTTTAATTATTTTTCATTTTACCACTTATTTATTACTTATTTTCATTCTATACTTTATCACAAATCTAATTCATTTTATGGTTTATAAAATAGACGAGTAAAACTAAAGATATAAGCAAAACAATTTTCCTATCTAGTATACTAGGTTGACCTAGTTGACCTAGTGCTTTTTTTACCTCAGTACACTATGCTAGGTTAATCTAGTTAATCTAGTACTATCTTTAGACCCTTTTTTTTGTGATAGGTTGAATGAGTTGACCTTATAATATTTTATTTCTTTTATGATTTCCAATTTAGCTTTTTGCTTTCCTTATATTATAATTTAGTTCTTTGTCTACCTAAATTAGTTCTTTATCTCTGTCTGCTATTCTTATTTCTTACAATTATTTTCCTTTTATCCTCAAACATCATGTACCTCATTATAATATTATTGGAGAACATAAATCCATTTAGACACTCTATGGGTTTATCTTTGATTCTTATCCTTTCCTATCTCTTCTTCCTCTTTTTAGCTATTGGGGCATCTTGTGATACCCATCCACACATTAATGTAACCATTGGGGCATCTTCCAATGCCCACCTTCATGTCTTTTCAAAATTTAGGTAATCTTGAAATGCCCATCCCTAAATATTCTTACCCTTTAGGGCATCTTATGATTCCCACTCTTATTCTCCATTACATGGTACCAAATTGATTCAATTTCAAGAAACATTTCGAGACACCTAGGCTTGTTTCTCATATGCTCATCTTTGATATAGTTGTTAATGTAGGATAGTTTTTCTTCTTATCATATTTTTATATATATATCTATCTAACACTTTTCTTGGGTTACTTAAGAATGGGTCTCTCCCTATGAAGTAGTTTCCTTCCTTTTCAAACATTTAGTCCTCCCTTTTGGTCTTTTGGTTTCTTGATGTACCATAGTCTTTATCACTTATCTTTTCATTTTTCCATTTTCTTGCCAATGTTGTTTTAGAATCATTTTAGGATTTTTTTTATGAGTTTCTTGGTAAGACCATGGATAAAACACCACCTTCCTCATAAAATGACCATTATTTTTTATTTCTCATTTCTTCCTTTTCATTCTTTTATTTCTTGCCAATGTTGTTTTGATATCCTTTGGGTCTTTCTTTCTGAGGTGATTTATACAAAGGCTCCCTCACCTTTTAATTATTTTCACCCCTTGGGTTTTCCTTTTGTGAGTTTCTTGGTAAGACCATGGATAAAACCTGGCCCTCCTCATAAAATTGCCTTACTTTTCATGTTCTTTATGATCGTTGTTATTTAGACATTAGATTTTTCTTCTTTTTCTTGATGGAATCTATAAATAATCTATGTTATCATGTTTTCGATCACTTCCCATAGTCTTATGATAAGGAAACACACCTTTGATATCATTGTATTCCTTTTTTCCCTTTGTAATCTTTTTTTTAATTTGAATAAATTCATATTTATTACATGTGTCATTTTACTCTTGATTTCCCCCTTTCTTTCATCTCCACATTTGGATAAAATAAGGTTGAAGTCAAGATAGCACTTTTATTTCACCTAGATTTAAGAGACTCTTAGACCCCATGATTTTTTATTGTCTCTCTCTTATCACCCTTATACCAAAGTTTTCCAATGAAATACATCTTTATCACCCATGTTTAGACTTCCAATTTTGTATGGAGGAGGAATTTTTTTAAAAAAAAGAAAAAAATGAAAGTTAAAAGCCAATAATTTGAAAAAAAAGGCAATGATATCTAAAAGGCAAAATAAAAATATTAAAAGTCTAATCACACCAAAATATGTGATTATAAGCACATATACTATCTCCAATCAAAGCTCAAACTCCACAGTTAGCTTCACATAGAGCCAAAGTCCTTTGGGGTGTGGTAGGCTAGCAGATAGGAATAAGGGATTTCAAAAAAATCTATAGTACTACCTACTTTCTCATAAAAGTACCCAATCTTTGCAATAGACTGATGGCTCTATAAATGGTCTTGAAGAGTGGGGGGAGGTAGGTTCATTTTAATTTTCATGAATATAGCCTTCATGGGATGATCTATATACTCCATTTATTGACTTAAGACTTGTGTAGCTAAGAGACTATCTTCAGGGTCCTTAAAGTCGATAATCCTCTTGTTTTGACAAACCAAATTTAAATGTCTTGACTTCAATAAAGAGTTCCTCTACCTTGGTTTTTCCTTCATTCTCCCCTCCATCCCATTTAATTTCTCCCCTTGATAGACAAATTGTGATTCCAAATCTATTTTACCTCTTCTTTAAATTCCTTTTTATTCATTTCTTAAAAATATGCTAACACTACTTTGTTTCATTTTTATCTATATTTAGATGCAAAACAACATGTTTTAGAAACTATGGATCATTTTCATCATGTTATATATATTTAATAAAACTAATTTTTTTTCCTTTTCCCATTTATCTTTATTTTATTATCTTGTTGTTACAAACCCTTGAGTTCACACACTTTTTTCCATTTTTGCATGAGATGTGGATTGTTACTTCTCACCTAACCTTGTTGTTTTACCTTTTATGCATCCCATTTTTCCATTGATGATTGAGATGTGGATTATTATTACTCACTCATCAATTTTGTTTTAACATTTTTCTTTTTGAATCCTATTTTTACCATCTTTTTTGACATGTATCCTTTATTTGATTTGGTGAGTTTGAATTTTATACTTGAGGTTTACTTGTTTGAGTTTTTTGGTATTTAATAGCCTTAGATTTTTTGTTACCTCATTTACTCATGTTTGACTTTTTTGGTATTTAATAGCCTTAGATTTTTTGTTACCTCATTTACTCATGTTTGACTTAGTCATTTGGTATAATATATCACTTGTCACCCAACTTGCCAAATTCCAAAGTACATCCCATCCACATAACACCAATTATCTTTGATTTTCTTGTGTTTATTTTTTTTTATTTTTGGGTTTGTCCAAAGTAGTCTCTACACCCTCCATAATCAAAACTAAAACATAGATGATAAACATCCTATAATAAAGGTAAGTCAAGGTATGCATAATTTATTTTTTAGTTATTTACTTTTAGTTATTTTATGCTTTTTAAAATAATACAATTTTTTCTAGCATTAACTTGTGTGTGTCCTTATGTTCTTTCTTGAGGTACCATCCCCTATTACACCTTAGTGACATGTGATGAGATTCAGGTGGGGCATATGTATCTACATAATATTTTCACACTTTTATTGATTATTAATGCTTTACATCTTGCATGAGCCCATCACAACTTAATCTCTCTAAGTGCATGCCTAAATAGGTTAATCAAGAAAGTGTGGGTCTACCTTTGGTGCTTCATAGGATTGTTGTCCCTTATTTCCATATTATTACCTATCCATTCATCTCCTAACATATTTTTTTAATCTATTTCTCCTTCCTTGTACATTCCTCTAGTTGTTTCCTCTTCCTATCCTTATTTCCCTTGATTAGTACCATTTTTACCTATTTAGTAAGCTTGGTCAATCTAATGGACATAGCATAATCTAGGGTCACTTTAGCTCTTTAGTCCTAGTTTTCATCTGGTTGACCTATTATAAAGTTGATGCATTAGCTTGATAATGTGCTAGGTTAACCCAATAAACCTAGCAAAACCAACATGTTTGAGTGATTTTTAGGTTAGATACTCCTATATATATAAGGTAATTTTGGTCATTTCCATATAAATTCAATCAAAAGTTATTATTCACTCATGCTTCTTCATAATCTGCTCTTCTACCATTCTACTTGAGGAGTGTTATCTTAGGTTTATTATTTAGAGAATATTAGTATTGTGGATAGGTATTATATGCTTTGGCATAAAAAAGTGATCCTTATGAACCATAAAAACCTCTTGAAAATCCCCATTGGCCAAGGGAGAGATTGAGTCATGATGGGTTCACATTCAGGTAAGTATATTCTAACTTTGTTCTCCTCTCTTTTAGGAGATAGAACTATCATAAGTGTTGTCTCAAATAATATTAATACTCATATTACATGTATTAGGTGTTACTCATACTTACTTTATTTGAAGTTACTTATACATGTATTTGATTGATTTCCATATAACCCTTTACTTTGTGCCACAAGATTTGGTGAGCACTAGACTAGTTTACTTTTATTGCTATTAGATTAGTTTACTTTCTTATTTATTATCATAAGTGAATATAGAAACCATAAGACTCTTTTAGGGTTGTTGTGAAATTATGTTAGACTATAGGCTTTGGAACCTTGCCTAGTATAATGTGTTGTGATATATGATACAAGTGATCCTTTAATTGGGTCTAGTGGATCCTCATATTGGTCATGTTCCTATTTAACAAGAGTGTACCTCAATGAAAAGTGTAGGTGTGATCTATCTTATATTATCCAAGATTCATTCATATGCACCATGAAATTTTGATTGTATACACTATCCAATTGGTGATTACTCAATGGGTTAAATATTTAGAGGCCAAAGATTCCAAAATTCTTAATATAATGATAACAAATCTTCTTAAATTGAGTTCTTTCTTTGACATATCCATATGAACCATCCAAATGGTTAAGATAAGGAAAGTTAAGGATGACACTAGTAGAGGTATAGTTTTGGAGTCGAGGTAATATGTTTTCTCTTTATCAAAGATAAAAAATAGAAGGTTGATTGAGTCTCCTTACAAAAAAAATTAATTCCTACTTCAAGACTCATATTGAGGCTTTGATAGAACTCCATGAGGGGATTAAATAAGCTAGGTGAGAGTTAAATCAAGAAATTAAATAGGCTAGGGAAAATTTGTTGTTCCCTAAATATATTTAAAATGATGTTCAAATCATAACCCTTCGATTATACAATATTTTGGGTGCCATTAGATCAATGAGAGATGAATTCATTTCTCGTGTCATTAAAAAGGAAAATCATTTAATTATTCAAAGGAAGATAAAGATAAATTTTATTTTATTTTACTATATACAAATAATAAGGCTTATATCCATTTGAATTTTATGACACCTTTAGAGGTAGATAATGCTCTCAACTTGGTGGTCAACTAGACACAAAAGGTTTAGGACTGGGTTTCTAGCACATAAAATTTGATCCTAAATTTTTCAAAACATGAAAGGTTAATATTTTATATTCTAGATGAATTGAAGCTCTTTCAAGCAAGGGACTCTAAAAAAATATAGCACTAGAAGGAGGGATACCTATGTGCCTTCCCTAGTAACATAAATTTGAGTTACACTAGACACACACATGAGAAAAACTAGATCCTGAATCTAAACTAGTCTTTTGGTTTCACCTTTATCGATCCATCAAATGCCTAGATATACCCCAATTATCTCTACCATATTCTAGGTGAGGACAACATCCCTAGTGAGAAACCTTTGACTTGTTAATCCTCATATGGCTCAACCTTGGTTATTTAGATCTACCATTGAAGTCCTATGACATGTACATGGTTTTCCAAGGAATCCATAAAAGCATCTACCTTCTTTTTACCCTTTAAGAGGAAGAATGGTATAAGATAATATCAATTACTTTAAATTTTTTTTAAGATTAATTAATTCCATGATGAGGATGTTTCATGTAGGATTTTCCCTTTTACACTATAGTATAGAACCTATGATTAGTTCCTCAATTCAGAAGAAAACTCAATTACTTCATGAAATCCATGTAAAATCACTTTTATTTCCCAATTTGGATAAGTTACTAGTTTGAGTGTGGTATATAATATTTTCACTAGTATGAAGAGGGAGCCAAATGAGCCCAATCTGATATTTTAATGCAAGGTTTCAAAATATTTACATTTGGGTAAGTGTTGTATATAAACTAATGGTAGCATTAGTACTTGAAATTTACAAAAACACCTTGTATCCAATTACCAAAATAATTTTATGAAGATTTGTTTCTTCCAATACTCTATTATTGACCTATGAAGAAGCAATCAAAATTGATAGGTATCTAAAACTATAGATACCAATCACTCACAACCTCAATGATAGTTTCCTAGCTTTAAATCCAATGTCTCATGTGAATTAGAATGTTTTGACATTCAGACCAAAATCAGTTGTATGCATTGCCTCTTATGATGCAACATATAATGAATCAGAATTATGGCTTCTTAAATAACTCTACACAAATGAATGATCATAAATATAACTAGCATTTGATCCCATCTAATGTTAAAATTTTTTAAGGTGTTGATTCTACCAAAGTAAAATTGGATTATATAAAAAGAATGGTATAGAATTTAATCAATGACTTTTTGGGCATGAAAATAAATATGAGTATCACTACTCGGCTAGAATAATAATCAGAATTTTGGGTTTCAAAGATATAACAAACCTTTCAATAGGCTTAAAAATAATGTTGAATAACAATAACCTAATAAGTTTTCATAAATTAATATAGTAGATAAAGCTCTACCCAATCAATGTAGAGTTCATAATACATCACAACATGGTGAACTTGAATGTGTTGAATTTTTTTTAACATTTGATATCTTACAAATGGAAATGGTAAGACAAAGACTTCATAAACAATCCACTAGAGTTCCCTCATGAGTCTAATTCCTTAAGCACCACTTTTTTTTTTAAACTCATGATTTTTATTTCCCAAGAAAGGATGATAATGTACCAGAGGATAATTATGATGAGGTTCATTCCTTCTAGCAATATCATAGAGGTAATTACAATTTGAGTAACAAGTAACCCTTCACAATGTCTACTCCTCCAAATAGTACCAGTACTCCAATGAATCTGAAGGCTAATAACAATCCACCTCCCTTAAAAGGAAATGATCAGTCCCAAAATAAGGAGGAACATAGAAAGAGAGGATATAACAATGTTTAAAGGCATGAAGAAAATTTAAAAAAATATCATTCTTCATGAATTGGCTCATTTTACTAAATAGAAAGAGCTCTTATGGAGGTATATCATAGGAAATTTTGTTATAGAGAAGACAAAGGTTACCCATACAAATGTCATATACAATAGTAAATAAGAATTTCATTTTTACTTAATAATTATCAAAACATTTTGAATTAA
>JARHVA010006808.1:620000-826543 GCA_037957365.1 Torreya grandis | reverse complement strand
CATCCTCATAGTGCTGAGTTTTGAAGTACCCATCAAAGTTATGGCATCATCATTTTTGGTTATGCCTTCTTAGTTTTCCCTATTCATCTGCATTTTTGGTGTATTATCTTGTTCAAATGCATTTTTCTTTCAGGTATCAATTCTACCTGTCGCAGTAAGTATACACGGAATCAATATTTGGAAAACTTGTTCGAGGCAGTTTTCATTCCTTGCATGTCTTTTAGGTTTGTAATTTTAATATTCTCTAAGTAATCTCTTTGCTAAACATCTTGAAGTTTTTTTCTTAACCAGCTGTCCTTATCAAAGAAGTTCTGGTCTGGCCTAAATATCCTATAAGTCTGCTTAAGTCAGATTAATTCTTCTGACATATGAGTGTATTTTATTCCATCGTAATCGGTTGTAAGAGCCTCAGGTGATCAAGCCAGATACAGGCCACTCAATTTTGACCTGTATTCTGTAGTTCCCAAACAAAATTCTAATGAGATTTCTAGGCGGTGGGTTTGCCATTATTTTGTACTACTCATAATATTGGCAATTAATGAATTGATTATAGTTTTGCCAGACAAGAATTGATGTGAAGTAGAAGTTTGAACAAAATGTTTTGCATATTTGTCTTTTATGGGAGTACAACGATAGTTAAAACAATGTTGAGTTCATGGATCTTCCTCAAAATATATTAGTTTGCTTGGAGGGAAGAAAGCAATTAATTTGATTAAAAAAGGCGAGTTGTATTTGTTAATGTGCAACACTTTGGTTATGAAAGAAGTGTTATCTACGAAGGACGCAGGCTATTAAAGTGTGATTTTCCACCTTTATCAATGCAAGATGTGTTGATACATTTTGTAGGAATTAGGGGGATTTGTTATCGTGTCATGTTGAATATGAGATGTTAAGGGCAAAGCGCATTCTTATCCTTTTAATATTGTGTTGGATTTCAAATTTGGGAAGATGGAATTTGACTTTTAAGAGGTGATCGTGGATTCAGACCATTAAATTATGTTGTAAAGCACATTACATATTTGGTGGTTTCATTGCATATATGCATTTTTTTTTTTTGGAAAAGGCTCGATTTAATGAGTCGTTCTCCAGAAACATTATAGATCCATGGATATTGTTTGCCCTTCTTGTTGAAACCTATTTGAAGGGGCCATATCTAAATGGACAGGCCCTTCTATAGCACTCCATTTTATTTATAGATTGAATATGTAGATTGTTTACTCCTCATCCACATATAAAATTTCCTTATCCTTTTAAAGGATTTTTTGATATGTTGTTGATTCCAGCGCTGAACAAAGCTACTTAACATTTGAATATGGGTTAGATGATTTAATAGTAGTGAGGGGTGGTGCTAATCATCTATTTTTTTAAATAGCACTTATGTTGTTTTGACAAAATAATAATGTTCCTAGGTAGATGAAGGGCTCAGTTGACCAAATTAAAGTTTAGTTTTGAATTTGAGGTGACAAAAGTCAAATGCTTGAAGTTTTTCATTTTGGTTGATAATATATTCTTGATGAATGTTATTACCCTTTTATTGAGGATTCATTTTGGAAATATAAAATTCAATGAAAAAGTTGCATTATGTTTTAATTGCCGAACGATTAATGTTTTGAAAGTAACATCATTTGGTTTATTATGGTAAGTCATTGATGTTAAAGTTTTGTTGAATGATGTAAATGATTTATCTACAACTATTTCATCTAGGTTAAGTTTTTGGATCTTGCCATACCATTGTTTTAGCTACATTTAAAATAAACTTTGATTGCCAAAAAAATATTGAATGAGCGCTAAGTTTTTGATATTAAAAAGTTGTGAAGTACATTTTATATTGAATTTTTTTGCATATATAAGTTGCAATATGTTTTCCATTTAAACTAATGATGTTTTGTTTAATTTTTTCTTTGATAAGACTTGCTAAAAGAAAATTAAGGTTTATACAATCTATAGTTAATTATGATCTTTATTAAATATGGACAATATTGTTTATGAGATGATAAGTTTGAGCAATTAAGATTCGGTATGCAAATTATACACTAAAATCTATTCAAAACACCAATCTTCAAAATTTGAAACAAGGAAGATCACAATTTAAATAAAAATGAATTCAAAACAAAATTATACTAGCATCATGACCTCTTGGACCCAATCTTGCTTCAAATTTGACTTATGCTTGATTGCTTGCTCTTGATTAAATGGATTTGTTTAGACTTCGATTATTGGGATAGCATGTGATTAGCTTGACAATGGACTAAGATGATTAAAAGATTATGGACTGATTTTTCATGGATTGGTTGATAATATTGACATGGAGGTTTATGGATTTCATAGTTAGTTTACCCAAGAGATTTGCATGACTATTTATAAGGGTGGTGGAGGGAAATAAAAAGAATTTAAAATTCTTAAGAATCCTTTAGATTTAAAGGGTTCTAGAGAAGTGGAGAGGTTGGAGAAAGTTTTTAGAGTTAGAGAACTCTATACTTCATTAGGAGTTAATAAGGATTAGATAGGGTTTTAGGTAGGATTTAAAGAACTAGGTTTGTAGGGAATGCTATGGGTAGGTGTGTAGGGGGTACTTAGTATATTTTGAATTTAAAATTACCAAGTGGACAAGTGAAGGTGAAATGGGATTAATAGGTTAATAGAATATTAATGGGATAAATAATGGATTAATATAATGTGGAGTATGTAGAAACGTTAGTATGGTGTGAGAAATATATAGTGGGAAAGGGGGATTATATTATTAATTAGGAAAAGAGTTATTTAGTTAAATGAAATTAGTTGAGATAATTGGTGAGGTTAGGGGAGCATATTAGCATACATACATTTTGTCCCTCTTTGAAAGGGCGTTACGAGTGGATGAAGTAAGATCAATTATCTTTCAAAGAAGAACTACTATGTGAAAAGTTAGGAAAAATAAGGTTGCATGATGCCCCCTCGAGAGGGCATGTGGCAAAGAATGGACTGGGTGGCCACTCGAAAAGAGATGTGGGGTGGGTAAATAGTCACCATAGCAACAATGATTAGTCATATAGACCAATGCCTAGATAAGAGGCAAGTGGATTCGACGGATAAGATAAGTAATCTTGAGACAAAGACACATGTTATGGGAATGTGTAGATTAAGATAAATTATAGGCAAGGTCAAGAAACTAGTGGTCGAGCTACCCTTGGGTACTAGAAAGTGGCCAAGGGTTGCCTACATAGTTTGAAGAAACCTCGGGCCGATGTAATTTTGACTAAATGATAGATGACAATGATAAATTAGAATTTTAGGATGATGATGACTATTATACATGCTAGTTATTACATAAAGGATGCATCTCAGATGTTAGACATGAAGATAAAAGGATTAGGAGAAATGATTGGATGTGAGATGTTAAATGTTGATGACTAGAGAGATGATAGATGAGTGACTATAGGATATAGACGTGATGATAAAGGACTTGGAGGAATGATTGGATACTAGACAAGTGGACTTGAATGATTAGATTAAAAATAGAGGATTGGGATAAATGATTGGCTATGGGATGTTAGACGTTATGACATGTGATTAGAGTATAGGAGGAATGATGAGCGTGTCTATTATCAAGCCATTATTGTTTTAATAAGGTTATTCTTTCAATAAGGTCTCATCATAGTCTAAACAATCCGATGTAAATATAACACTAGACAGTATTCCCCATGATATAAGTATGATTAAGAGGATGTTGTGCCAAAGTGCGTGATTATAAAATGGGCAAATGGTGAACTTTGCATCATCAAGGGCACATAAAAGCATCATTATAGCTTTTGGTGTCACCA
Source organism: Torreya grandis (assembly GCA_037957365.1). NCBI lineage: Eukaryota > Viridiplantae > Streptophyta > Pinopsida > Cupressales > Taxaceae > Torreya > Torreya grandis. Next base: position 822,743 of record JARHVA010006808.1, on the reverse strand, counting down.
TAGCATCCTCATTTATTGCCCAATACATAAAAAGATTTATGCTACAAGAAAGTTCAAAATAAGATAAAAGAAAGATATATGCAAACATATATTTACAAATAAGTGAATGTAGACCAAATAAAACAAATAAAAACACATAGATCATACAAATAACACACACATACATATACACATCAAGCAAATAGGGTCCTGTTTATTGTATAAATGTGTAAGGATGGGATGAATGAGGATGATAATTTGATACCAACGATCAAAGATGGATAGACTTGCCTTGATCAGGATTAAGATGGAATGGGATTGTGAATAGGGTGTGCTTGAGCAAATTTTGACTTAAACACAGGGGCTAGTTGACTTATAGATTGACCATGTTTGAACTTAGATGAGAGGCGTAGGACTTATTAGGCTAAAGTGAAACTAGGTCAATGTTAGCTCAATATAGACTATATTTGCCTTATTTCAAAATAGGGGATGAAAAATAATAGGATGGATAGATGTGATTTACTTAAGGAAATGAGAATGGAGATGGATGTGAATGGGCGAATAGGCATAAGACAAGACACTGTGAAATATTTTTGGCTTTTTCTAGATTTTATGATTTTTAGGGTTTTTTAAATATTTCAATTTTTGGGTCTTTTGAGAATATGTATATATACTATAAAAATGGGGTTACTAGTAAAGGGAATACCAAGCCTAACAACCAAGATAAGTACATATGGAATAATGGATGGGATGAAAAAAGGATGAGGGTGAGGACCAAGGAAGAATCCAAACATCGAGTTGCCCAAGTGTCCATTGGAGGACATGTCAAGATGACTTGAGAACATTTCCCAAGACATATTCCACTCCCTTATGAGGGTCAAGACTAGAATAAAGGATGGACATGATAGGATGCAAGTTATGAAGGTAGATGATGGGTAGGAACAATGGACGGAGGGATAAAATAGGCAAGGAGGACATGGAGGGGATTGGCAAAGGATATTATGCAGATGAAATGGATTTGCCCCCAACTGGTGAGGTAAAATGTAGACAATAGACTATTTTAACATGATATTGGAAACTAGTTTTCATCATGGTAATTTCCCAAGGCACCAGAGGATTTTAAAAGAAAAATACTTTTGGCATCTCGATTTATTGCATATGGGTGTGACATGTAGGAATGTCAACACTTTCTTGAGCTTCAATGAACACTTATTATGGATATGTGTGATGTTAAGATGATGTTATCAATGCTAGATTCACTAATATCCTTATGAAATTTATTATTTCTTGATTTAGCGTCTCCTAACATTTCAACCAAGTGTTTTTGTCACCATTATGAGAGATGATGCTACTCGAGAAACTGATGCATGGTAGGGATGGAATTGGATGGTTTTGATAGTGAGGTAAAAGATGTGGATGAGTGATATGATGATGAATGGTGTGACTGTGAGAAGAGTGAAAATGGGGTTCAAAAGTTGCATACATAGTTGGATATGGTGGAGGAGACATTTTTATTTTATGCAGTATGCTAAATGAAGTTAAGGGATCCAAAACTTTTTTACTTATTTGCTATTTGATCCAAATATTAGGAGAATTATTAGCCATATTAATATTACTTTTGAAAGATTTTTGACTTGATGATGTTTGACTTGGACTTTGATTACCCCCTGGTGCATGAATTTGGGCTTCATCAAAGGAATTTAATCTTTGACTTGGTAGATGATGATTATTTTGAATTTGATGGTCCCATAGCACCTCAAGGATATTTTTACTAGGGGATTATGCCTTTTGACTTGGATTATTACGAAACTCTTCTTGAATTTGATTGATTATTTTTGGATCCTAGTTGACTTGATTATTTGGTTTTATTAATTGATTATTGGCTTAGATTCTTGTAGATCTAGCACACAAGATTGCATGTTGAGAGGAATCCAATGATGTGTGTCCCTATTTGTCCCATTTGGGGAGTGGGTTAGAGGTATCATTAACAAGATGAGGATGATTAGTAATGTGTGGTGAAAGGGGTGAATTAAGGGGATGATGGGAAACATAGTCCTCATAAAAGCTACTAGGAGACCCAACCATAACGTTGGAGTGTCCTTAGGAATCTCAAAAAGATCACTAAGAATCTTTGTAGAATTAACATCTAAAGTCAATTCATATCCAACTTGATAAACTTTGACAGATAAAACATTCAAGAATTACATTATGATATCATCATCCTGAGATGAATCAAGATTCATGCCTTGCAACTTGTTGACATTCAACTTAGAGACAACCTTAAAGAGATATGTGTTGGCATGGATTTTGTTATCTATTGTTGTCACTTAGATTTTCACCTCTTGAGGAGATGTATCATCTCTCCTCATCCAAGTGGCATAATGGAAACATCTCACAAGCTATGGGTAACAAATAAGTGAGATGAATCTCTAGATTTAAGGGCTAGCTCCTTGAATGTGTCTTGAAATGCTTTCACCTATACTAACTGATTGTTTATGGGGAACAGGGTTATAGTTTTCATGAAATGAAAACTATTCTAGAGGGTGATTCACCAAGATGTTTACCACAAGACTATCATACTCTACCACAAAGAGACAAGGCATGCAACACTAGTCTAAGAGTCCTAGAATGCACTAACATTAGTATTTCAATATGAAGGTGACATGTATGAAGACTATCCAAGGTAAGTGAAACCATAGATAATTTGAAGATAATAAGGCTTCCTTATACATGTAATAATAGATCCATACACTTAACAACACTTCATATGACCTGCTAGGCTGGAATCATTTGCATCAAACATGGAAGGATTGAGAGAAAACAAGGATAGATTAATATCCCTTAACCATTCACTATACATATCTTCATGCACTTTGAAAAGCTGATATATGAACTCAAAATAGATTGAATTTATTGTCTAAGGCAAATTACAATGTCAAAACTAGTAGGGCTTTGCCATACCTGGTGTGGTATTAGATTACAAAGGCCAAAATGGTAGTTACTTATAACATTTGAGAGAGAAGTGGGAAAAGAGGAGTCCAAAGGTCAATTAACAATTGTCATGATGAGAGGAGGATTTAAATGTGAAAAATAATGATGTAGGAGATAGACCATGCAAGGTTTGATAAGACAAATGGCTCTTAAAACTATGCAATTTATTAAATGTGGCATGGAACTCCTTATTTTGCATAAGAAAACTATCTTCATCATTCCCCCTTTTAGAACATCTTAAAACTAACTAGGGATAAATATAATTATTTAAATAAGAGGGACGGGTTATGTACATGCTTATCCATGCATTGTCTGCATTCCTAGTCATCTGGAAACTTTTGGAAGTGAACCATCATTGTCTACAGTCAAAGAAACTTTTTTCCCACACCTTGCACACTTGTCTTCTAAAAAGGCATCATTTTTACTTAAAAAATTGTACAAGGGAGTGGATGAAAATTGGAAATACCATCCATGGCCTTATAGGCATCAAGCACACCTTAAAATCACTTCTCCACTTGAAGTTTTCACACTTCTTACCACCATGTTCACCATGCCAGTTCTGACTAGCTGGGATGAGAGTTTTTTTTAGAACACTTAGGAGTTTTTCCAAGGCTTGAATGGACATGGGGAGTTATCTTAAGTCTAAATATTCCTTCCAAAGTTTATTTCATCTCTTGAAACCTCTTAGAACCTAAAAAATGCATAAAATAATTAAAAAGAGCAATTTTGTACCCTGTCTATACGGATTATGTACAACTCATCCTGATGGTAAGGAGCCTGACTGAGTCTTATACAACATCTAATAATTTTTCTTGTCATTCTAGTCCATTAGAATAACTTTCTATCCTTGTTTTCCCAATTGGGTCATTATTCAAGGTTTGGTAGGGTTTTAGCCTCATTTTGCTCTTAAGCTTTGTTCATGAAGGTTGGATGTTGGAACTGCCAAAAAAATTCAAAAATGCAAGGTTCAGGACCTCCATCAACCTCCCTAAACTCCCTTGGCCTCCATGCACATCCTCAGAGAATATGTGAGCACTTAAATTTGGTTTATCAAGCCTTTTCTCCACTTTGCACAAGTCTGAGTTATCCTAAAGTCCAAAATTGACCTTTTCATAGCTTCCTTTGCATCTCAAAAGCTCAGACACATCTATTGTACTTCCATAAAAATTCCCAAATAGATTATAAATATCACTAAGAGCTATAAGTGGAAGTAACATCTCATTTGAAGTCTAGGCCTAACCATGCCTAATTGGCCTGCTTACAAGTTTGAGGGTCTAGGCCATCCTGTTGGGGTTCCTTCCTCTGAGAGATGTTTCTATGTATTTCCTAGGTGTGTTTCAACTCCACACACCTATTTTTAAGTGATGCAGGGGCATACCTTGAGGACCCCAAAATGATTTCATTTTTGTCTTTTGGAAGTCTATTAGGTCACATATAGTTGTTAGAGGTCATTAGATGTCCATTTGTGGAGTCTAGGTTGTTCAAAAATGCAAAAAATTTAAACTATAGATTTTCTCACCAAAAGTTCCTTTTTGAAAATTTGAATATTGTTAAGTCTTATCAACAAATTTTTATGCATGTATGAGGGTATTTAGATGACACAAATATGTATAAGATTTTTATCATGGTAAAAGGTCCACAATATGTACTTTAGTTTATTGTCATGGTTTTAGACATGTCATATTATGAAAAATCAAGAACTATGTTATGTACCAAAATAAGACTTCTATGTAGGAAAAGATCAAGATTCATTTATGAGTCATCTTCTAGAAGTTTGGAGTCAATTTTTGTGTTAGTTATATTTAGGATTCCATTTGAGAGTAGAGGAATGGAGAATGTATTCTTGACAAGATTTGAAATGAAGACATGATGGATTTGTTTTATAAAACCTTATTATTTTTGAATGAAGGAATTACAGACCCTATTCAGTGGTCATTTGAAGTAGATAATTGTATTGGATTTGATAATGAAAGAATGAATGGAAATTATTTCTATGAATGTTGTAGGTATTTACAAGTTTGTGAGAAGATAAAATTTGAAGAGGAGAGATAACAAAAAGAATCCCTATTTAAGGTGATATAAATGTGGAACCCTATTTTCTGTATAAATTACTTGCTTATAGACTAAATTAGTTTTGTTGGTAAATGAAAGACGTGAATAGTTGTATAAAAAATAGTCAAGGATAAAGAATGACTATTTTTGTGAATTATAACTTAAGGAATAATAAAAGATATTTGGCTATAGACATTGCAAACACAAACTATGTTCTTGAGATGTTTGGTTGTTTACAAATTGAGTTTCATAATTGACAATCAAATGGAGATTGATAATGGTTTTAAATGTGTTAGGTTGTGGAGCTAAAAGCTTCACTGATGCAAACATGGAGGAGGTTACTGAGTTACAGAGAAATTGACATCGACAATGCAATCGACGTTGATCATCTTCAGTGTTCACAAAAACTGACATCGGTTATGGGTTAGCCGATAGCGGTCAGACAGGCACCAACGTTGGCAGCTTGTGTGTGCATGCATTTGCATGCGGTTCAAGAACTGGTCTTATTTTAGATGGATAGTTTGTTTGCATGTAAAAGACTAATTTTAGTCTTGAGTCTGCATGTCTAATTATTGTAATTAGAAGTCTAATTATTGTTTGTAATCAAGGACAAGGAAGAGATCCTTCCAATTGTAAGATCAGTTGATTTGCAGGTAGCAAAATCAAGGGAGATCTACATGGTAAGTAAGATCAGTTGATTTGTAGGTGTGCAAGATCAAAGGAGATCTACTTGGAGTACTTAGAGTACTTGGTGTACTGGCAGTATTGTTACTGACTGGTGGAGGGAACAACTCTGTGTTTGAGTTGTGGTTGTAATTGGTGTTGAGAGAAAGAACTCTTGAAGGAGAATTACTATACACTAGGTGTGGGAAGCCTGAGAGGTGTGGGAAGAGTGTGGCATCTCCTCATTGTATTCTTTTCTGGATGAGTATTAATACATATTGTATTGTCTCTCATATTCTGTGCTATTTCTAAATTCTAGTTACTTGTTAATTCTAGTTTAATTCCATGTTTAGTTGCTTATACAAAGGTAATCAATTATGCTCTCAAGAGCTATTAGATTCTGAAAAGTGGTCTCAGAGCTCAGGTTAGGTTCACTAACACCTTGGTTTTCAAAGTGTGTTAAGTGTTTGTTGATTACAGGTCACTCACAGGGGTTTCTTTTTGAGTGAGAGTATAACAATGGCAGAAGCAAGTACGCTAAGAATGGAGAAGTTTAATGGCAATAATTATCAATTATGGAGGATGTAGATAGAAGATTATCTATATCAAAAAGATCTATACTTACCATTGGGTGGGGTTGCATGCAAGCCCACATATATGAAAGATGAAGAATGGAAGGTTCTTGATCGAAAGGCTCTAAGATCTATAAGGTTGAGCCTTACATCGTCTGTGATTTCCAACTTATCATAGGCAAGTCAACGGTTGAGTTAATGGAATCTTTGGCAAATTTATATGAAAAACCCTCAGCTTTGAATAAGGTATTTCTTATGAAGCAATTATTTAATTTGCAAATGTTGGATGGTGGATCGATACACATTCATCTTAGTGATTTCCATGGTTTGGTAAACCAGTTAAATTGAGTCAATATTGTTTTTGATGATGAAATTAAGGCTCTCTTAATCTTATGCTCTTTACCTGAAAGTTGGGATAGCTTGGTAATGGCAGTAAGTACTACTGCGTCAGCTTCAAATATCTTGAAAGTGGATGATGTTGTTAGTGTAATCTTGAATAAAGAAATTCGTAGGAAAAGCACAAGTGAATCATCAGGGAATGCTTTAAGTGTTGAAATTAGGGGAAGGCAAAGAGAGAAGATTGAGCAAGGGAAATTAAGGATAGGTAGGAGATCCAAATCCAGGTATGGCAGAGTAATCTACTAGAAATGTGGAAAGGCAGGGCACATAAAGAAAGATTGCTAGGTGAAAGAAGATCAACATGAAGGAAATGAAGAAGCAGATGTTGTTGTAGGTATTGTTGCACATGATGCTCTGGTATGTTCCTTAGATAAAGTAGAATCTTGGGTTTTAGATTCTGGTGCCTCTTTCCATGCAACCCCAAATAGAAATTTTTTTCATGATTATGTCCAAGGAGACTTTGGAAAAATTTATTTAGGAGATGGAAAGCCTTGTCAAATGGTTGGCAAAGGGAAAGTGAAGCTAAAATTGCAAATAGGCAACACATGGGTGTTGAAGGATGTCATGCATGTCCCAGTCCTGAAGCATAGTGGACTCTTGGAAAGTTTCCAAGGGTGCACTTGTTTTAACAAGAGGTAAGAAAGTAGGTACTCTTTATCTATCTACTTGTATTACTGATTCTCCTTCTAGTTTATCTACTTCAATTGTAGATTTAAAGATGTGGCTTTGTAGGCTTGGTCACATGAATAAGAAGGGGATGCATGTTCTTGAGTCAAAGGATAAGCTTTTAGGTTTGAAAAGCATAGATCAAGATTTCTGTAAGCAATAGAAGAAAGTGACGTTTCTTGAAACTAGGTCAATAAGGAAGGTGGTAGCTTCTATTGGTGGATCTCAGTATTGCATAAAGAGGAAATCTGATGTTTTTGACAAGAACAAGAAAGCCTTGGTGTTTAAGGAGAAGATAATGGACAGAGATTAGCTCAAGGGGTTGAATAATTCTAAGCAGGGCAGTTTGAACAAAGTTTTGATTCAAAGTAAGCTCATGGGTAAAAAGTCATCACTCACAGGAAAACATAGTTACCATCATCGATCAGGTGGAACTGATGTCGAACAGGTAGGTACCAATGTCGGTCATGTGCAGACCAGAGTCGGTGGTGTCAGACAGGTGGACACTAACATCGATCAGAGGACTGGTGTCAGTGATCAGGTGGACACTGATGTCGATTAGTGAACTAACATCGACAGTCAGCTCAGTCACATAGAATCGACATCAGTCAGGTGTAGACTGAGAGGTGACCGAGATCGGTCACTGAGACAGATTGTGGGTGGACAACAAGCTGTCAAGGAGTCTCAAATGCCCATGAGGAGGACTGAAAGGGTAAGTAAGCCTCAAATTTGTTATTCCCCTTCTTTATACTACTTATTGCTCACTAATGGTCAAGAACCAAAAAGTTTTTTAAAGAAGCAGAATAGGTAGGATCCAGGAAACAATGGGAGCATGGCATAAATCAAGAATTTGATTTCTTGGAGAAGAACCAAATGGGAGATTTGGTAGAGTTGCCAGCCAAAATGAAAGCACTGAAAGATGAATAGATTCCTAGGTTAAATAAGAGAGAGAATGGACACGTGAGATAGAAGGCCAGGTCATATGGTCTTGAGCAAGCTCCAGGATAGTGGTATAGGTTTGATAGGTGTATGACAAAGAATGGCTTTAGTCAATGTCATTGTAACCACTGTGTTTACTTTACCAGGTTGGATAATGGTCGCAACATTATCCTATTACTATATGTGGATGATATGCTTGTTGCAGGTTCATACATGCAGGGATTTTTTGGGCTAAAGGTAAAGGTAGCTCAGAGGTGTTCCAGGAAGGATTTAGGAGGAGCAAAATTCTTTGACATAAATATTTCTAGAGACAGGGAAGATCACATGTTGATTTTTTCTCTAGATGATTGTGTGAATAAGGTAGTTATGGATGGACAGTTCACAGAACAGTGTCCCAATTCACATGATGAGGTTAAGTACATGTGTACTAGACCTGATGTTGCCCAAGCAGTGGGTGTTGTCAGTAAGTTTGTGGTCAATCTAAGAAAGAAGCTCTGGAGGGTAGTTCAGTGGATTCTCAGGTATCTGAGAGGGACCAGTAGCAAGTTAACATGTTATGTAGGGTCAAGTTCTTTTCTACATGGGTTTGTAGATGCGGATATGGTAGGTTACTTGGATGACAGGAGTTGCACCATAGGATGTGTGGTGGTTGGTCTTCAAGGTTGAACTTGAAGAGGGATACAAGCTAGGAAACAAAATTAGAGGATGTACAGGTACAGGTACAGATGCAGCTATTTATCTCTAAGTGGGAGATTGTTAGGTTGTGGAGCTAAAAGCTTCACTAATACAAACATGTAGGAGGTTACTGAGTTATAGAGAAAATGATGTCAGCAATGCAATTGATGTCGATCATCTTCAGTGTTCACAGAAACTGACGTCGGTTATGGGTCGGTCGATTGCGGTCAGACAGGCACCAACGTCAGTAGCCTGTGTGTGCATGCATTTGCATGCGGTTCCAAAATTGGTCTTATTTTAGACGGATAGTTTTTTTGCATGTAAAAGACTAATTTTAGTCTTGAGTCTACATGTCTAATTATTGTAATTAGAAGTCTAATTATTGTTTGAATGGGATCTATATAATAGACTCATGGGCTATATTATAATCAAGGACAAGGAAGAGATCCTTCTAATTGTAAGATTAGTTGATCTGCAGGTAGCAAGATCAAGGGAGATCTACATGGTAAGTAAGATCAGTTGATTTGTAGGTGTGCAAGATCAAAGGAGATCTACTTGGAGTACTTTGAGTACTTGGTGTACTGGCAATATTGTTATTGACTGGTGGAGGGAACAACTCTGTGTTTGAGTTGTGGTTGTAATTGGTGTTGAGAGAAAGAAATCTTGAAGTAAAATTATTGTACACCAGGTGTGGGAAGTCTGAGAGGTGTGGAAAGAGTGTGGCATCTCTTCATTGTATTCTTTTCTGGATGAGTATTAATACATATTGTATTGTCTCTCATATTCTATGCTATTTTTGAATTCTAGTTACTTGTTAATTTTGGTTTAATTCCATGTTTAGTTGCTTATACAAAGGTAATCAATTGTGATCTTAGGATCTATTAGATCTTAACAAAATTATTTTAATAGATTGGAAATAATATTTTTTAGATCATAGTTAAGTAAGGAATATTGACTAAATCATCTAATTTTTAGATCTTATCCTATTTTTTGTAAGTTCCCTATTTGCAGACTATGTATTGGATGATTGAAAGGATAAGATCAATACGAGACTATAAAATGATTTAGAACATATTGTAATTTAACTATGAATCCATTGAATGATATTGGTATCTTATGTTTGAACAAGAACACGGGATGAGTAGTTAACTCTTGATACAAACCTATAGAATAAGTATTTTCATGCATAGTTGAATGCATTTGGAGTTGAAAAACCTAGATAGAGGATTGGGAAGTGAGAGCCATCATTTGGATGAGTTAACCTAAGTCTATAAAGACCATAAAATTCCATTTGGAAGCTTTAAAATGTAATACAATGTCAGAAAGAGAATTATACCTAGTCTCGACTGAGATAATCCCCTCAAAACCCTAGATTAGGGTTTATTATATATCTACAGATTACACCATCCAAAAAGGGAAAAAATTATAAACTGAGCCTAATGCATGTGCTCTAATATAATATTATGGTTTTAAGGTGGTATAAAATGTCTAGTATGGTATTTAGGGGATTGTGTTATATTCAAGCTTAAAGAGGCCTAATTGGTGAGGGTTAGTAGGTGAAAAGAGGGTATAAGAAGGGAGTTAGTTATCCAAACCTTGTACTCAAGTATACCTTGATAGAGTGAAAAAATTTTAGGCTTTGGATTGTCATAAGAGAGTGTACTTTAAATATACTATGCTATTGTGGTTGACATAGTGTTATAAAGACTAATGACTAGTGTGTGCAAAGGTGAGTAAAGTGAAGACTTGGGTGTGGAAGTTGTAATAGGTTTGATGAATGGTGAAAGAGGGTAATTAATTCCATATAAAAAAGTTCAAAATCATTGGAAAGTATAAGAACCACAAGTGAACCTAGCACCATTGAATGAAATAGACTAAGGAAATTATTGTCAAGAGTGAGAACTATGATATAAATGCATAGAGTGAGTGAGTCTTGGTATATTATTTACATCATTTTGGTATCAGAGCTAGAAAAATATTTTATGAATTTTGAACAAGATTGACATTATGTGTTTTGAGGTGAAGTGTAGGATAGGGAACTAGATACAGTGCTCAATGGAGAGAGCTAATAGGGATGAGGAAGATTTGGTTACAATAATGACCTAGTTGATTACTCCATTGGTTATGAGAATGGAAGCCATTGAATATGTTCTCAAAGAGAGAGAATAAATATTATAAAGAGAAAGAGATGATATGTAGCAAGGTCATTTATTACCTTTGAAATCAAGGATGGATGAGAGAGAGAATAGAGAGGTGGTTCAAGAGAGACCACAAGAGCATGTAGTAACAATTCAAAATGGCATGGAGCAACACCATGCAAGAGAGATCAGACCATTGGTAGATGGTATATTGAGAAGGGAAGAAGGTCCAATAAGAAGAGGATCAAGATAAAGCTTTCAAGGGTAATGTTGGAATTGAAAAAGAGAAGGACACATGGCAGTAGAGTGTCCAAGGAATGTGAACAGAAGCATGTAGTATTAGATAGAGGTGAATGAGGAGAGAATACATGACATGAATGAGTCATTGCTCATGAGGAAAGTCTTACTATAGAAGAAGCAAGTTAAGGAACTAACCCAAAGGAGAATCCTATTTATAAGTAGATGCAAGATAAGAGGTAAAGTGTGTAATCTTGTCATTGATGGAGGTAGACTAACAATATAGTTTCATTAGAGATGGTGCAAAAGTTGGGATTGAAAATGATGCCATATTTAGAACCATAAAAAGTTACATGGGTTTAGAAAGGACATCAAATATTGGTAATTGAATAGAGTTGGGTTGAGTTTTAGATAGGAAGGTATAAAGATCAAGTGTTATGTGATATTTTGCCTATAGAAGTGTGTCATTTATTGCTAGGGAAACCATGGTAGTTTGATAAGCATGCCATACATGATGGTCAAAATAAAACATATACTATTAAGAAACATGGTGAGACATATATATTTGTTCCATTGAAGGGTGAAGAAGATAGAAGAAATGAGAGAATCATGATGATGATGACAAGGCAGTATTGGAGTCAAGCAATAGAGAGTTTGGGTTTGATCAAAACACCCTAAGAAGATAAGGTAAGTTATGTTGAGATGATTGGTATGCAACATTGTGAGTCCAAAATATGGACATGATATAAGGTAAATAAGAATGTGAGGTGGAAAAAATTAGTTGTCAAATGAAATAAGGTATAACACCTAAGAGAGTGATCAATCATGAGGATAATCAAAGCAAGCATGAAAACTAAGCATATGAGAGAGATGATAGTAGGATAATGATAGATATAAAAGCTAAGATGGATGAGCAATGGCTTGGGATTAAAACCAAGTAAATGAGGAATATGTAGATTGAAATGTATAAGAGGCATCTCAAAAGAGAGCTATGAAGGCTCTAAGTTTTATGTCTAATGAGTTGATTTGTGATGAAAATGTAGATATGGAGTAGAGAACCAAAGAAATAAGAGTAGATATTTTCAAATATTTGAAGGAGAGTATTGAACAAGAGGAGGATAATGATGAGATGGGAAATGTACAGCAAGCCCCTGCACAAGGTAACTATGTCAGAATGATAAATAAAGAAGATGAGAGATGGACAAGGAATATGTAGCCCATGGATATACAAGAGATTAAGGGTAGTCAAGATGATATTGATGAGCACCAACAAATCAAAAGTGTACATAAGTATGAGGTATGCAAAAGATAAGAAGAATTTGTGCATGAAGTGGAATGAGAATCATAAAGATCATTGGTGAAGGAGAAAGATGAATGCATACTTGTAGCAGTGATGAATTATAGAGATAAGGAGAAGATGGATCAATATGTAGAGGAGAAAGAATGGAATATACCTGTCAATCAAGAAGAAGGGGGTGACAACTATGTTTCATGTGTAGGTATGAATATGAAGTAGAGAATGCCTAAGTGTGGGGCCCAAGAGCATGTTCACCTCTATAAAAGGTAAGTGGAGGAAAACACCTTCAAAGAGGAGGTTCATTGCATTAAGGAAATAACTTATGCCAAGTGAAACATCAATAACTTGTGGCAAAACTTTCTTAGCTTGGTATTATGATGTAGGGACATCCATTGAGGACACAAAAATAATTTAATTTATATATTTTGGAAGTATTTTAGGTGTCATATAGTTTCTAGAGGTCATTATAGGTCCATTTTTGGAGTCTAGGTTGTTCAAAGAGGCATAGAATTTGAACTATAGATTTTCCTGCCAAAAGTCCCTTTTTGAAAAGTTGAATATTGTTAAGTCTTATCAACAAACTTTTATGCATGTATGAGGGTAGCAAGATGACACAAATATGTCTAGGGGTTTTATCATGGTAAAAGGTCCATAATATGTACTTTAGTCTATTGTCATGGTTTTAGACATGTCATATTATGTAAAATCAAGAACTATGTTATGTATCAAAACAAGACCTCTACATAGGAAAAGATCAAGATTCAGTTATGAGTCATCTTCTAGAAGTTTGGAGTTAGTTTTTGTGTTAGTTATATCGAGGATTCCTTTCGAGAGTAGAGGAATGGAGAATGTATTATGGACAAGATTTGAAATAAGGACATGCTGGACATGTTTTGTAAAACCGTACTATTTCTGAATGAAAGAATTACAGACCATGTTCAGTGGTCATTTTAAGTAGCTAATTGTATTGGATTTGATAATAAAATAATGAATGGAAATTATTTCTAATAATTTTTTAGGTATTTTCATGTTTGTGAGAAGAGAAATTTTGAAGAGGAGAAATAACAAAAAGAATCCCTATTGAAGGTGCTATCAATGTGGAACCCTATTTTCTATATAAATTACTTGCTTATAAACTGAATTAGTCTTGTTGGTGAATGAAAGACGTGAATAGTTGTATCAAGAATAGTAAAAGATAATGAATGACTATTTTTGTGAATTATAGCTTAAGGAATAACAAAAGATATTTGGATATAGACATTGCAGACACAAACTCTATTCTTGAGATGTTTGGTTGATTACAAACTGAGTTTCATAATTGACAATAAAATGGATATTGATAATGGTTTTAAATGTTATTAATGGATTGGAAAGAATGTTTTTTATATCATAGTTAAGTAATGAATATCGACTAAATCATCTAGTTTTAAGACTAGGTCATGAGTAGACCCCTATTTTTTGTAAGTTTCTTGTTTGCAAACTATGTATTAGATGTTTGAAAGGACACGATCAAGAAGAGACTAGAAAATGCTTTAGAATGTATTGGAATGTAAGTATGAATACATTTAATTATGTTGGTATCTTTTATTTGAACAAAAATGTGGGATGAGTAGTTAAATCTTGATATAGACCTATAAAACAAGTATTTTTCATGCACAATTAAATGCATTTGGAGTTGAAAACCCTGGACAAAGGATTGAGAAGCAAGGGTCATCACTGGGATGAGTTACCCCAGGTTTAAATAGACCATATAATTCCATTTGGAATCTTTGATACATAATACAACATCAAAAAGATAATTTTACCGAGTCTCGACTGAGATAGTCCCCTAAAAACCCTAGATTAGGGTTTCTTATATATCTAGAGATTGCACCATCTAAAAAGGGAATTTTTTTAGACTAAGCCTAATGCATGTGATTTAATAGAATATTATGGTTTTAAGGTGGTATAGAATGTCTAATATGGATTTTAGGGGACTATGCTATATTCAAGCTTGAAGAGGCCTAATTGGTGAGGGCTAGTAGGTGAAAGGAAGGTATAGGAAGGGAGTTAGTTCTCCAAACTTTGTACTCATGTATAATTTAATAGAGTGAAAAATATTTAGGATTTTGATTATCATAATAGAGTGCACTTTAACTATAGTATGCTAATATGGTTGATATAGTGTTATAAAAGCTAATGACTAGTGTGTGCAAAGGTGAGTAAAGTGAAGACTTAGGAGTGGAAGTTGTAACAAAGTTGATGAATGGTGATGTGCACCAATTTTAGGATTCAAGAAATATTATCAAATGATAATATGAACCCAAAATCAATGACACCAATAGGAATAGATAGAGAAAGTAAATCAGAATAGATAGAGCTTGCTCACCATCACTTTTACCTTCTCATAGCTCCATTCCAAGATTCAAATGCATGTGATTAGAATCAGATTAACAAAGTGATGCTTGATGTTGGATTTTGGATGATGGATTGGATGCTTGATCAAGGACTTGCTATGGGATTTCTAGAATAATTTTGGCATGGTTTTGGTATGAGCTCAATAGATCCCTTGAGAGTGGAGGGAGAGGTTAATTAAATATATAAATGGAGGGAAGATCAAGGGCTTAGATTTAAATTTGGGAGGATGAGATCAATGGTCGAAGAATTTTTATGAAATTTTTAATTCCATGGAAATATCTAGAATAGGAAAATTCTAGAGGAAGGGCGCTAATTTAGAGAGATTTATAAAATCCTCCAATTCTATAAATCTCCCCATAGGGTTTAGGGGTTTAAGGAAGGCTAGTGTAGGGTGGTGGGTGGGTATTTAGAATATTTTTGAATTTAAAATTGGATATTTGGATTAGGGAGTAGGTTAGTAGATAATGGGGTTTATTAAGGGCTAAATGAGGATTAGGATTCCTAGGGATGTAGGAATACCTAGGGGGTAGGCTAGAAGGTAGTTAGGTGGGTTTATGGGAATTAAAAATTCCCATATAATAGATAAATAGTATTATATTAGGATAATAAGAGATTAGGGAAAATTAATAAAGAGATGGGATGAAAAAGGTTAGTGAATATAGATTAATGGAAGGAGATATTAGATTAATGGAACATGAATGGGATAAATTAGTGGGATAAAATAGGATAAGTGGAATTAGTGTCAACCAATAGGCATATTAGTTGACTATAATAAAGCAAGCAATTTTAGGTGCATATATTTTTCCCCTCTTTGAAATGGAATTACGAGTAGAGGAAGTGGAAGGAGTGATGGTCTTTCAAAAAAAAAACATGTCATGGATGAATTGTTAGTAGATGATGTTAGTGGATATGAAAGGGCATTACGAGTGGAGGAAGTGGAAGGAGTAATGGTATTTCAAAGAAAAACCATGTCATGGATGAATTAATAGTAGATGATGTTAGGGGAATGGGATATTAGATTAATGGAAGGGGATATTAGATTAATGGAATAGGAGTGGAATAAATTAGTGGGATAAAATAGGATAAGTAGAATTAATGTCGACTAATAGGAATTTTAGTCAACTATAATAAAGTGAGCAAATTTAGGTGCATAAAAGTGAAAGAGGGTAATTAAACCCCTATAAATCAAGCTCAAAAGAATTGGAAAGTATAATAACCACAAGTGAACCTAGCACCATTGAATGAAATGGACTAAGAAAATTATTGTCAAGAGTGAAAACTGTGATACAAAGGCATAAAGTGAGTGAGTCTTGGTATATGCTCTACATAATTTTGGTATCAGAGCTAGAAAAAGATTTTGTGGATTGTGAACAAGATTGACATTATGTATTTTGAGGTGAAGTACAGGATAGGGAACTAGGTGTAGTGCTACATGGAGAGAGCTAGCAAGGATGAGGAAGATTTGGTTAGAATAATGACCCAACTGATTACTCCATTGGTTATGAGAATGGAGGCCATTGAATATGTTCTCAATGAGAGAGAAAAAAGAGTAGAAAGAGAAAGATATGACATGCAACAAGGTCAATTAGTACCTTTGCAATCAAGGATGAATGAGAGAGAGAATAAAGAGGTGGTTTAAGAGAGACCACAAGAGCATGCAATAGCAATAAAAAATGGCCTGTGGTAGAACCATAAAAGAGAGATAAGACCATTGGTAGATGGCATATTGAGAAGGGAACAAGGTCCAATGAGAAGATGACCGAGATAGAGATTTTACGGGCAATGTTGGAATTGACAAAGAGAAGGACAAAAGGAAGAAGATTATCAAAGGAATGTGAGTATAAGTATGCAGTAGTAGAGAGAGGTAAATGAGGATAGAAGGCATGATAGGAATGAGTCATTGCTTATGAGGATAGTCTTATTACAATATAAGCAAGTTAAGGAACTAACCCAAAGGAGAAGCCTATTTAGAAGTAGATGTATGATAAGAGGTAAAGTGTGTAATCTAGTCATTGATGGAGGTAGTACTAACTATATAGTTTCATTAAAGATGGTGCAAAAGTTGGGATTGAAAGGATGCCATATCTAGAACCATATAATGTTGCATGGGTTCAGAAAGAACACCAAATACTGGTAAGTGAATAAATTTGGGTTGAGTTTCAGATTAGAAGGTATAAAGATCAAGTGTTATGTGATATTTTGCCTATAGAAGTATGTCATTTATTACTAGGGAGACCATGGAAATTTGATAAGCATGCCATACATGATGGTCAAGCAAACACATATACTATTAAGAAACATGGTGAGACATATATACTTGTTCTATTGAAGGGTGAATAAGACAAAAGAGATGAAAGAATGATGATGATGATGATGATGATGATGATGATGATGATGATGATGATGATGACAAGGAAGTATTAGAGTCAAGAAATGGATATTTTGGGTTTGATCAAAACACCAAAAGAAGTCAAGGTAAGTTTTGTTGAGATGATTGGTATGTAGCATTATGAGTCCACAAAGATGGACATGATAGAAGGTAAATAAAAATGTGAGGTGGTAACAAGTATTTGTCAAATGAAGTGAGGTATAACACTTAAGGGAGTGCTCAAGCATGATGATAATAAAAGCAATCATGGCAGCCAAACATATGATAGAGATGACAACAGGATAATGATATATATAATAGCTAAGATGGATGAATAATGGATTGGGATTGACACCAAGAAAATGAAGAAGATGGAGATTGAAATGTATAAGAAGGTAGCTCAAAAGAGAGCCATGAAGGCTCCAAGTTTTGTGTCTAATGATTTGATTTGTGATGAAAATGTAGGTATGGATCAAGCAACCAAAGGATGAAAAGTATGTACATTCAAATTTTTGAAGGAGAGTACTGAACAAGAGGAGGATGTTGATGAGATAGATAATATACAACATGTCCATGCACAAGGTGACTATTTAGGAGTGATAAATCAAGAAGATGAGAGATGGACAAGGAATATACAACCCGTGGATATATAGGATATTGAGGGTAGTCAAGATGATGTTGATGAATAACAACAAATCAAAAGTGTAGATAAGTATGATGTATGCAAAGGAAAAGAAGAAGTTGTGAATGAAGTGGAATGGGAAGCACAAGGAGAATTGGTGGAGGAAGAGGAATGCATAGTTGTAACAATGATGAATGATAGAGATTAGGAGAAGATGGATCATTATGTAGAGGAGAAAGAGTGGAATATACCTGCCAAGCAAGAAGAAGGGGGTAGCATCTATGTTTTGTTTAACAATTATGTTTCATGTGCAGGTATGAATATGAAGTAGAGAAGGCATAAATGTGGGGACCAAGAGCATGATCACCTATATGAGAGGCAAGTGAAGGTAAACATCTTTAGTGGGGAGGTTCATTGCATTCAGGCATCAATATATGCGAAGTGAAACATCAAGAACTTGTGGCAAAGCTTTCTCAGCTTAGTAGTATGATGTAGGGGCATCCCTTGAGGACCCCAAAATGATTTCATTTTTGTCTTTTGGAAGTATATTAGGTGTCATATAGTTATTATAGGTTATTATAGGTCCATTTTTGGAGTCTATGTTATTCAAAGAGGCATAGAATTTGAACTATATATTTTCCTACCAAAAAATTCTTTTTAAAAATTTGAATATTGTTAAGTCTTGTTAACAAACTTTTATACGTGTTTTATTATTTTTGGGAAACTAGTGTTTAGTTCATAAACAATAAAGGGTCTGGAGTAAGGGGAAAAATCTAATCTAATATAGTAAAATACAAATTTTGATCAAATTAATTACACAAGATAATTAACTTATCTAGAAAAGTACACTATTTGAAAGCTTAAAAACTACTGCATAAAATAGGAAAATGTCAAGAATCTAGATCTGTCATTCATTCAATGAAAGTATAGGAGATATAAAAACATGACACTTCAAGGTTTAACTCTATATTCTAGGTCTTTCCATTATTGTCCAAACTAGTCACAAATATTTGAGTCTTTTGGGTTTTGTCCATGTCCCTGTATGAGCATGCCTATGAAATTTTGGATCCTAAATGCCAATGGAGCTCCTTTTAGAGATATTTTAATATTCAAAACCCTAGATCCATCTACACACATGAAATAAAAAATACATCAAAATCAAAATGGGGAAAAATTAGGTTAGGGGAAGTATGATCACATGATTTAGAACCCCTACTATCCTGATCACTACCTACATTAACCCTCAAACTAGGGTCTCAAATCAAATGTAGTTCTCCCTTAAGGAATGTGCATAATAAAAATGCATGGTAGATGCAAGAATGAACTTTTTCCTAGGCCCTTCCTTGATCAATCATACAAATATATGTATGATGTAGAATGCAAAGTTATACTATTAACTGATTTTTAACTATGTATTATGCCAAAGTAGTAAGTGCTAGATATAAAATGCCTTGTGAATTCCTTTATATAGGAGACTATTTGTTTTGAATATGAGAACTTTATTTGCATTTGGATGATATTAAAAATACAAAAAAAACTTAAGCATGAAGCTAATAAGGGATTGGGACTCATTCAACGAGGAAACCTAACTGTTAGGGACTCAAAATGCCATTGGATAAGAGTGCTAGAAATGGACGCCCTAGGGTATAATGTTATTGTCCAATTATGAAGCTCCTATCCTCTAAGCTTGGGACCTATGGGGTTGGAATTAACATAGGAAATATGACCTGGCTAAAGTAGAATGATCATTTGAAAAGCTCAGGATGATCGAGAATAAGCAAAAAGGTGACTCAAGAATGAAACAAGACCAGGATGAGTAAAAATAAAAGACATGGCTAATGTGAATAAGGCTTATATTATCTAGTCAGAATCTCCTAGGAAAGGACTATGAAAAAACATGATAAGTGTGGTTTTTTGACCAATTTAGGGTGTATACATCCCCCCCCTTTTATTCTAATGATGCATTGAAATGAAGTACTAGAGTAAAAGAAAGAAAAGAAAATGCATACCTGAACCTACCTAGGTGGAGATGAATGTGCTTCAAAAGGGTCCAACTCACTTCCTGGCTAGGGAAGTGGATGGAGAGATGAATAGTGCTTGAAGAAAGAAGGAATCCCTAAAATGGATGCCCCCTATACTGAATCTAAAAGTGGAATCCATGTAACATGGATGAGGGCAATGCTCGTACCCTATGTTGAATCTAGCTAAAAATGAGGAATGCTTAGAGGCCTAAAACCAATGTTTGTCCTTTTTCCCACATAAACTCATGTAATATGGAATGTGTGTATAAAATATGTATGCTATGAAGAGCAAAATTTATCATGCTCCCAATCTGAATATCTAAATTGGAATTAAGAAATGCTTGGAGGCCCAAAGCTAATGTCTATCCTCTATCCCATATAAACTCGTGTAGTATGGGTCTAGGTAATATAATGGGCCAACCATTGTAGATGACCATGTGATCCAACCTAGTGATAATTTGGGTACAACTAGGTGTAAACTAAAATTATGGTAAATGTGCAAGAAGAGAATGGCATGTCTTTCCATTCCATCTGTATGATCTTGAGTGATGAAGAACATGAACATCTATGCCATGCCCCCAAATCTGGTAAATGAGTGATGCATTTATATAATATATAAATTTGCATAACCACATGTGATATGACCTATCATGCCATGCCCCATGTGCAAAATTTGATATTAAAACACTATGCTCTACACTATGCCTATAATATACTATCTGGTCTTGTAACTATGTCATGTTGTATGAATATGTATGTGTGAGATGTGTAGTAATGTACATGCCCCCAAATCTGGTACCTGAGTCTGAATATGTATCAAAGTTACTATGAATCCATAAACTCTAAACCACTATATCTGAATAGTCTGTGTATCTATAAACTAAAGGTATATCCCTTTGAAAGTCTTGAATAATGCTGAGTAACCCATTTAATTTGAATCATTATATATTTTGATTGATATGAGTTGAATATAATAATCTGATTGTTGAACGTATATAAACCCTGGTGTATCCATCTATGAGAGTGGATGGGCATGCTAGGTAGGTGTAGAAATAGGAATAGTAGGAATGATGCCCCTATTGGGGAGAAGGATAAAACTTGTGATAAAGGAGGTCAAGCCAAAAGTGATGACCAGTGGCGTAATAAATAGAAATAAGGTTGGTATATTTTGAATTGATTGAGAAGTTATTTGATTGATTAGACTGAGTTGTTGAAAGTGGAACAAGTTTTGATTGATGAGGACCAAGGTGTGTCTCAGAGTATAAAAGGAATATAAAGATGATTATGCTGTAGTATGAAAATGAGGTAGTAAGAGAGTTAAGGTTGAGCGATGTTGAAGGTATCATTGTCATGATTCTATGGAAGAAAATGGTTTGAAAAATGGAGTTACGAGGTTTAATTTATGGGCAAAATAGTATTTTGCTTTGATTGAGAAAACTGGGTAATATAAGAAATTAGATTGATTCTCAATTCATTTGTGTATCAAATATTTTGAGATTTGGAGCTTTAGAGTGAGAGATATGCCTAGGAGATGAGCACCTACCATAACCTAGTTTGAGCAGTTGGCAGCCCAAGTTGAGGCTGGTGGTGATGTTACCCTAGTAAGCAGCTGAAATGCTTGATTTTTATTTATTTTTAGGCATGTTTTGGATGTTTTGAGCTCATTAAAGTATCCTAAGAAATTTTTTACTAGTTTTAGTGCTCCTTTCCTACATCCAATGCTCTTATCTAGGTTTCAACACTCTTGTATAGGCTGTAACACTCTTTTCCTATACTCAATGTTGTTGCCTTAGAAGCTTAATTTTTTAGTGATGTTACTTTATTGTTGACTATTATTCTATTTTGGATTTTGATTTGGCATTGTTGATTGATATATATGTTTTTTTTGGTGTTTTTAGGGTGAGGTGTGGATGAGAGAGTTCTATAGGGGCCAAGTGATGGAGACATTAAGGATGTTACCATTATTTGCTAATGAGAGAGATGTCATGAATAGGGTAGGGTTGGGTCATGTGTCTGACCTAGGCACAGTGCAATGTAGATACATGTACTTTATGTCTTCCTATAGGATATATTACTATGAATCTAAAGGATATGTATCACATTTTTCATTTTTTAGTTAGTGGATGATGTGTGATGTTACAAGATGACATGGGTGCTAATGCTATTGATCATGCATCTTTGTATTTTGTTGGTGTGCCCTCAAGTATACATCAGAGAGGGAGTGATAGTGATTTATTATTTTTATTTATTATAAAATATAGTGTTATATGATTGCATAAGTGGTTGGCTATTTTGTTGGCCTCATTTGTTACTATGGATGGGAGTGGAATATTGATTGCATATAGGATGCATAGGATTATGCATAGTGTGGAGGTGTATGACACTGTGTTCTTATGGGGTAGGACTATTCTTTCCCACCTATGTAAGGATATTTATAAGTTTACACATGAGTCTTTTAGTGTTGGTGTGAGTGTAACTACCTTATTGCATTGTTGGGCTTATGAGCATATAGCAGTTATGCAACTAACTAGACTACCTAGAGTAGAGTGAAAACCTTCATGGCTATTTGGGGAGCAATGGATGAGTACATTGGCTATATGGTATCCTAAGATGGATCATTATAGACATTTTTTAGATAGATTAGTGGCTTATGATATCATATAGAGGCCCTATATAAGATTTCCTAAGTCGTTCAAGGATGGAGTGTAGTTATGGTATAAGAGGGTAATTTGTTAGATACATGACCACTAAGTTAGAGTATATGAGCATTTTTAGTATGAACATGTGAATAGATATTTTGAGGTACCATAGGATGTGCCCCCAATAACATAGTTGTGAGTGAGGAGTGTACGAGCACCTATGAGGGTAGGAGCTCATGCAAGGCCTATGGAGGCTGAGCTTGCACCATTACCTTTGGATGTGCAAGATGCAACTATAGATATTCCTAATGTGGATGATGTTGGATGTACATAAATGTATATTTCATGGTGAAAAAGTCAGTGGTGAGATCCATTGTACCCTATTTATGGAATGAATGCTCCAGAATATAAGGATCCTCAATTGATATAGATGATGGGAGGTAAGCAATAATTTCATTTGAATTATATATAAATTTGGGCTTTTATTTTGTTTTGAAAGTGTATATCTAATGTAGTGTTGTACTTTGTGTATAGGTGGAGTAAGAGGTGCTCAAGATGAAGCATAAGCTAGGATAAGAAGTGGAGATGATGACTATAGGGAAACCATCATTGAGTTGACACTCCAAGAGCTCACACAACATGTTCCTAATGATGCAGTGGAGGAGGGTTTAATAGAATGAGTGAAAATTATGGTTGGTATTCATGCTCATCTATTTTATATGGCTTATATAATGAAAACTTCATATGTTAGGACAACAAGAAAGAGAGACGAGATGAGATCTGAACTAGATATGCATCGGATGCCTTGTCCTGATTATGGTTTTGTTAGCATGAGGATCATGGATGAGTACACATACCTTTAGAGGAAGTATGTGGAATTTCATAAAGAACATGGTTGGCTATTATAATGAGAGAGTCATTACAAGAGGAATGAAATAACTCAAAGAGGTGTGGGGTCATCATATGCTTAGTTCAAGTTGGGTTCACCAAATGTTTTATTATTTTTGGGAAACTAGTGTTTAGTTCTTAAATAATAAAGGGTTTGGAGTAAGGGGAAAAATCTAATATACTATGGTAGAATATAGATTTTGATCAAATTAATTACATAGGGAAGAGAATTAACTTATCTAGAAAAGTAGACCCTTGCTAGTAGGTGAAAGGAGGGTCTAGGAAAGGAGTTAGTTATCTAAACTTTGTACTTAGGTATAATTTAATAGAGTGAACAATATTTAGGCTTTGGATTATCATAAGAGAGCTCAATTTAACTGTATTATGCTATTATGGTTGAGATATTACTATAAGGGATAATTACTAGTGTGTACAAATGTGAGTAAAGTGAAAAATTGGGAGTGGAAGTTGTAACAGGGTTGATGAATGGTGAAAAAGGGTAATTAAAACCCTATAAAATAAGTTCAAAAGAATTGAAAAATATAAGAACCATAAGTAAACCTAGCACCATTGAATGAAATGGACTAAGGAAATTATTATAAAGAGTGAGAAATGTGATATAAAGGCATAGATTGAGTGAGTCTTGGTATATGCTCTACATCAACAAGGTCCTATCAACTTATATCCCACCCTTCTATCTCCTTTTCTTAAAGACTATAGACTTTGCACATAAGGGGAGTGCCCTCTATCTAAGATAAAATAGAGGGAACTTCCCCTATTTGTCTAAATTAAATAAGTATTAGAGGGGATTATTAATGTCCTATAGATAATATGTACCAATTTTGATCCCTTGGTATTATTATTTGGCCTCCCAAATTCTCAAAGACCTAAGACAAACTATAGGTGAGAAAATTGTCTGCAGGGTTTTGACATGTGAACTATGCCTTGATTGATAGAGTTCTCTCTTTATTCCTTATTCACCATGAGAGATGATGGGATATTATTACCTATCTTGAGGTCACTTTTTGATCATGTAAACCATTAGGCATCTTATGAACTATGCTTTTTTCATGCTTTACCTTGACTGTCCTAGACTGGGGTGATAGATTGTGATTGTATTCTTCTTTTCAGTAGGTGGTCACACATGATTCAAGATTATAGTTAATGCATAGAGGTCTATTTAGAATCTCCCAGTATCATTTAACATTGGTTTTAACCTATTTGTATCATATATATACACTTCCCACACTCACAATACCTAAACTTACTCACTACCTTTCTCAGTCAAACACAATCAACTATGTTGGGAAAGCTAAAACCGTGTAGGTGAAGATTTCTTGTTTGATAGGTTACACATCATTTTTTGAGTCCATAAACCATTTATAAACTTTTTCCATCATCTAAAATTAATATTTCCATGTTTAAGCCTCCAAAATGGACTATGCACACCTACAACAAGCTGTAGGTGAGCATTCTTAGAGTTAGGCACACTTATAGGTGTGAATATGGTCAAAGCTCAGTATATCAAATTCATTTGATAATATGTATGTTACTTGATATGCATTTTCACCTGATAAGGTTGTTCAAACATGAAAACATTCATCACATAAAACCTTGAATGCTAGAGTCATCTTGGAGCTTAAAATACTATAGGTTTCATTGCTCATGTTTAGTGCATAAAAACACAAATTTGGGTCTCCCAAAAACCAATTTATACTGATAATCTATCCTCCAAACTTTGTAGATATGTTTTCATATGTAGGGGATACAAGAAAAAGCCATTAAGATGCATCAAAATTCCTTATAGCCCTATTGTATTCTATCAACCAAATTGCCCAGACCTCTATTTTCTTATTTCAGGGAAAAAGGTCCCTGAACAAGTCTTTTCACCTTTGGAGATACCCACCCATATTGTCCATCCAATAACATTTCAAACATGTGTATCATGATATATTTAACACCCTGGGATTACAATAAAAGTTATAACCTATCCAAATTCTTCCATCAAGTACCCTTAGCTCCCTTTTAACCCCACCTATAGGTGGACATTGTCATATACAAACAACAAAGGTATGTTTAGGTAGTGTGCATTATTTCTGATTTATCATGATTTTAAAGCCTATATTAACACTAAAAATTCATCTTCACACTATCAAGGATATGAAATAGTGTCAATACCTCCTTCTAAATGTGAATTCCTCTGTGATAACACCTATGCATTTTAGTTATAGAGTAAATTGACTGCATGATTCTTGTGACTACAACCTCATGGAGTATTGCTTGGAGAAAAATATTGGAAGGAAAATTGGACCAATACGACATTATAAAAATGAGGATCAACCCATCAAAACTTAGTGAAGTCACCAACAAAGCATGAGGATTTTGAAAATGATGGAAAACTGCCTATAGCATAAAAAGATTTCTTATCTCACAAATTGAGATACTTGGCCCATAAAAACACTTTAAAATGATAAAACAAAAATGGATATAATTAAAGGGATTCAACATCCTATATAATCAATCCCAATATTTGGATTGTGCACAATCATCCAAACAAGAGCAAAACCTGTAGGGTGCACATATTAGCAAGTAGAAAACATAGTCAACTTGGTAGGGATGATTAATAAATCATAGTTGACCAATATTTGAAATATTGTTATGGAAATTAATATATCTAATTTTAACTTCACTTTCCAAAGGAGTTTGGTTTGAAACCTCCTCAACTAGCCATTCTAAACACAAACTTGCTGACAACTTTTGTATGTCTAGAAGGGCAATGAATGAGCAAAATGGTTTTAGAATGAAAATAGAACTTCCATAGTATGTCAATAATGGAAATGATTTTAAGGAATCTAAAGAGTCATCTCAAAAGCTTCTCCCATGTGTCACACTCCCTCATAGGTCGTACAAGTGCCAAACTCTTCCTTTTTCTGATTTCTTGATTTTCAGTTAGATAACCTAAATTTATTAGATGAACTAACATTCTTGATAGGTAATTTTACCTCTTGGATCTTTTAAAGAAAAATAAGACACTTAGACACCTTGAAAATTATGCCACTTGCATATATGACCCTTAAATGACTAATAAGTGACTCAAAATGACACAGATTAATTAGACCATGATCAAGGTTAAAATAGCATTAAATTACAACAAATAAACTATAACACACCCTATGACAAAATATTGGACACTTATATAAGTTTTTACTATCAGGTATTGACCCATTTTGACTTGTGGTCAAAATGGTCAACATCTTTGATGATTTACCAAGGGTGACATGCTTGCTATGCCATGACCAGTTGCCTAATCCTATCCATTGGGATATGGAGTCACATGTACATAGGTTTGACACACACTTTACCTTTGAAAACATGTAAAACATAAAGAAAACCAACAAGAAGAAACACATAAGATAAAAAACTAAGCAAAAACACACTTGTGGTTTATGTGCACTTATGGAACACACACATCAAACTAAATAAATTGAATCAAACACTAACTAACCTAAATTGAAAACTCCCTCCTTGATCAAAGGTGAAGTTTCAAACCTTCCTTGATTCATGAAATAAAGGATTTAGTGAGACATGTAGCCTTTTTACCTTTAGCATTGATGCCTCCATCTTCTTCATGGTGTTTTCCAACTTCATTGGCATGATGTTTAATGAGAACCAAACAGCTCCATACAATTTGGATATGGAAATAAACTCTTCTTTCATCCAAAAATACTCAACTTTATCATATGGATCCTCAATTAAAACCTCCAATGGTGGTTTAACAAGTCATACCTTCTTTATTTCCATAGTTCTCTCAATAAGATTGGGTTTCTTCTTAGCTACAAGTTCTTCTATCTCATCAAGGAGCTTTGCATATTCTATCCAATCTTGGTCATTATCTTTCATGGAAGACTCTTTCTTCAACTTGTCATGTAATTGACCCTTAACTTGGTAAAGATATTCAATATTTTGAAAGAGTTTCATTTACATCTATAAATCATTTTCATCCTCCTTGTCATTTAGAACCACCACCTCTTCAACCTTCCCTCCTTGATGTATGTGGTCATAAAGATGGTTTTTTTCAAGCTCCAATGTAGCTGAAGGTGATTCAAAATTAGATGAAGGTATTGAGTCATCTCTAAGAACTATGTCTTCTACCTTGGTCTCATGAAACTCCTTTAGGACTACCACTTCATCAAGAGTGACTTGAACTTCATCCTTGATAGTAAACTCCACTTCATTCTTGATATGGTCATCCAAAACTTTATGATCAAACATGGAGTCTTCTTCAAATACCTCTCTTTTCAAGTCTTGGTGACATTCCTCATGGAAAACTACAAAAGAGTCTTCAATATGTTTCTACTCATTCAAAAAGTTGGGATTGCCCTTTTGTTCACCAAGGGGAGTCCTTATGGTGATTTATTCCTCATAGTCACTCATAACATCTTATTAATCAGACATGAATTGAGTTTTCTCTTCTTCACTTGCTTCTCTCAAAATGGGCTCTTCCTCAAGAAGGGGTGAGGTGGAAAATTAATGGATGGGATTATGGGTTTGAAGTGAAGGAGATGGAACATGAGATGTAGTGGAAGGTGAAGGAGTTAGAGATGGAGTGTCAGATGAAGGAGAGAACTTGGGTGTGGATTTAGGAAAGAGAAAAACACTAGTAAGCTTATAGGGAAGTGACATATTAGATTGATTAAAAGGAATAGCATCTACATAAACATGATATACATCTTGCCAATAATTTTCTTGAAATTCTTTAGCATCAGCATGTTCATTTTTTATCTCTTTATCCTCCCACATACTTATCCTTTCTATTGATAATTTAAGGCACTTATTTAACAAGTCCATTTGTTCCTTGATATCTCATTGAGTTCATTTTAACTCCTCATACATCTTCAAGGTCTGCATATGACATTGGGCAACACATTTCAACCATTCCATGAGATGGTTAGGGAGCACATCATACTCATCATCCCATGTTCTCATATTCTCTTCATTAACTAATATGTATGGTATGGATGCCAACAAGGACTTGATATAATATGGAAAAAATGGAAGAAGAGGGTAATGATGGGGATCAAGACCAACTTCAAATTGTTGTATTAGAATCTCTAAGAATCCAACCCTTGCATCTTGATATATTGATCTAGAATCCATAGAAACATCTTGTTACTCATGATAAGACTCACAAGAATACTCTTGATTTTGATAGGCATCATGGTATGGATGGTAAAACTAATATTAGGATTGGTAGGAAGACATTTTATTATAGGTATCTTGTCAGCCTTATTCATAGAATTTTCCAACAACATGGTGTCCATATGAAGGGGAAAATGAAGGGCTATAGGGTTGCCATGGATCATAGGATTTATAGTCATATTGATAGGATTATTGAGGGGTAAAAGGTGATTCATAGAAAGGTTGATAAGGAGGTTAATGATAGGAGTATTGGCCATAATTATTCATATACACCTAATATGTCAAAAGAAACACAAAAATTGATCAAAATTTTCAAATAGATATACCTAGAATGCTTAAAAATAAAAGTTATCATTTGGAGTTGTCATTGGTGTTACCTTGCTTACTTCCAAAATCTGATTAGAGGAAAGACACACCAAAAAACTTCCCACTCCCTTGGACCTTGGTCCCATTAGGTGTACCAAAAATTGTTTTCACTTAGATTTTAACCCTTGAGGATATGTCTCAGCTCTCCTCATCCAAGTTACACAATGAAAACATCTCACAAGATGTGGGTAACCAATAGGTGAGATGAATCTCTAGATTTAAGGGCTAGCTCCTTAAATGTGGCTTTAAAATGATTTCACCTATACTAACTAATTTTTTATGGGGAAAAGAGTTAGAGTTTGCATGAAATGGAACCTATTTTAGAGGGTGATGCACCAAGATATTTACCACAAGACTATCATACTCTATAACAAAGAGATAAGGCATACAACACTAGCCTAAGATTCTTATAATGCACTAACATTAGTATTTAAATATGAAGGTGACATGCATGAAGACTATCCAAGGTAAGTGAAACCATAGATTAGTTTTAGATACTAAGGCTTCTTTGTATACTTAAGAACATATCCATACACTTAACAACACTTCATATTACTTGCTAGGCTAGAATCACTTGCATCAAACATGGAACGATTGAGAGAAAAAAAGCATAGATGAATATATCTTAACCATTAACTATACATCTCTTCACACACTTTGACAAGTTGATATATTAACTTAAACTAGATTAAAT
Organism: Torreya grandis; assembly: GCA_037957365.1. Taxonomy (NCBI): domain Eukaryota; kingdom Viridiplantae; phylum Streptophyta; class Pinopsida; order Cupressales; family Taxaceae; genus Torreya; species Torreya grandis. The sequence continues at coordinate 792,941 of JARHVA010006808.1, read as the reverse complement.
TTATTTTTTAAGGAAAAGTACAATGTCAAAATCAGCAAGGATTCACTATACCTAGTATGGTATTAGATTACAATGGCCAAAATGGTAGTTTATTATAACATTTGAGAGAGAAGTGGGAAAAGAAGAGTACAAAGGTCACTTGAAAAGTTATCATGCTGAGAGGAGGAGTTATTTGTGTATAATAATGAAGTATGAAATAGACCATGTAAGGTTTGATAGGACAAATGGATCTCCAAACTATGCAACTCATGAAATGTGGCATGAAACTCCTCATTATACACAAGAAAACTATCTTCATCATTCCCCCCTTTTAGAAAATCCCAAAACTGATTAGGGACATATCTAATGATTGAAATAAGAGGGATCGGATATGGACATACTTATCCATGCATTGGTTGCATTCCTAGTCATCTAGAAACTTCTAGAAGTGATCCATTACTGCCTACAGTCAAATAAAATCCTCTTTCCCACACCTTGCACACTTGGATTCCAAAAAGGCATTAGTTTTTCCATGAAAATATATACAAGGGAGTGGATGACACTTGGCAAGACCTTCCATGGCGCTAGAGGCATCAGACACACCTTAAAATCACTTCCACTTGAAGTTTTCACACTTCCCACCACTATGTTCACTATGCCAGTTCTAATTGGATGAGATAAGAGTTTTTATTAGAACACTTAGGAGTTTTTCCAAGGCATGAAATTAACACGAGAAGTTATCTTAAGTCTCAATCTTTCTTTTAAAGTTTATTTCATCTCTTGAAACCTCTTAGAAACTGTAAAATACACAAAATAGTCAAAAAGAGCAATTTTATACCCTATATATATGGATTCCATACAACTCATCCTGATGGTAAGGAGTCTAACTAAGTATTCTAAAACATATCACTGTTCTTGTCATTCTGGTCCATTAGAGTAGCTTTCCATCCTTGTTTTCCCAATCGAGTCATTATTCAAGGTTTGGCAGGGTTTTAGCCTCATTCTACTCTTAAGCTTTGTTCATGAAGGTTAGACATTGGAAATTCCAAAAATTTAAGTTTAAGGACCTCCATAAACCTCCCTAAACTCCCTTTTCCTCCATACACACCCTCATAGAAGATGTGAGCACTTAAATTGGTCTATCAAGCCTTTTCTACACTTTACACAAGCCTAAGTTGTCCTAAAATCCAAAATTGACCTTTTCATGGCTTCCTTTACATCTTAAAAGATTAGAAACATCTATTATACTTCCATAAACATGCCCAAATGGATTAGAAATATCAATAAGAGCTAAAAGTGGAAGTGACATCTCATTTAAATTCTAGACCTAACCATGCCTAGTAGGCTTGCCTGCAAGTTTGAGGGTCTAGGACATCATGTTGGGGTTCTTTCCTCTATGAGATGTTTATATGTTTTACCTATGTGCATTTAAGCTCCACACACCTCTTTTCAAGTTCCCATAAACTTATGTTCCATCCTTCTATCTCCTTTTCTTAAAGACTGTAGATTTTGCATATATGGGGAGTGTCCTTTGTCATGTAAGTATTTTAGGAGCTTCTTAAGGTCTTATATATTCTCTATACCAAGTTTTATCCCTTGTTATTATGATTTGACCTCCCAAATTCTCAAAGGCCCAAGACAGACTGTAGGTGAGCAGATTATCTACAAGGTTTTGACATGTGAATTGTGCCTTTATTGATAGAGTTATCTCTTTATTCCTTATTCACCATGAGAGATACATAGGATATTATTAACTATATTTAGTTCATTTTTTTTATCATGTAAACCATTATTCCTCTTCTAAACTATACTTTGTTTTGTTAGTGTAAGTTTTGTATTTTTCCCAATTTTTTTAATTAAGAATATTATATTTGTGCACATGGAGTTTTCCTAAATTTGGGGGATAGGATTGATTATGTGGAGATTGTGTGTCATAGTGTGTCATAATATAAGTAACTCCATTGACTGGTTATTCTGGGTATGGGAGTTACTCCTTTATTTTGGGCACCTATCACCACCTTTCATGGAGGAGTTACATTCTATTCATGGGGTGCCTTGACCACCACTTGAGGAGGAGTTAAATTTGTGATCTATTATTTGTATTCTCCATTTTAGCCTATTTCCTTTAATAAATCATTGTTTTTTTCCACTTTTTGTTTTGTCTCTTGCAATATTCTTTTATGCAATCTATTCTTACTTTAACAACATAGGGGTGTGCACAAGCATCATCTCATGAGATCCTTCCAGCTTGATTTCATGTTATCTAGACTTTGAAACATCTCTGATATGGTATCAGATCCTACCTATGGTAAATTTTAGTCTTTTTTTATTTATTTTTAAGCTTTCATTCAAAATCATAAGGTCTTTATTAGATTATTCAGAATGTGTGTTCTTTTATCTTTTGATTTCATAGATTGGTTCTCCTAAATCTATTTGAAGGTCAATATAAAGGTGGAATGCTTAAAAACTATTCATCTACATCGAGTTGTTTGTATGGTTCTATTTTTTGGCTCTGTATATTTTCAAGAAGACTTTGATTTTTGTGGCTAGTTTTTCATTTGACTATTCTTTTGAAAACTACGCTCTAATCATAAAGAATCATGCTAAAAGTTTTTTGGGTTTGGTGTGCCTTTCTCTTAGATTTTCAAATTATTTTAAATATTTTAATTTTTTTAATAAATCAATAATTTATGGTGTTTTTATTAACTAGCACTCAAACAGAACCGAATTTGGTGATTGTTGCTAAAGCCTTTTTTATTATTTTTTAAAAACAATATATTAAGAAAGGATTGTAAGAGACTTGTAATTCACTTGAGAAGGTTTGTAATTTAATTATAGTTCTATTGACTGGTTGGAATACTAGGTTACCCTTGACTAAGTGCTCTTTTTTAAGTTCAAAGTGCATTTTTTATCAATAGAACTATTTTATGAGAAATTAAAACTTTAAAATCTTGCAAACGGTAACTCAAAATTGAGTGTCATTTTTTGCAATGTTACTTGTTTTTATATTTTCCACACATTGGGATAATTTTAAAAAAAAATTCATTACTTGATAAAGTGTTTTTTTTGGGTCTCACCTTGGACACATTTTTGATTGAGCTCAATGCCCTGTTTGCATAAACTTGTCATTTTGACTTGCACTGATTGCTCTAGATGCATTATTAGTTGAGTCTGATGTATTTTGAGCATGCACTTAAATTTTTTTGGGGGATCAACATTTCACATTTTTATGGGGGTGTACTTAGCTTATTTTCACTTTTTATTCTATTCTTGCACTTTCTTTCTACAATAACTACAAATTTCACTACTACTACAACTCATTTTTGCACTAATGGATTCAAGTTCAATAAACCCACTAATTCCTTTCAAATATCATGAATGGAAAATAAAGATGATAATTATTCTAAGGAGTAAAGGTTTGTATAGGATAACCATGGGTGATGAAACTAAACCTGGCATAGATGCAGAGATAGTTAAGTGGTATAAATATAGTGATGAAGCATATGGGCTATTAGGTATTTTTATAGCACCTAATCTCCTATTTCACTTAGAGCCTTCCAAATCACCTCATGATGTATGGACCATTCTAGATAAACTATTTGGAGAGCAAGACGTGATGAGAGGTCACAAGCTTGAGAATTAACTTATTAGCCAAAGTCCTTATAACTTTGACACCCTTCAGGATTTATTCACTAAGTTTAAGTCTTTGAGATTATAGTTGAAAGAGTGTGGGATAAATAAAGAAGATGACTAACTTATTATTTCTATACTCTCTAAGCTAGGTCTTAACTATTCAATCTTTTTCTCTACTTTCCATGCCACTAAAAGTGCATTGGGCACTACATAGACAATACCCTCTTTAGATGCTTTCATTATCAACTTAATTAGGGAGAAAGACAAGTTGATTTAGATGGGTACATTGAAGTCCACAAAACCTCAATCCCTAATTTTTGGGAATGGAAAAGAAAAGACTTCAAACAAAGAGAAGAAGAATAAAGATCAAGAGAAGAAGAAATAATCAACCTTTGCTAAAACCAACACTAAATCTTCCTCTTCTAATGACAAACCTAAGGAAAAGAAGGTTAAGTGTGCCTCCTGTAAGAAAAATGGACATGATGAACATAAGTTCATGAAGAAGAAAATAGATCACCTAACTCATCTCCTAGATAAGCACAACATAGGTGTTCCTAAATCTATCAAGTAGAATTCATCAACCCAAGAATTTACTAAGGCAAAGGGGAAAGGTAAAGAAAAAGAAAAGGGAAAATCTCTTCTAGAAGTTGAAACTTCCACATCTTCATGGGTTATTGACTCGGGTGATTCTCACCATAGGGGCTCTTCACTTGTTGAGTTTTCTTCCCTAAAGCCTTGTAGCATGTCTTCTATTAGCTTGGATGATGACACTTTTGTACTAGTTATAGAGAGAGGGTCTATTGAAATGGAAGGAGGAACATTCAATAATGTTCTAAGTGTTCTTTCTCTTTCAACCAATCTCTTATCCATGTATCAAATCACTCATATTGGCAAGGGCATGAGGGTTGAGTTGTCACTAGATTTAGTTATCATTAGGGAGTTGCATAGTGATTCTATAGTGGCAGTGGGTAGCACAGATCACCAAGCTAGGTTGTACACCTTCTCACATTTTTCACTTGATTCTTATCTAACAACATTATTGACTCATTCAGATGGAGTTAGAAAATTATGACATGAGTGGTTTGGCCACCTTAACTACTGCTATCTTGAACAACTTAGAAAAAATGACATGGTTATAGGCTTGCCTCGAGTCCAATTCTCTAAGGGACTTTGTGAGGATTGATATCTTGAAAAGTATCCCAAATAAAATTTGACAAAGGCAAAGCTTGGAAGGCTTCACAAACACTAGAGTTAGTAAATAGTGATGTATTTGGACCTTTTCCCAATCTATCTTTTACAAGGGCTAAGTACATTCTCACTTTCATTGATGATTTATCAAGATACACATGGGTATAATTTATTAAGCAAAAGTATGAATTGTTTGAATATTTTCAAGACTTCAAGGATCTTATTGAGAAATAATCTAAAAAATCTATAAATATTATTCAAACCAATAATGGAGGTGAATATGTTAATAATATATTTGAGTAGTTTTGCACTACATGGGGGATTGACTTGTAGCACATAATAACTTACAGTTATTCATAGAATGGAATTATAAAACACAAAAATAGGTTATTAAAAGAGATGGCTAGTTGTATGATTCATTCTACATCCTTGACACCTCAATATTAGGCTGAAGCCATCAATTGTGCTTGCTATATCCCAAATAGGGTTCCTCACAAAGCTTTGAAAGTTATAACTCCCTTTAAAGCTTGGCATAAAAGGAAACCTGATGTTGAGTACTTTAGGGTTTTTGGATCTCTAGCTATGACATGTATACTGAAGAAGAAACACAAAGATATGGAATGTCAGTCTTAGCCTTACATCTTTGTAGGTTATTCAGATGGTGTCAAGGGGTATCACCTTCTCCATCTAACCACACATGAGTTGTTCATAGAGAGAAGTGTTTAATTTTAGGAGAGTCCTAGAGACTCAACACTTGACACTTATTCTCCTTCATTGGATCTACTTGGACATGATGATTCTTCTTCTAATTTGGATAATCTAGAGTAGGTTCTTGGGCTAGAGTCATCATCTTCTTCTTTTAGTTTAGATAGTGATGTAGAGTCATCTACATCTACCTCTAGTCATGCTTTAGAGGATGAGGAGTTAGCACCTGACTCATCCACTTTTGGGCCACTTTGGGCCAAATAGACACTTGAGAGTGTAGGTACTTGGGTAGGGGATCTGACAAATGATAGACATACTCAAGGAGATTATCAGAATGGTCCACATGAATTTTTTGCTTTAGTTTTAGATCCACAAACATTTTGAGAGGCTTTAGGCATACCTAAGTGGGATAGTGCTATGCAAGAAGAATATTCTTCCTTGATTAAAAATCACACTTGGGATTTGGCTTCACTTTTTAAGGGAAGGAAGATAGTTCGATGTAGGTGGATATATCAAATCAAATTTGTGATAGATGGGTCGATTGAAAAATATAAGGTGTGATTAGTCACCAAAGATTTTTCATAGGTAGTCAACATTGATGACTCTAAGACCTTTTCACCTATTATAAAGATGACTTTGATCTGACTCACACTAGCTATAGCCACAACACATAGTTGGGGTATGTACTAGATGGATGTGAAGAGTGACTTTCTTCATGAATACCTTGAGGAGGAGATCTATAAGGATCACTCACTTGGGTTTGTTTAGGATTCATCCTTAGATTGTAGACTTAGGAAATCTATCTATGGCCTTAAACTATTGGAAATATTGTCATTGATGTCAAAGGTCTAGCATTATTGGTGATAAAATCCCCATTGCATTTAATGTTATATGTTATTAAATATATCTTGGCTAATATGAGTTAATATTTATTTAATATTAATGAATATATTTTTGGTTACATATGAGACAAAAGAAGGGCCCATGGAGAAGTCAAAGAGCCATGGGGTAAAGACAAAAGAAGGATGGGATGCATTTTCCCATAAAGAGTCATCTTGGGGAATTCCAAGAGTCACCAAGTGAAGACAAAATAGTAAGGGCACAATTTCTCATGAAGGGACACTTTAAGGAATACTAAAAGTCACCAAGATGAGGACAAAAGATGGAAGGAAATTTTTGGTCATGAAGGGTCACCACATGACTTTTCAAAGGCAAGAATATGAAGGGTCATACAAGTTTGGAACCATTTTCCATGAGGATTGAAGGGTCACAAAGGGGGAAGGCCAAAGGTCATTTGGAAAGCTATAAATAAAGGCTTGAGAAGCCATTTGTAATATGGGAGATAGAGGTTAATTTGATATTGTAATATCTAGCTTAGAAGAGCAATTGTGAGAGATGAATATGATTTGTATTTGTTATATCTAGCTTTGAAGAGAAAAAGTGAGAGAGAGAGAAGAGATGTATTAAACTATCATTTGTTGAGATAACAACATTAAGAGATAGGTGTGTGGTATACACAAAGGGGTTGGTGCTCTTGTGGGTTGGTGCTCATGAATTATTTCTAGGGTGGTGCTCAGCAAAGTGGTTGGTGCTCTTGTGGGTTGGTGCTCATGAATAGTAGTTGGGTTGGTGCTCGGTAAAGGAGTGTGGTGCTCTTGTGGGTTGGTGTTCATGAATAGTTGCTGGGTTGGTGCTCAGCAAAGGGGTTGGTACTCCTGAAAGCTTGTATTGCAAATATTTTTTGGGTTAGTGCTCATTCATATACTTGAGATTTTTCTCCATGGTTTTTTTCCACATTGAGTTTCCATGTTATATCTGGTGTCTCTCTCTATCTTGTGTGGTGTTTATTATTTGAGTTTTATTGCATATCTTGAATGTTTGATTAAGTGGAATTTGGTTAAAGGAAAATTTTATAAGATATATGATATACTAATTCACCCCCCCTCTTAGTATATCTTGTGCTTAACAATTGGTAACAGAGTAGGTTCCTTTTTGAAAAGTTTTATAGCTTGAAGGTAGATCGGGAAAACACGATGGCTGGGTCACAGGAAAGATTTTCTACAAATAAGGCACCTTTGTTTGATGGGATGAATTATGCTTTTTGGAGCATGAGAATGAAGGTTTATTTGATGGCACTTGGATTCGACATATGGAAAGTAGTGGTGGAGGAATATGAAGAGCCATAAACATTTGAAATTACTCCAACAGAAAAGAAGGCAATTGAATATAATGCTAAAGATTTAAATGCTATTTTATGTGGTTTATGTGAATCTAAATTTGTTAAAGTTATGCAATGTAAATCTTGGGTAAAACTTGAGAATATTTACAAAGGTGATGGAAAGGTTTAGCAAGCTAAGCTGTAGACTTTTAGAAGGTAGTTTGAAATTTTGAAGATGGAAGAAGAAGAAGATATAACAAGCCATATTTTGTGAGTTGATCAAATCGTAAATCAGATTCAAGGTCTTGGAAAAACATTGGATGAGTCAATGATGGTGAAAAAGGTTTTGAGATCTCTACCAATGATATATGATGAAAAGGTTTTAGTAATTGAGGAGATGAAGAATTTAGCCAAGCTAAAGATGGATGAGCTTTATGGTATTCTCATGGCATATGAGATGTGGATAGAATAAGATAAACCCTCAAAGAGATAATTGACTTTCAAGACATCAAAGAAGGAGAAAGATAAGATTCAAGAATCAAGTGATAGTTCCAGTGATGATGAAGATGACAATGGAGCACTTTACATTCGCACGCCAAAAAGAGGAACAGGTAAATATCAAGGAAAACTACCTTTTAAATGTTTTAATTGTGGAAAGATTGGACATTTTTTAGCTAGATGCCCAGATAAGGTTAATGATGAAAAAGAATAAAAGCCTACATATAAGAAGAATTTCAAAGGCAAATCTAAGAAGGGATTCGAGAAGAAGAGCTTGTATTCTAAGGATCCTAACTCAGGCGAAGATAGTGGAGTCCACGATTCAAAAGAAGAAGAGATTCTATTCATGGCCATACATGAAGATGATCAAAAAGAAGAAGAGGAGGAAGCTGAAGTGAATATGGAAGGAGAGCTCATTTGTGCCTTAGAAGAGTTAGAATCTATTCAAAAGAAGAATCAAAGATTAAAGCACTAGATTGAGAAAAATGAATAAGAGTCAAAAGAAATGATTGAAGATCTATAAGGACACTTTGAAGAAGCCAAGAAGAATGAAGAAGACCTCACAACACCATTAGAAATAGCAAGAAAAGAATGTCAAAGGTATGTTATTGAAATTGCCTCTTTAAAAGAAGATATTAAGAAAGTAGTCAGTGATAAAGTAGTCAGTGATTCAAAATTTGAAGATAGCACTAACATGATGAATAAGATATTGGAAATTAAAAAAGCAAATTCAGATAAGATAGGGATTAGTTTTGAAAAGAAAAAGAGTTATGATGAAGCTCTTACACAAGAGGAAACAAAAAGGGGAGAGGTGAAGAATACAGAGGACATTTCAAATAGAGAAGGCTGGAGAGAACAAAGCTAAAAAAGGTAATCAGGTCAGAGATATACAAACATGTCTTATTTTTATTACTATTGTTTTTATTGTAATGGATATGGTCATAAGAAATTAGAATGTAGAAAAGAAGCCAACAATTTCAGAAATAAGGAGAAGGAAAGTCAAGGAGAGTCAAGCAGAAGCCACAACTCTTTTGCTCCTCTGTCAAGCTTTGATGAAGAGACCATAGTATGATACAAATGTAATAAATTCATACACATAGCTCGGTATTGTAGAAGTGTGTTCAAGCCAGTCAAGAAGGATCAGATTTTCAAAGCTCCATTCATCAAGAAGAAGGCTCAGACATGTTCATGGCAGAAGAAACAACTTGAATATCCTATGATGGTTCAGACAGCTCTGCATGTAAGAGGTAAAGATCAGCCATGGTTAATTAATAACAGATGTTCGAGGCATATGATAGGTGATAAAAATAAGTTCACAACTCTGAATAAGATCAATGGTGGTACAGTGAGATTTAGAGCTAAAACCACTGCTAGGATAGCCAAAAAAGGTACTTTAAGTTTGGATTATGGTAGAACTAAGACTAAGAATGTTTTATATGTAAGAGGTCTTAAGCATAATTTGTTGAGTGTTAGTCAAATATGTGATCAAGGATACACATTAAATTTTCATAAAGAAGGTTGTGAGATTAGAAGAAAAGATTCAAATGAGTTGATTGTAGATGCTCAAAGGACAGGGAACAATGTATATGTTTTGTCAGATATATTCTCAAATTCATGATCAAAGGATACATTCAAAGATCGATAAGAGGAGTTGGGAGTAATTTCTATTACTCCCTACCATTGATGTTCAGTATCAGTTGAGGGGGACCTAAGTTTTAGCTCTAGGTAGGCCCTTTACCATTGATGTCAAAGGGGAAGAATAATAGGTACAAGTGCAAAAAATAGGTACAAAGAATAGGTACAGGTTGCTACAATAAGGGGGAGTTATTGTATGTTTTTAGATGACAGTATGTGCAGGTGACAGGATGTGGCAGTTTTGAGATTGAGGTTGCCATCAATGACAAAGGGGGAGATTGTTGGAAATATTGTCATTGATGTCAAAGGTCTAGCATTATTGGTGATAAAGGACCCATTGCATTTAATGTTATTTGTAATAAATATATCTTGGCTAATATGAGTTAATATTTATTTAATATTAATGAATATATTTTTGGTTGCATATGAGATAAAATAAGGGCCCATGGAGAAGTCAAAGAGCCACGGGGTAAAGACAAAAGAAGGATGGGATGCATTTTCCCATGAAGAGTCATCTTGGGGAATTCCAAGAGTCACCAAGTGAAGACAAAAGAGTAAGGGTGCAATTTCTCATGAAGGGACACTTTAAGGAATATGAAAAGTCACCAAGATGAGGACAAAATATGGAAGGACATTTTTGGTCATGAAGGGTCACCACATGACTTTTCAAAGGCAATAATATGAAGGGTCATACAAGTTTGGTGCCATTTTCCATGAGGATTGAAGGGTCACAAAGGGGGAAGACCAAAGGTCATTTGGAAAGCCATAAATAAAGGCTTGAGAAGCCATTTGTAATATGGGAGATAGAGGTTGATTTGATATTGTAATATCTAGCTTAGAAGAACAATTGTGAGAGATGAATATGATTTGTATTTGTTATATCTAGCTTAGAAGAGCAAAGGTGAGAGAGAGGAAAGAGATGTTGTATTAAACTATCATTTTTTGAGATAACAACATTGAGAGATAGGTGTGTCGTATACACAAAGGGGTTGGTGCTCCTATGGGTTGGTGCTCACAAATTGTTTCTGGGTTGGTGCTCAGCAAAGGGGTTGGTGCTCCTGTGGGTTGGTGCTCATGAATAGTAGCTGGGTTGGTGCTTGGTAAAGGGGTGTGGTGCTCTTGTGGGTTGGTGCTCATGAATAGTTTCTGGGTTGGTGCTTAGCAAAGGGGTTGGTGCTCCTGCAAGCTTGGCTTGTGAATATTATTTGGGTTGGTGCTCATTCATATACTTGAGATTATTCTTCATGGTTTTTTCCCACATTGGGTTTCCACGTTATATCTGGTGTCTCTCTCTATCTTGTGTGGTGTTTATTGTTTGAGTTTTATTGCATATCTTGAATGTTTGATTAAGTGGAATTTGGTTAAAGGAAAGTTTTATAAGATATATGATATACTAATTCACCCCCCCTCTCAGTATATCTCGTGCTTAACACAAACATGCCTCTCAAGATTGGTACACCAAGATGGATTCCTTCCTCCTTATAGGAGGTTTCACTAGGTGTCATTTAGACCCCAATGCTTACTTCTTATGGCAGGATGATTCTCTACTAATACTGGTACTTTATGTTGATGATCTTTTGATCACTGGGAGTTCTTCACCAGTTATTACAGTGATGAAGACATCTCTATAGGATATATTTGACATGATAGACTTGGGCCTTTTATATTATTTATTTAAAATTGAGATTTCACAGTCTAAGTAAGGGATATCCCTTTCACAACCCAAGTATGCTCTTAATATTTTGAATTAGTTTTACATGGCTGAAAGTAAGCCATCTCTGACTCTCTTTCTATTAGGAGTCAAGTTTGAGGTAGATTATTTTACACCATTAGTTGATGCCACTCAATATTGATAGCTTGTTGGCAACCTCATTTATCTGACTCATACCAAGCCTGATATTTTATATACAGTAGGAATTATATATATATATTCATGTAGGAACCTCATGAGCTACACTAGAAAGTAGCTAAGAGGATCTTGCACTACATATAAGGTTCTCATAGATTCAAGATTCACTACAAATTTGGCACATAGGTTGACTTGGTTGGATTTATAGATTTAGACTGGGCTAGAAATTCTTAGAATCATAATTCCACTTTTGGTTATATTTTTTCTTTGGGTTTTGGTCCTATCTATTGGTCCATAAAGAAGCAAAATGCTATTTCTATATCATCTACAAAGGTAGAGTATAGGGGAGCTATTAACACAACTACTGAGGCTATTTGGCTTCAGGGGATTCTATCTGAGTTTGGTATTTCTTTCATGTAGCCCACTATCATCTATTGTGATAACTAGAGTACTATATATATATATATATATATATATATATATATATATATATATATATATATATATATATATATATATATATATATATGTAGGAATCTAGTTTAGCACCAAAAAACCAAACACATTGAGGTTCACATGCATTTATTTTGGAGTCTTCAGAGTAGGTTATAGATATCTTCACTAAACCCTTCATCAAGAGAAAGTTCATTGATCTATGAGATATTATTGGGGTAAATTCTACATCAGTAACAACATCATCTTTTTGGGATGCCTTCTAGCCTCTTGCTTTACCTTGACTAGAATAAACTTGGGTCATAGACTGTGACTATATTCTTCTTTTTAGAAGGTGGTCACACATGATTCAAGATTAGAGTTAATACCTATAGGTGTATTTAAAATATACTAATATCATTTATAATTATTTTGAACCAATTTATCTCATCTATAAACACTTCCCACACTCATAATCCCTAAACCTGCTCATTGCCTTTATTAGTCAAACATAGTCAACTGTGTTGGGAAGGCTAAAACCTTGTAGGTGAATATTTCTTGTTTGATATGTTAAAAATTATTTTTTGAGTCCATTAACAATTTTTGAAATTCTCCCATCATCCAAACTTAATAGTTCCATGTTTAAGCCTCCAAAATGGACTATGCACACCTATAATGAGCTGTAGGTGAGTATTCTTAGAGTTAGGCACACCTATAGGTGTGAATATGGTCAAAGCTTAGTTTATAAACTTCCTTTGATGATATTTATGTTATTTGATATGATTTTTCACCTGATAAGGTAATTAAAACATGATAAATTGATTCATTTTCAACCTTTAATACTAGAGTCATCTTGGAGCTTCAATTGTTGTAGGTTTCACTACCTATGTTTAGTGCATAAAGGCACAACTTTGGGTCTCCCAAAAACCAATTTTTATTGATAATCTATCCTCCAAAATTTTTAGAGATTTTTTCCTATTTATGGTATAAAATACAAACCCATTAATATGCATCAAAGTCCCATATATTTTATGTTATCAACCAAATGGCCTAGACCTCTATTTTCTTGTTTTAGGGAAAAAGGTCCCTAAACAAGTCTTTTCACCTTTAGAGATACCCTCCCATATTATATATCCACTTATAATTTCAAAAATGTGTGTTATGATCTCATTAATGCCCTATGACTCCAATAAAAATTTTAACTTTTCCAAATTATTCCATCAAGTACCCATAATTGTTTGTCAACACCACCTGTAGGTGGATATTGTCATATACAAGCAGTAAAGGTATGTTTAGGAAGTGTGCATTGTTTCTAACTTATAATGATTTTTAAGGCTATATTAACACTCTAAATTATGTTCACACTATAAAGTATATGAAATAGTGTCAATACCTCCTTCTCAATGTGAATTCCTCCGTGATAGCACCTATGCATGTTAGTTATAGAGTAAACTGACTGCACAATTCTTGTGATTACAACCTCATGGAATATTACTTGGAGAAAAATATTGGAAGAAAAATGGGACCAATAATACATTATAAAAATTAGTATTAACCCATTAAAAATTAGTGAAGTCACTAAAAAATCACGAGGATTCTAAAAATGATGGAAAATTGCCTGCAACACAAAAATATGTCTTCTCTCACAACTTGAGATAATTGGCCCATAAAAACACTTTTAAATGATAAAAAAAACATGGATAGAATTATATGAGGGATTAAACATCCTATTTAATAAATACCAACAAATATAATGCATGGAATCATCCAAACAAGAGCAAAACTTGCAGGGTCCATAAATTGGTAAGAAAAAAAACATAGTCAAATTATTAGGGACGATTCATAAATCATAGTTGAACAATATTTGAAATAATTTTATGGAAATTAATCTATATGAGTTTACATTCACCTCCAAAAGATTTTGGTCTGAAACCTCCTCAACTAGTCGTTCTAAGCACAAACCTGTTGACCACTTCTATGTGTTTAGAAGGGCAAAGAATGAGTAAAATGGTTTTAGATTGAAAATGAAACTTTCATAGTGTTTAAAGCATAAAATTATTTTTATTAAGCTTAAGATTCATATAAAAACCTTATACCATGTGTCACACTCCCTCATGGGCCGTACAAATGCCAAACTCTTCCCTTTTCAGTTGATTTCTTGATTTTTAGTTAGATAACATATAATTTTTAGATGAACTGACATTCTTGATAGGAAATATGACCTATTGTATGTTTTAAATAAAACTTAGACACTTAGACACCTTGAAAACCATGCCACTTGCATACATGACCCATAAATAGCTACTAAATGACTCAAAATGACATATAGATTAATTAGACCATGATCAAGGCTAAAATGACATCAAATTACACTAAATAAAATATAACACACCCTATGATAAATATTTTACCCCTATATAAGTTTTTACTATAAGGGGGTTGACCCATTTTGACTTGTGGTTAAAATGGTAAACATCTATAAGGGATGATGATTCTGATGTGGATTTTGATTCATATACTGACGTTGGATATGATCTTGACCATTCTAATGCTGACTATGATAGGGATGTTGATGAGGTGATGTCTCCAATAGATTATTTTTTGATATTATCTATAAAGATGGCCTTTTGGATAACATCATTATCTACAATTACCTTCTTCACCTTGGGTTTGTGATGAATGCTTTGGGTTTAATGGATTTGTGAAAATAGGGGATCAAATGTGAATAGGATATTACAATGGTTTGATCAAGAATGGTTGTGGTATGGTGAGAATTGGGGTCGTGAACTTGGTTGAGGAGGTAAGAAGCTTGATCATTCTTAGGAATAAATTCTTGACACACCCTTTTTTTCACACTCTTAGGTGTAAATACATCAGATTCATCCTCAATTTCAATGTCACCATTATTAATTAAGTTTTGGACATAATATCTAAAAGGGAAAAATATATTAATAGAATCCCCAGTGATTTTATGCTATAGATAAAATTATTCTACTCAATACCATAAGGGTGTATGTTTAGACAAATATAGAAGTCTTATTTTCAAGTAGACAACCATGCCTATGGCCTTTACTTTCTAAAATAGGGATTTTATAGATATTGGAAGAGAAGCATATTTCTTTTCTATAGTGTTGGATTTAGGAGTGGAAGAATGTGATGGTCATGTCATGATATTAGGGTATGGAAGTATGTGTGATTGTTTAGGAGATGAACGGGAATTAGATGAGGTTGACAAGCTAGGCTTCCATTTTCTAGTAGGACAAGGGATTTGTGATGGAATATGAATAGTAAATAGATGATTTTACTATGGATGGGTATGTAATTGAGGTAAAGCTAGATAAATTGGGTTGAAGTCTTCAGGAATTTGGGCACCCATCTCAAGGAGCCACAAGAGGACTGTATCCTTATTGGAAATAATATATTTATTGAATAAGGAAATCTCTTTCTTTACTTTTATTAATTATTTTTGGATCAACTTGATTATTTGGCTTGATTAATTGATTATTGGCTTGGATCCTTATAGATTCAACACATAAGATTGCATGTTGAGAGGAATCCAATGATGTGTGTCCCTGTTTATCCCATATAGTGAGTGGGGTGGAGGGATCATTAGAAGGAGGTGGATGATTAATAATTTATGGTGAAAGGGGTGAATTAAGGGGATGATGGGAAACAGAGTCCTCATAAATTTTACTAAAAGACTCAGCCTTAACATTGGAGAAAGTGTCCTCAGGAATCTCAAAAGGATAACTAAGACTCTTCATATAATTAGCATCTAAAGTCAAATCATATCTAACTTGATGATCTATAACTAATAAATCATCCAAGAATTATGTTATGATATCATCATCCTGATATGGATCAAGATTCATGCCTTGAAACTGGGTGACATTTAACTTAGAGACATCCTCAAAGAGATTTGTGTCATCATGAATTTTGCTATCTATAAGGGATGATGATTTTGATGTGGATTTTGATTCATATGTTGATGTTGGATATGATCCTAACCATTTTGATGCTAA
Source organism: Torreya grandis (assembly GCA_037957365.1). Lineage (NCBI taxonomy): Eukaryota > Viridiplantae > Streptophyta > Pinopsida > Cupressales > Taxaceae > Torreya > Torreya grandis. Next base: position 776,842 of record JARHVA010006808.1, on the reverse strand, counting down.
CTCTAACTGGATGTTGATGAGGTGATTTGGATAATAGATATTTTTTGATAGTAACTATAGAGATGGTATTTTGGATATCATTATTATATGTAAGTACCTTATTCACCTTAGGTTTGTGAATGAATGATATAAGCTTAATGGATTTATGAAAATGTGGGATCATATGTGAATAGGATATAAGTATGGTTCACCTGAGAATGGATGTGGTATGGTGAGGATTGGGGTCATGAACTTAGTTGAGAAGGGAAGAATCTTGATCATACTTAGGAAGCATTCTTAGCATACCCTTTTTTTCACACTCTTAGGTTTAGATGCATTGGATTCAATTTTAGTTTCAATTTTGCCATTATCAATTAAACTTTGGACATAATTTCTAAAAGGGAAACATCTATTAATGGAATGCCTAGGGACTTCATGGTATAGACAAATTTTTCCTCTTGATACCATGAGGGTGTATGTTTGGATAAATTTAGAGGTCTTGTTTTCAAGTAGACAACCATGCCTATGGCCTCTAATTTCCAAAATAGGGCTTCTACAGATATTGGGAGAGGAGTATATTACTTATCTATAGTGTTAGATGTGTAAGTGTTGGATTTAGGAATGGAAGAATGCAATGGTGATGTCATGATATTAGGGGATGGGAGTATGTGTGATTGTTTAGGATATGAATGAGAATTAGATGAGGTTGACAAGTTAGGCTTCCATTTTATATTAGGATAGGGGATTTATGATGGACTATGACTCGTAAATGGAGGATTCATCTATGGATGGGTATAAACTAGAGGTAATGCTAAATGAATAGGGTTAAATCCTTTAGGAAGTTAGGCACCCATCTCAAGGAGCTGCAAGAGGACTGCATCATTATTGGAAATAATATATTTATTAAATAAGGCAATCTCTTTATTAGTATACTGAATAGGAAGGTTAAGATTAGGACTAGTGGATGAGGGATCAAAATGGGGTTAGCTGTCACAAGAATTAGATGTGGATAAGGGTTGATGAGGCACTTATTCGTTAGGTGACCTTAGGTTTAGGGGTTCAAAATCAATGGGCAGTTGGGCATCCATATGCAATGGCCATAAAAGGCACTCATCCTTATTATCAAAGATATACTTGTAAAATATGGAAACCTCATCACTTATATATTGGGGGATGTTATGACTATGGTTATGATGAATGGAAAATGGGACTGACCATGGTTGGATGGCATACAAGATAGGTGCACATGGAGATTATTGATGGGGAAGGATAGAGGACATTAATTTAGGCTTGATGGGATTAAGGTCTACTGGTAGGTGGGCACCTATTTATATGACCCATAAAAGGATCTCATCTTTATTGGCAAGTAGGTATTGTTCTAAAAAAACTAGGTCCAAATCCATATGGGTAGATGATAAATGGGTGATGGATGAAAGGTAGTCAGAGGATAAAAGCAGCTGATGTGAAGGTAGAGTATGGCTTGGGTCAAAATATGGTCCTTAAACAAAGTAAGTCTGAATGTTTGAGCTAGTATGATAGGTGATGGCGAGGATGAGATAGACTAAATGGATTACGATATTAGACAAGGATCATATTTCAAATTAAGAGTATGATAGGTGCTAATGATCTATTTATGATTCTTAGTTTTAAATCTAGAAAAAAGGATGGGGATTCAACTAGTGCCTAGATTCAAAATGACGATTAGATGGGTGCTAGTTATAAATATACAAGATGACTAGATTAGATATGACTAGATTGAGGATGACTAGATGCTAGATTGAAACTAAAAAAGTGATAGGTTGTTAATAGGGTATTGACTGAGTATGAATATGGTAAAGTGATGGGTGGTGGAATAAATCATGAACATAGTGATAGGATGATATGTAAGATAAAAAAGGATTAGCTCAAGACTTAGACTAATTTTATCAAGGTGGGATGGAGATAAGATTATTTGATGAAGGGTAAATGAAAAAAAATGGAGGGATCAATTATGATGGGATTGATATCAGGACAAGTATATAAGGGTGGTGATGTAATTATGATTGGGTGTATGGTGAGTATGGTTTTGACAAGTGTGTGACTTAAAAATCCAACTGGATGTGTTTTAGGATAAAGAGGCAAGACAAAGTAAGATGAGATTTGTCTAGATGAGGGTGATAAATAAATAAGAATATGTCAAGGTAAAACTAGATTAGGATATGTCTAAGATGGGATGATAAGATGTACAAGATATATAAGATTATATAAGAGTAAAGATGTAAAAGATATGATGAAGGATACATTAGATAAGGATATTCAATATATGATGATGGGTACAATAGATAAGGATGAAAAATATTTTTAAGAATGTACAAGATGGGGATAATGCTAGAATATACAATATAATATGATTTAGGCAAGGGTATACAGGATGATGATATAGGAGACCTAGATTACTGTGTATAAGCTAGGGTGAAAGGTTAACTCAAATCATAAACAACATTAGTCTAACATGATAAGCACCAAAATAAGCAAACCACAAACCTAAGATTAGTAAATTCATTTGGGAGTATAACTCAATGACTGAACCATTTAATTCCTTTATAAGTGAGGCTATAGACTAGTGACCTGTTATGAAATCTACCAAACCCTTTCAACCCCATTTCCACTTAACAATCACTTGAAAGCTGATACTGATGCTGGCACCAAGTTAACTATTATGGACAATGGTCATATTCTAGGTTTAAATAGCTTTTTATGGGCATTCTCAATATACACTAGGTATGTGGAACCAAAATTTGTGTAGGGTTTTGTCTAATAATTAGGTCATAGAGTTAAGTTTTCTTCTTCATATGATCCTATATGGGGTCTCCTACTTGGCCTAATAATAGATGTCCCTTGTTTTTATACTCTACCATAACACAGAGTATGGTTGAATGTGCAATGATGAAATCAGTGTCACCAACCCTGAAGACTATGGTAAGTGCTTGGGAGTTACTTCCACATCATGTTTCCCCTAAAAAACAAAAATGGGAGGGGTTGGTAGTGGTTTTTGATCCTCTGAGACTCATTTATAGGACATAGGGAGGAAATCATACACCAATATAGCCTCGAGTACAAACAAGTATATAAAAATTGGTTATTTGATTAATTAAGTGTGATATATACAAAATATATACGAGATATTTTCAAAATACTAAAATCTTTGATAGGTATCTTATAATACAAGTGATTAGTAGTTTCATTTTGACAATCTTAAGTGGTGATCTGTAAGATAAGACGTTAGATAAAGACAAAATGTGACAAAATATAAATACAAGATAAGTGGTTGGTAACTTGATAGATAAAATAAATTGAGACAAAATTACAAGTCAAATGATAGTCTAATTAAAAACACTAAAACAAATCATGGGTTTTACACTATAACATTTTTGAATGAGGAGCTATGATGCAGAGATCTGAGGGTGTTAGCCCCAAGTAGGGTCAAAGGGAAACACCCCTTGTGGGGTTAAGGAGAAGCACCCATTATAGGGTCAAGGAGTGACCGAAATGACTCATAATTCACCAAAAATGATCCTAAAAATAAACTCAAAAAAGATAATTTCAAAGACAAATAGGAGGAAAAGTTACTACTGGTTTGATCAAAACCATAGATGTAGTCAGTATTAATCAAACTCATTTATAGATAGTCAAAATCATAAGTAACATGTCAAAAATGCCAATGTAAACAAGTGATTTTGCCAAAATGGTTAGGCAGACTGCTAGCAATTAAGGTAAAATCATGTCTATTAGAGGCAAAATTGCAACTTGAAATCAAAACCATGACTAAACATAAGAGATTTTGAAGATTCAACAAAAACATAGATATTTATAGATTTTCAAAAGACTACAATGACCTATAAGAAGCTATTAAATTATTATTTTGTCAGATTATATTACTTATAGTAGTTTTTAGGATTAGAACAAGATTAAATTAAGTTACTTCAAAATCGTAATTGGGAGAGTTATGATTTTGATTAATGTGAAAATTTTAGTTCATCCCTAAAAAATAGAGATTAAATACAGAGGTAACCATCTATAAAAATAGTAATAGATATGTACAGAGAGAAGGCTTAGAAACTTTACAAAGACAACACTAGACAAAATCACAACTATGTCAAAATCACAACTATGTCAAAATCACTACTATAAATCAAAGTTGTAACTAGCTAAAAGTGATTTTCCTTAAAGGTTTGAGATCTTGTGATTTCAATTTGACAAAATTATCATCTATTTCTTACACCTAAAATTATATAAAAACTAGATTATAATGTTTGACAATCTGATTAGAGATAATTTTGTAAGCAAAATTGTAACTACATGAATCAAAATCATAGATGGAATTCAAAATTGCAACTAGTAAAAGACAATTTTGCAATATTACAACTAGAAATAAGTGATTTTACAATATTACAACTAGTAATAAGTGATTTTGCAATATTACAACTAGTAATAAGTAATTTTACAATATTGCAACTAATAATAAACAATTTTACAATATTGTAACTACTAAGAGGTGATTTTGTACTAATTGGAAAACTAGTCAAATGAATAGCGACTAATGTGATGGTTATAGGAAAAATCATAACTATCAAGGTTAAAATTGCTACAAAATAGTCAGTTCTTATAGAACAAAATCATTTTTCACCTAGAACATGCAAGTTTTGAAAATTTGAGCCCAAATTCTTCCTAACCAAAATTGTAAGTTGAATTTTCTCACACTTCACATAAAATGGTTAGTCTAAAGGAGGGATCCCACTGTGGTCACCATGAGATGATAAATTTGATCAATTAAGATTTGATACACAAATTATACATTAAAATATACTTAAAACACCTGTCTTCAAAATTTGAAACAAGGAAGATCATAATGCAAATAAAAATGAATTTAAAATAGAATTATACTAGCATTTTGACCTCTTAGACCCAATATTGCTCCAAATTTGATTTATGATTGATTTCTTTCTCTTGATTAAATGGATTTACTTAGACTTAGATTATTAAGATAACACATAATTACCTTAACAATGGACTAAGATGATTAAAAGATTATGGATTGAGTTTTTCAGGGATTGGCTGATAATATTGACATGGAGGTTTATGGATTTCATAGTTAGTTTATCCAAGAGTTTATCCAAGACCGTTGCATGGTTATTTATAAGGGTGTTGGAGGGAATGAAAAGGAATTTAAAATTCCTAAGAATCTTATATATTTAGAGGGTTCTAGAAGAAGTGGAGAGGTTCAAGGAAGTTTCTAGAGTTAGAGAACTCTAGACATCATTAGGAGTTAATGAGGATTAGATAGGGTTTAAGGAACTAGGTTTGTAGGGAAGGCTATGGGTAGGTGTGTAGGGGGTAGTTAGTATATTTTGAATTTAAAATTAGCAAGTGGGCAAGTGGAGATGAAATGGGATTAATAGGTTAATGGAATATTAATGGGATAAATAATAGATTAATACAATGTGGGGTATGTATGAAGGTTAGTATGGTGTGAGAAATATGTAATTGGAAAGAGGAATTAGATTTTTAATTAGAAAAAGGGTTATTTAGTTAAACAAAATTAGTTGAGATAATTGGTAAGGTTAAGCGAGAAAATTAACATACATACATTGGTTTATATGGTTATTGTGATGTTATAGACTAAAAATATACTTTTATATGTATTTTTTAAGTTTGATATAAGAGCTATGACATGGAAACTGTAAAAGAAACAATATGCTAAAATGATTGTTAGAATAAGTCTTATGAGTACACCTTTTCTTTGTGATAGTTGAAGTAATATAGATTTAATGAAAAATCCAGTTCAACATTAATAAACAAAACATATTGAAGTTCATGTGAATTTTATCATAGAAAAATGCTTCAATGATGATATTGATTTGTATTTTTGTCTTATAAATGATCAAGTGGAAAATATCTTCACAAAAATACTATGTATTACAAAGTTTTGCAAGTTAAAAATAATATCGGGCCTCTTAGAAATTCCATTGAGGGGGAGTGTAAATTAAAATGCCACCTCTTAATGGCCATGTGTTATTTTTCCTCTCTATACTTTTCTCTATTGTAAAATCATTGTATAAAGTCACCCTATGTGATTTTTGTGTAAAATTCACCTATGTGAGTTTACCTTGTACCTAGTAATAAATCATTTTTTTTGTAATGGGGGTCCTTATATTATAAAAGGTCCCAAATGATTATAAGCTTATCCATGAGAAATTGTGGGATGTAGTACCACTATCATACTATCATAAATCACCCTATGTGGTATATGGATTCTAAAATACTGTTATATAAAATAATCATATCAACATGATGAAGGTGTATAAATCCTTAAAGTGCTACATGCTAGCCTAAATGCATCGTGAGTGGTTTATAGATTATAATTTTTTTTGTATAAAAGGTGACTATGGCATGTATCCCCATTAAACATTAAGTAGGAGTGTTGGAACATTAGTATTTTTGGATTTACTTTAGTAGTCCACATTGTTTTATAGTACAAATAATAAATGTTATATTTATTATTTAATTAAAATAAAGTATTTAAAACTTATGTTGTGAAAATAATAAGACTTATATTTATTAGTTACCATTATTAGTTGCAAAACTGGATCAATTAGTTATAATTATTCACATTATTTATAAAAACATTTTTACCTTTATAAGAATATGTAAGGAAATTACATAGATGATTCATGATAATATAATTATATATGGAAGAATTAAGAGAAGAATTAGTAGATCCACAATAACAATTTGTGAAAGAGTAGGATGCTTGAATATAATGACTGAGCTACTTTGAGGGAGAAACCTCCACAATAATAAAATAAGAACATAATTCACAAATATGATGATAAAAGACTAACCACTACCTCTTATATAAAATCTAATTAGCCATGGATATTTCATAGGCTGACCATACTTATAACATCGAGAAATAGACAATCTAATATGAAGGTGTGTGATCTACAAGTCAGGCACTTATATCCCTGGATGCACTATAGGCTAAGGGCATATCATGCCCCTACCCTTCAAATCAATATTGTTTTCAACATTGAATCAAACCAAGATGTTATTATAGGAATGATTCATCCTACCATATTTCATCTTTAGAATGTAGGTTCTTCCATTTTATTAAATATTGCTTAATGACTTTAGTCTATAGTTACTTAGTACATGTGTGAAAGATCTCTTCAGGATCTAAAATGACTCGACCTTCTTCATCCAATTCATGTAACTCAATTTGAATGAATACTCTATGTCTAATTAATTTCTTTAGGTAAGATACATGGAATATCAAATGTATGCGAATGGATGGGGTAATTCTAACTTATAATCCACACTAACAATTTTAGGCAAGATTTGGTAAGGGACATAATACTTGGGTGATAGCTTGTTATCCCTTTTTATTACTTTAGAGACATTTAATTATATGGATACAAACATAGAAATACCTAATCACCTATGTCTAAATGGTACTCATTGTAGTGTTGATCTACTTGTTATTTCATTTTATTTATGCTATTGCTAAATTCTCTCACAAACTAACTAACACCTCCTATTGATGGTGAATGTGTTCCTTAATAACTTGAAACTTAGGATGTATTGTCAAAGCTAAAGTGATGGATGGGAGGTGATACCCATACAATTCCATAAAAGGAGACATCTTTGAAAAAGTGTGAAAATAAAGCCATACCACCATTCAACAAGTGGAAACCAATGAATCCATTAGTCCTATTTATCAAAAACAAAATAATGAAGATACCCTTCGAGACATTTGTTGACTACGTATGTTTATCCATTAGATTGAGGATGATAGGATGAGCTATGAGATAACTAGGTTCCCAAATATACAAATAATTTAGTTTAAACATTACTAATAAAAATGGGGTCTTAGCCACTTACAATGAACTTTGGAGTACCATGCAATTTTTGAACTGTATTGAAAAAAACATAAGCTATTATACTAGAAAAAAATGACTGTGATAAGGAAAAAATATGATCATACTTGGTAAGTCGATACATAAATATCATAATAAATTTTTTACCCTCAAACCATGGTATCCGGATAATTAAGTCCATAAAAACCTCTTCCCAATGCTAACTAGGGATATATAAAGGCTAAAAAATACCTAAGATCTTAATGGTTTTGCTTTTATTTTGTTGACATACCATGCATTCAGCCACATGTTTCTAAAAATACCCCTTTAGTCCTTTCCATAAGAAATATTTCTTGATTAAATGATAAATCTATAAAAATCTTGAGTGACATCCTAGTGGAGAGGCATGAAGATCCTGCAAAATTTTATGTTTGAGAAGAGAATGTTTGTAGAGGTATAATATATCTTTATACGATAATGTATTCCATTTCCATTTAAATTTGTCATATTCATTAGAACATTGTTGAATATTTTGAATCAAATCCTTAGTAGTATTGTCAGTATCCCATTTTGATCATGATTCCTCTAGCCAATCTACTTGCCACATGGTCATGGTGCATAAAAATGCCTCAATTGATTCATCTCATTGAGAGAGGGCATCTACCAACACATTTTATTTTAATTTCTTATTCACTATTTAAAAATCATAGCCTAAAATTTTAGTCACCCATTTTTGTTCTTTAGATGACAATCATTATTATAAAAAAATACTTGAGGCTATCATGATCAATATTTATCTGAAAGTGATGACCCATCAGATAATGTCTCTATTGCTTCACTACATGTAGAATAACCACCATCTCTTTCTCATATATTAGTTTAATCTTATTTTTTCCCTTCAATTGGTGACTTTAAAATGGTAGTGGTCTTCTTGCATGAGTACATCCCTCATGCCATATCCTGATGCATCACACTCTACAATAAAAGTTTTTGAAGAATCAGGAATAGCCAAAATTGGAATTATGCGCATAGCCATTTTCAATATTCAAATGAATTGGTACCTAAATTAGTCTACTAAAAAGAGTCTTTATTCAACAAAGAGGTGAGTGGGGCTGTACGTTACCATAATTTTTGATAAACCTGTGATAGTAACTAGTTATCCCCATAAATCCTCAGAGGTTCTTGAGGGTCTTAAGAAATTTCCACTCCATCACTTGGATTTTCTTAGGATAAAATTTCACTCCTTTATGTAAAACAATATGACCTTTACTCTAATTTTTAGATACCAAAAACACATTTGAAAGGTTTGGCATAAAATTGATGGTGTTCTAGAACTTAAATCACCTGTTTCACATTCTTCAAATGGTCTTCTCAATTTTTGATATAGATAAGAATATCATTAAAAAACACTAATACAAACTTTCTCAAAAATGGGTTAAAAATAATATTCAACAAACTCTGAAATGTAGATGATGCATTTTTTAGGCCAAAAGGTATGACCATAAATTCATAATGGCCTTAATAATTTCTAAAATTTGTTTTAGTTATGTTCTCATCATAGATATGAATCTAATGATACTTAGAGAGAAGGTCTAAATTGGTAAAATAAATAGCACCATATAATTCATCTAATAAATCATCAATTACTAAAATAGAAAACTTATATTTGATGGTGTATTTGTTAATTTATCTATAACCTAGGCACATCTTCTAACTTTCATCCTTATTCTACACCATGATCACTAGGGAGGAATATTCATTTTGGTTGTGTCATGTGATTTTTTCCTCCAACATCTCTTGTACCATTTTTTCAATTTTACTATTTTGGGTATAGGTATCTTTGTCGAGTGTTATGTTGGGTGGTGTACTTCTTGGAATGAGTCTGATGGTATGATCATGTGCTTGATTTGGAGGAAGTCTTTTTGGCATGTTACCAAAAATAACATAATGGTCATCCAACACCCTTTGCAAATCATGATGTGTAGAATCCTTGGTTGGCTTAACCTCTATGGAAAATAAGCATGCCAATTTGTTTTTTTGCACCTTTATGATAATCTTCATCATATGGTGGGAACTAACTAGTTGTGAAGATTTAGCTAGTAATCCACTTAGTTCAAAGATCCTATCTTATGAATGGAACCTCATGAATAGTTATTAAAAATTCATTTCAATAGTGCTTAAATTGGTGAGCCACTACACTCCCAAAATAGTGTTAGCTCCTCTCATGGGAATAGAAAACATAAGGGAATGTAACAAATAGTTTCTTATAGTAAGATTCATGCTATGAAATTTAATAATACAATTGACCATACCACCATCTACAATCATGACCTAAAAATCTAGAGCTGGGTAAATGAAATAATTCAAATGAGTAGCCAACTTATTAGTGATGAAGTTATGTGTACTCCTTGATTCAATTAACACAATCACCTTTTATTTGTTTAGGAAACTCACCACCTTAAGATTTTGAAGAGTACTAATGACTGAAAGTGCATGCCAAAAAATAGTAGGTTGAAAATCTTAAAATTCATCCTCATTTTCTTCAAAACCTACCTTTGAAGCCTCCTCATCTTATTCCTCCTCATTGGTACCATCAATATAAAACAACTTATTTTGAGCACATCAATGTGCTTTGCTCCATTTACTATCATAACCAAAACACAAAACTTTTGCATGATTTTATTCCACTTGTTGAGGTGTCAATATAGTAGGTTGTTGAAATGATGGTGTTAAGAGGGTACATTCATGGACATTAGTGAAAGGTCTTTGTCTGCTCAACTCTTTTTCTTCAACCATATATGCCCTTGATATGAATTTAGATATAGTACTTGGATGAAACATGTGAACCTCAAATTGGATGTTATTTTTAAATCCACAAAAAAATAGGTCAGTCAAATTTTCCTCAGTGATGTTTGCCACAAATAAGGAGAGATTATGAAATTGATGAATTTTGTCCTTAATAATCCCAATCTGACTTAACATGGCTAGCTAACTGACGTAGTTTTTAGAGACATTGTTATGATAATGGAGATGAAAATTCATAGAAAACACCAACCATGAAAATGGGACACCTTTCTTTTTGTTTTTAGTACACAACCAATGATACCAAATGAATAACTTAGGTCCAGATATAGAGAGCTCATAACCACTTTTTACGAGCATGGAGTCTAGTGTAGATCAAATATATTTTAAATTTGAGTGAGTTAGGTGAGTGGATAATTACCATAAAACTTATGTAGGTCCACTTTTTAAAACATCAGTTTAGGTTCATAATTGATGTTGGTATTTTTTAGAGGAGGAGAACCAAACTAAAGTGGTGGAGGGTTATTTTATAGTGGCTAAGTTGACAAATTGATCGATTACCTAGATATTTGTAAAAATTGATCCATCACACTATCTAGATCCCCTCTCAACCCTATAATGTTCCATTAAATTATATCAAAATCATATTTTTTTACCATTCCCTACAAATATGACTTAAGTTTCTAAATTGTCTCCAAAATATACAGATCAAAAGTCCTAAACTCCATGTCATATTTGTGAGGAGTTTTTGGAGTTTATTAACCTTTCCCACATTTGTAAGTGTTTAGACCAACTATGCACAAACCATAGGAGGGTTTTATCCCTAAAAAAAGTGTATCAGTGTAATATATCATTGTGATCATTTCATAGAGATGAATCCAATGACTGTTAATATGCACAAGGTAGAAAAAATAGACTTATATTTTTATTTTATTTTTTTACTCAAAAAAATATTTTTTATTTTTTGTAAAAAAACTCATCAACAAAATTATGGTGATGCAAAGATTCAATTCCTCTTGGATCACAAATTATGTTTTTTTGGCCTTCTAGTGCTTAAGACGTTAGATCTATAAAAGCCAATTGTGCTACAAAAACTTACCCAATTCAAGACTATAATACCACTTGTAAGTAAATACTTAGATGATTCTCAACAATAGAGTTATATATTACATAATTATAAAGAGAATAAGCAAATATATAACAATACTTAATTAAAGAGCATAGTACTTGAATATTATGACTAAGTCACTTTAAGGAGGAAACCTCCAAAACAAATAAGAACAAAATTCACAATATGATGATAAAAAGACTAACTACTACATCATATATATATACTCTACTTAGCCATGGTTATTCCATAGGCTAACCATACTAACAACGTTGAAAAATGGACAAACTAATATGAAGGTGTATAAGCCACAAGTCAGTCATACATATCCCTAGATGCACTATAGGTTAAAGGCATAGCAGAATACAACATGATTACATTATGAATTATTTGCATGGAAGTGTTTATGAACATTTTATGAAAGATTTATCTAAAGAGGAGAAGTGAGGTGAAAAGGAAGTTATTGGGTGTAAAATGTTTATCAATTAATAGATATATGTTTTTTGAGGTTTTTACCTCATTGAGGTTTTCCCACATTAATCTCATAACATGTGTTGTGTACATTTATTTCTTTAAATTTCATTTGATTAATTATTGTGATGCACATTTACTTTCCTGTATAAATTATTTGGATAATAATCTTTGGTTGATCCTACATATGATGATAATGATATGGGTCTTTTGGAGTTTTTGTATAATTTTAACTAGAATGCACAAAAATGAAAAAAAGGGAAAAGAAGAAAAAAATGAAAATAAAAGAAGAATGGAGGATGGAGGTGAATGTGAGAAACCCATGGTAGAATAAACTCTAATAATTGTCTAAATAACTTTAATTAAACTTAAGAGTGTAATGAAATTACTTAGATGCTCACACATAATGATTTTATATCACACAAAATAATCAAATATGAGTGATCACACAACAATAATTGATAACAAAGTAGAATACTAGATAATATAGCAAAGCCACTTCGAGGGAGAAACCTCCATAATAATGCACTAATAACAAAATATTTAACATCATGAATAAAGACTAACCACTACCTCATATATATAGTTTACTTAGCCAAGGTTATTTCATAGGCTGACCTATCTAAAAACATAGAGAAATGTAACAAGTATATAAAAGATGTATGAAAGCCACAAGTCAGCCACACATATCCCTAGACACACCAATGGTTAAGGGAATAGAAATCCACTCCCATTCAAAATACTATTGTCCTCAACATTGTGGAAACTTTGGATGTTGCTTCACAAATGCTTCATCCTCCCAAGTGGCATCTTCACATGACATATTCTTCCATTTGATCAGGTACTCTATAATCGCTTTAGAACATAGTTGCTTAGTATGCATGTAAAGGATCACCTCAGAATCAATAAAAAATTTGCCTTCTTCATCAAATTTTAGTAATTCTATTTGAATGGCAACTCTATGTCCAATGACTTTCTTCAGGCATGATACATGAAATACTATATGTATGCGAGTAGTTGAAGGAAACTCTAACTTGTAGGCCACTCTATAAATTTTATGTAAGATATGATAAGGCCCATAATACTTAGGGGATAGCTTGTTATCTTATTTTATTTTCTTCAATGACATTTTCTTATAAGGCTACAAGCCAACAATGACTTGCTCACCAATGTTAAAATGCCTTTCACTTCTATGTTGATATGCCTATTGCTTCATGTGATTTTGGGCCATAACTAAATTTTCATGCAAAATTTCAAGGACTTTTTGTTAATGGTGAATATGTTATTTAATTGCATGAAACTTAGGATGACCTTCAAGGTTGAAGTGATGGAAGGAGGGTGGTATCCATACAGTGCCATAAAGGGAGACATTTTGGAAGAACTATGAATAGAAGTATTATACCGCCATTTAGTAAGTGGCAGCCAATGAACCCATTTATCATATTTATTGGAAACAAAACAATATATATATCCTTCCAAACATTTATTGACTACCTTAGTTTCTCTATCATATTGAGGATGATAGGATGAACTATGAGCCAATTGGGTGCCCAAACATGTAAATAACTTAGTCCAAAAATTACTAGTGAAAATGGGATCTCTATCACTGATAATGATTTTAGGGGTCCCATCATTTTCTAACCATATTGAGAAAAGTAGCAGTTACTTACTAGCAATAAATGGCTATGATAAAGAAAAAAATGAGCATGCTTACTGAGATGATCCACAACAACCATGATAACATTTTGACCATCAGATCTTGGTAACCCTATAATGAAATCCATAGATACCTCTTCCCAACATTGGCTAGGGATGGATAAAGGCTGTCAAAGACATGAGGTTTTTATGGTTTCACATTTGTTTTGTTGATAGATCATACATTTAGCCACATATTTTTGGGCATCCCCCTTGAGTCCTTCCTTAAAAAACCCTAATTGATTCTATGATAGGTCTTCAAAAATCTTGAATGACTTCCAATTGGAGTTACATGAAGTTCCTGAAGGATTTTTGTTTAAGAAGAGAATTCTTAAATAGGTATAATTTATCTTTATAGCATAATTCATTACCCTTCCATATTAATTTTTCAAATACACCTAAACGTTGCTGAAGATTTTGAATCAAATCATGGGTAGCACTATCATGTTCCCATTCTTATCATGCTTCATTTAGACAATCTACCTACAAAATGGTTATGGCACATAACAATGTCTCAACTGATTCATTCTTTCTAGATAGTGCATCTACCACCACATTATCCTTGCCTTTTTTTTAGACTATTTCAAAATCATAGCCTAACATCTTAGTTATCCATTTTGTTGTTCTTTAGATGATAACCATTGTTCCAAAAATTATTTGAGACTATCATGATCAGTCTTTACCTAAAAGTGATGACCCATCAAATAAGGTCTTCATTGTTTGAATGCATGCAAAATGACCATCATTTCCTTCACATAGATGGGATTGTGCTGATTTTTACCTTTTAGTTGACAAATTTCAAATGCAAGTGTTTTGCCTTCTAGCATGAGTACAACACCCATACCATACCCAGATGCATCACATTCAACCACAAAAGTCTTGGAAAAATTAGGAGTGGCCATTGAAGTAGTGCACATAGTCAATTCTAATTGTTCAAATGCCTGGGTAGCTACATCAGTCCACTAAAAGGAGTCTTTCTTCAATAAAGAGGTGAGTGGGGCTGCAATACTACCATAATTTTTGACAAATCTATGATAATAACTAGTTAGCCCCCAAAATATCTGTAGTTACTTGAGTGTCTTAAGAATTGGCTAGTCCACCATTCCTTAGATTTTTTAAGGATCCAATTTCGCTCCTTCATAAGAAAACAAATGACCCAAATATTCAACCTCACAAGCCCTAAAAGTATATTTGGAAGGTTCGGCATACAATTGACATTGTTCCAAAATGGAGAGTACCTATTTCACATATTGCAAATGGTTTTATCAATTTTTACTATAAATGAGGATATCATCAAAGAATACCAAAACAAATTTCCTCAAAAATGGCCTAAAAATAGTATTCATCAAAATCTAAAAAGTAGATGGTGCATTTGTTAGACCAAAAGACATAACTCAAAACTCATAATGGCCCTCATGAGTCTTGAAAGCTATTTTAGGTATGTATTCATCATGAATATGAATTTGATGATAAACAAAACATATATATAACTTGGTAAAATAAAAATCACCATTCAATTCATCTAGCAAATCATCAATGATAGGAATAAGAAACTTATCTTTGATAGTGTACTTGTTGAGTTCTTTGTAGTCAGGGCACATCATTTAGGTGTCATATTTCTTTCTTACCATGACAAATGGTGAAGAATATTCACTTTGGCTATGATGAATGATTCCTACATCCAACATATCTTATACCATCTTTTTAATTTCACTTTTTTGGGTATAGAGATACCTATATGGCCTGATGTTGGGTGGTGTACTATCAAGAATAAGTTGAATAACATGATCATGCATGTGACTAGGTGGAAGTCATTTTGGCATGTCACCAAAAACAACATAATCGGTATCAATCACTTGTTGAAAATAAAGAGGTGGAGATGGCTGAGTTAGTTGTACTTTTATGGAAAAAAAGTGATCTACAAATACTTTGGCACCCTTACAGAGAATATTTGTCATTTGATGGGAGCTAAAAAGTTATAGAGATTTAGCTCTTAATCCCCTTAGCTCAAATGTCCTTTCTTTAGAATGAAAATAAATGAATAATTATTAGAAATTCATCTCAATAATTCCCAAAATGGTGATCCACTATATTTCTAGAATAATATTAGCTCCACCCATGGGAATAAAAAACATAGGAGAATCCAATAAGTAGTCTCCCATGGCTAGCTTAATACTATGACATTTTCTTAAACAATTGATAGAACCACCATCTAAAATCATAACCTAAAATTATGGAGCTGGATAAATGAAATAATTAAAATGAGCAACTAACTACTATTGATGAAGTTGTGTGTGCTCCCAGAATCAATCAGGATAGTGACCTTCTATTTCTTAAAGAAACCCATCACCTTAAGAGTTTGGAGAGTACTAATATCTGAAAGGGCATGACAAGAAATAGTAGGTTGAATGTCTTCAAATTCCTCTTCAATACCTTCTACATTCTCACCATATACTTCTCCATCATCTTCATCATCATTGACACCTTCAATGTAAAACAACTTCTTTTTAGCACAATGATGGTGTTTTCTCCATTTTATATCACAACCATAACACAACCCTTTCGATTGCTTCTTCTCAATTTGTCATTGTGTTAATCTGGTTGGATTTGGAAATGATGGTGCTGGAAAGGTGTGATAATGATTAGTAGTGAAAGTTTTCCTTTTAACCATCTCTTTTTCTTCTACCATACATGCCCTAGGGATAACTTCTGATACAAATGTTGGGTTAAACATTCAAACCTCAAATTGGATGCTATCTTTGAGGCCACCAAAAATATATTAATCAACTTTTCCCTAGTGATAACTTCCACTCATAAAGAGAGATTCTAAAACTAATGAATATAATCTTTCATAGTTCTTGATTGTAATAATTTGACTAATTGGCTGAAATAGTTCTTAGAGACATTATTTTGATAATGAGCCAACAACTCATCAGTGAAAATAGACTATGTAATAGGAGCACCATTCTTTTTATTTTGAGCACATAACCAATGATACCAAATGAATTACTCAGGTTTTAGATAAAGAGATGCCACTATCACCTTCTGAAAACTAGGGGTTTGATGTAGCTTAAATAAATTCTCAATTTGGGTAATCTAAGTGAGAGGATCCTTACCATCGAACTTATGCATGCCTAATTTTGGCAACATCAGTTTCATACTAGTATAGGAGTTGGTATTGAGATTCAAATTTGAATGCTAAAATAGAGGGTTGTTGGGCTGAAATTGAGATGTAAAGGTAGCCAATTATGTAGTGATATGCTATAATTTATTATGAACCCCATTAATCTCTCTGTGCATTCTTAAAACATTAGCTTGGACTAAAACAAAGTCATCATGCCACACCAAGTAATTTATGTCTATCTGAAGCTAAAAAAATAGGATCTAAAGTTCTAGATTCCATATCATCGGTAGAAGGAGCCTTAAGAGTTTTTAGCCCCCCTTTTCTTCCCCTAGTACTAGGACCTATCATAGACAAACTCTAGGATGGATTTTACCTCAAAAAAAGTATACCAAGAGATGGTACCATTGTGATCACCTTACCAAGATGAATCTAATGATTCCTTTACACACTAGGGTAAAACTTTTGACACCAAAAAAGTGTACCAATATAGTATATCATTGTGATCATCTCACCAAGATGAATCTAATGACTATAATTGTGCAAAGGAAAAAAAAGTTCCAAACTTTTTTTTAAATATTTAAAAAAAATGTTTTAAGCAATACTACATTGATGGAAAAAATTAATTCTTCTCAGATTGCAAGTTATGTTTTTTCCATCCCATAGTTCCCAAAAATCATGCCTCGCCATATCCAAAAAAAATGCCACAAGAAACTTTCCCAAATCGTAGCTTTGATACCACTTGTAATAAAATTACTTAGATGTTGACATAGAATGATTTTATATCACACAGAATAAACAAATATGAGAGATCACATAATAATAATTGACATTAGAGTAAAATAATGGATACTATAGCAAAGCCACTTCGAGGGGGAAACCTCCACAATAATGCACTAACAACATAATACTTAACATCATGAATAAATACTAACCACTACCTCCTATATATAGTCTACTTAGCCAAGATTATTCCATAGGCTAACCTATCTGAGAACATAGATAAATGTAACAAGTATATAAAAGAGGTATGTAAGCCATAAGTTGGTCACACATATCCCTAAACACACCAATGGTTAAGGGTGTAACAAAGAGTATGTAAATTATTCCTATCACATGAAAACAAAATTATAATTAACAAATGTAATTAGAGCAAAAAGTTTACCTAGAAGCATAAAATCTCCTAAAGAATAGATTGAGAATAACTTGTATAAAGCTTATACGCAAAGTTTTCAATATAAAGTTTATAAATACTATGAGTTGCACATTATTGAAGTGGATGCCAAGATCTCTAGATCAAGTGAATTCACATGTTTGTCATATGTACAAGTCAAGAAAATACACAACACAATAGCTATAAACAAATGAAATCATATACATGAGAATATTGCATAAGCAAGATAAGATCCAAAACCAATATTTCATAGAATAATAGCTCATCAAGAGAGATGTATAAATAAAAGTGCATGAAGAAATCCCCCAAAAAAGGTGGTCAAAGATATAATAATAAAAGAGTAACTCTCATATCTAAAATAGTTAGTCAAGGGAGTTACTTCCTATTCATCTAATCAAAATGTAACACCAAGTACGCCTAGGCAAGTTTATCCATGAAATTAGAAAAACTCCAAGTGAGGGAAAAAAATCATAATAAATAAATATGAAAAAAAAAAAACCCATACTCTAACACCCCCTATAAGTATAGCTTCAGTGGGTAGTGCAATAAAATAGGTCTCGATAACTAGGCCTTATTAGGCACCCAATATAAAGCAATCTCTTATAAAGTCAAGAAAAGAAGAAAACCCATATGAAAAATTCTTCCCCAAAAGAAAGACAAAAAAGTGAAGAGGTCAAAGGCCCCCGTCAAAGATGTTTTTATTGATGATGTAGACCATACCCCAAGAAGAGATTATAGATGAATGAACTTACTCTTAGTGAAGGGTTTGGTAAAGATATCTACAACCTGCTTTGAAGATTGATAAAATCTCAAGTCGATGACCTGACCATAAATAAGCTCCTAAATAAAATGCATGTGAATCTCAATGTATTTGGTATGTTGGTCTTAAACTAGAATCTTGCATATCTGAATGGTACTCTAGTTATCATAATAGATGATGGTGGTCTACCTAAAAAGAATGTCAAACTTGAATAGAATCCCCTAAAACTAAATAACATTAGTAACTATGTTAATAACTCCTCTATACTCTACTTTTGTGGATGATATAGCAATAACATTTTTGTTTTTGATAGATGACCTAATAAGACCAAAACCCAAATCAAAGTTAGAACCTAAAGTGGACTTGTGACTTTGAGTATCACCAGCCTAATGTAAACCTATAAAATTAACCAAGTCAACTTCTATGCCAAATTTATACTGAATCTTGAATCTATAAGAGCCTTGAATGTAGTGAAGTATTTGCTTAGTTGATTTCTAGTATATCTCATGGGTATTTTACATGAATCATGAAATAATGAATACTACATATGAAATATTGGGCCTAATATGAGTCAGATAAATGAGGCTACCAACAAGCTGTCAATATCGAATGGCATCAACCAAAGGTATAAAACAATCAACCTCAAGTTTGACTTCTAATAGAAAAGGAGTCATAGATATATTAAAATAAACCATATGAAACTAAGCCAAAAATTCAAGATCATACTTAGGTTGTGCAAATAAAATCCCTAAATCAAACTATGAAATCTCAATGCTAAATAAGTAATGTAGAATACCCAAGTCTATCATGTCAAATCTGTCTTGTAGAGTTATATTCATTGCTTTAATAAATGATGAGAAACTCTTGATGATCAAAATATCATAAACATAAAGGGCCCATAATAGTAAAGAATCATCCTATCATAAAAATTATACATTGGAGTCTGAATGACACTTGGTGAAACCTAAAGTAAGGAGGAAGGAGTCCATCTTGACATACCAATCCCAAGGGACGTGTTTGAGGCTATAGATGGATTTATTAAGTCTAAAAACTAAGGATGAATCCCAAAAAAACCTAGGTGGATGCTCCATGTAAATATCCTCTTTAAGGTCTCCATGAAGAAAGACACTCTTCACATCCATCTAATTCACATCTTAGCCATGTGTCATGACTATAGTTAGTGTGAATCAGATCAAAGTCATGTTTACAATAGGTGTAAAGGTCTTTGCATAGTCAATGTCGGCTACCTATGAAAATCCCTTGATGACCAATCATGCCTTATAATTATTTATCGAGCCATCTGCTACCAAATTGGTTTGATATATCCACCTACATCGAACCATATTCATTCCCTTAGGAAGTGAAGTCAAAAAGTGTGATTTTTGATCAAGGAAGAGTATTCTTCCTACATAGTAAGTTATCCCACTCAAGTATGATCGAATCCTCTCAAAATGTCTATGAATCTAAAACTAAAGAAAAAAATCATGTGGACCACTTTGATAATCTACTCGAGTACATTTTTTTATCTATTAGATCCCCTACCCAAGTGCCTACAATTTAAAGTGTTTACTAACTCCTCATCCTCTAAAACATGACTAGATGTGGATGTAGAAGACTCTTTATCACTGCCCTCAATGTCAAAATTGGAACAATAATAAGAAGACGTTGGCTTGGTAACTTATCTAAATGATTCAAATCAGAAGAAGAATAATCAATTCTAAGTGAATCTAATGAAAGAGAATAAGTGTCAAGTGTTGAGTTTTTGGGACTCTCTTCAAAGTGAACACTTCTCTCTATGAAAAAATCATGTGTGGTTGGATGTAGAAGGTGATACCCCTTGACACCATCTAGATAAATTACAAACATGTAAGGCTTAGATTAAGGTTTCATATATTTGTCTATTATATTCAGTATATGTGTCACAGGTAGAGATCTAAAAACCCTAAGGTGCTCAACATCATGTTTCCTTCCATGCCAAGATTCAAAAGGTATTATGCCTTTCAAAGCTTTTTGAGGAACCTTGTTCTGAATATAACAATTAAAATTAATGATTTCATCCTAATATTGAGGTGCCAAGGACTTAGAGTGAATCGTACAACTAGCCACCTCTTTCAAGGACCTATTTTTATGTTCTGTAACTCCATCCTATGAAGGTTTGTAACTTTACACTATAAATCAATCCCCTTTATGGTGTAAAACTACTCAAATCTATTGATGATAGATTCACCTCTTTTGTCAGTTTGAATAACCTTGATGGATTTCTCATATTATTTTTCAACAAGTGATTTGAAGTCTTAAAATTATTCAAACAATTTAGAATTTTTCTTAAGAAAGTTGACCCATGTATATCTCGAGAAATCATCAATGAAAATGAGAATGTACTTAATCTTTGTAAAAAATAGCCTAGGAAAAGGTCTAAATACATCACTGTGTACTAACTCCAATACTTTTGAATCCTTCCAAGCTTTGCCTTTGTCAAGGTTTGCTTCAATATGTTTTCCAAGAGAGCAACTCTCATAAATTCCTTTAGAGAATTGGACTCAAGGCAAGCCTATGACCATGTCATTTTTGTTAAGTTGTTCAAGGTAACAATAGTTAAAATGGCTAAACTACTCATGACATAATTTTTTAACTCCATTTGAATGAGTCAATAATGTTGTTAGATAATAATTAGGTGTAAAATATGAGAAGGTGTATAACCTGGCTTGGTGATCTTCCCTACCCACTACCACTGTAGAATCACTATACAACTCCCTAATGATAACTGAATATGGTAAAACCTCAACCATCATGCCTTTTCTGATATGAGTGATTTGAGACATTGGTAGGATATTGGTTGAAAGAGAAGGGACACTTAAAAAATTATTGAATGTTCCTCCTCCCATTTCAACAAACCCTCTCCTTGCAATAAGTATATAAGTGTCATCATCAAAATTGATAGAAGACATGCTTCAAGGCTCTAAAAAGAATTTAACTAGTGATGAGCTCATGTCGTGAGAATAATTGAGTCAATAACCCATGAATATATTGAAGCTACAACTATTACAAGAGCTTTGACCTTTTTTTTCTCTTTTCTCTTACCCTTTGCCTTATAGAATCTTGGGTGGATAAATTTTTCTTGATGGATTCAAGAACACCCATGTTCTTATCTTGGAGATGAGTTAGGTGATCTATTTGTTTCTTCATGCATTTTTTTCCATCATGCCCATTTTTATTATAGTAGGCACACTTAACCTTATCTTTTTTAGGTTTGACATTGGAAGAGGAGGTTTCAGTATTGGTTTTGGTAGAGGTTAATTATTTCTTATTCTCTTGATCCTTATTATTCTTCTTTTCTTTGTTTGAAGTTTTTGCTTTCCCATTCCCAATAATTAGGGATTGAGGTTTTATAGACTTCAATGTGCCCATCTGGATCAACTTGTATTGTTATTTGGTTAAGTTAATAATGAAAGCATCTAAAAAGGGCATTTTCTATGCAATGTCTAAAGCAATTTTAGTGGGATGGAAAGTAGAGATAAAGACTGAATAGTCAAGACCTAATTTAGAGAGTATAAAAAGATTAAGTTGATCATCATATTTCTTTATCTCACATTATTTTAACTACAATCTCTAGGACTTAAACTTAGTGAAGAATTCTTGAAGGATGTCAAAGTTGTAAGGCCTTAGGCTAATGAGTTCATTGTCAAGCTCATGATCTCTCATCACATCTTGCTCTCCAAATATTTTACCCATAATTGTCTATACATCATAAGGTGATTTGTTAGGCTCTATGTGAAATAAGAGATTAGGTGCTATATAAAGACATAATATCACATAGACTTTATCACTATGGTTATACCACTTAACTATATTTGTATATGTGTTGGGTTTAGTTTCATCACCCATAGTTATTCTATACAAACCCTTATTCTTTAGAATGATTTTCATCTTGATTTTTCATTCGTGATATTTAAAAGGAGTTAGTGAGTTGATTGAACTTGAATCCATTAGTACAAAAATGAGTTTTAGTAGTAGTATAAGTTGAAGTTGTTGCAAAAATAAAATTGTAAGAAGAATACAGAGAGTGACCCAAAAAGGCACAATACACCTCCCTTGAACTATGAAATGGTGAACCCCCTAAATGTTGCAAATGCACACTCAAAAGACATCAAACTCAGCTGATAGTGTGTCTTGAGAAATCAATGTAATGAGTCAAAAGACAATATTTTACAAATAAAAGAGGATGCTAAATTTAGCCAATAATGCATCCAAGAAAGCCAGTACAATGTAAATAAGTGAACACATAAATAACACTTTCTTTTTAAAATTTTCCCACAATATATTATTTTATAGAAAATAATAAAAAATATCCACTAACAATGCTAAACCCAACCAATCCTCTTACACATTACTTATGCATTAAAATAAAAGTAGCCTATTTGACCTTGTTTTAAATCCATCTATTAAAAAATGAATTTAATATGTTAAAAAATATTAGGGAAAATTTGAGTAGACTTAGTTTTTTTTGGAATAAAATTTCAAGCCTTTGAAGCTATAGGAGTATTTTGTACTGCTTGTTGACTAACTCATGCAAACAAAGTGAAATCAAGTGAATGCACAGGTTTGTAAAAGGCATGAGTCAAGCATGTACACAACACAATAGTTACAAGAAAATGAAATCATATACATGAAAATATTTCATAAACAAGATAAGATCTAAAACCAATCTTTCATAGAACAATAGATTACCAAGAGAGATGTACAAATAGGAGTGCATGAGTAACTCCCCCAAGAATGGTAGTCAGAGAGCCAATAATAGAAGAGTAACTCCTATACCCAAAATCCCTAGTCAAGGGAGTTACTTCTTATTCATCCGGTTAAAATATAACTCTAGGTACGCCTAAGCAAGGTTATCTATGAAAGTATAAAAACTCCAAGTGAGAAAAAAAATCCCATAATAAATAAATATGAGAAAAATAAAACCCCTACTCTAACACACATATCCAAGAAAACTATAGCATTTAATGTCTTCTCTATCGATGAGCAATAATATAAATTTAAAAAATAAAGAGTATAAAAACCTCACAAATCTAATAAATGATCTCACTCACTTGTATTACATTACTCAAATATGGAAAAGTCCAAACATGGAAAGTCATAGGGAACCCTTCTCCAAGAGCTTGAAAGAAAGAGCAACCTCATCACATGATTTGATTCTTCATTTTATACATGTTTTCACTCATAATAGATTCTGGAAAGCCAACCTTTGCACTAACTCAACTTAGAGCTTATTTTCCTCTACCTAAACTCTGCCCACATTTGATTTTATTATTTTAAAATATTAAAAAATTAAATAAAATGGTGATTTTTTAATTAAAAATACATAATTAAGTATAAAAATAATTAATTTACTCAATGACTCCAAACACAAGAATTAATTTACTCAATGACTCCAATTACATATCTTTTTCTTGATACTCTTTCTTGGCAGTCCTCCTCAACATGCATGTTGGTTCTTCTTTTATGACGTTAAATGAACTAACTAAATCTAAAAGAATTAATAATTTAAATAAGTCATTTAATTTCTAGTTTGAAACTCCAAATATCATATTCAATTTTTATTCCATATAAATTTGCTTGTGGCATTGTCTTATCCATTGGGTTATAGAGTCAAGTGGAGCATTATAGAAACCATAAAAAATAGTATTAATTGAAAATGGTTCAAATGGGTAGTGAAATCCAAAAATTTGTTTTTTACTACAATAGTTGGTTCTGATTATGGGATTGCATTTCCTGACAGAATGTAGGGGAATATCAGATCTCATTAGTCGACCAATTCCTTATCCACCCTATAGTTAGTGTGCATCACACTCACATATCCCAACCCATCCAATGAGTAGCCAATTTGACTATCCCAATTGTATGGAATTAACACACATTGTCAAACCAGATCATTGCCTTTAAAAATACACCTATTGGTATGTTAAAACTATATGTTGCCTTCATCTCCCAAAATAATATTATTTATATTTGCACACACATCTTGTGCATATTCATATATAGTTAAGCGACTACTTAATTTTTATTAACCGTGTTTATGCTAAATTTTCCTGACTGTCTAAACTATTATGAAATGTTTGAAAAGAAAAATGATCTCAAAGAATTTATATCAAAATATCAACCAATTGCCACTAAGTTGGAATATGATCTTTTGTGAAAGTTTTTTGTCCACCACCAAGATCACTGCACAAATGTTTCCATCACAATGTTTGTCTACCTTCTCAAGATAATCATCTTGACCCATTGTTGGGCTTGATTTCTCTCTATTTATATAGAACCCCAAAGAAGCATTTTGAAAAGTAATACCTAATTAATAGTAATAAATTTGCTTAGAAATATGCCCTAATAATGATTATGGTGCACACACAAGGAGGGGAAGACCATTTAAGATCTACGTCTAATTCTCATGTTGTAGGGTTTCACCAATCCAATGGACACACATGCACATTTTGAAAAACAATTTATGGTCACTCAAAACAAAGATTCACTTGTAATAACATGACATAATACATTCTCAGTTATACCACAATTTGGCTTATTCAACAATCAATTACTTGGAGGAAACAATGATCCTACACTTATTCAACAATCAATTACTTGGAGGAAATAATGATCCTACACTACATGCCTATGGCAAACATCTAGCGCACATTATCAGCATACATAGTCTTTATTCAAACCAAGAAATACAAAACATTATCATTCTGGTCCTATTTTGTTACAAACTTTAGCTCATTACCCACAAAATGTGAATCATTTGACCCTTATAGACAAAAAGAGACTGACCATTGATCTTCCCAACTGACTCTCCATCTTTTGAGAGCATTACAACTCTATTAGTCATTTCTTGTTCAAAAATGGTTCAAAAGAGAATTCAAAACCCATTTTAGCATGCATAGTTAGTGTTAAGTCAGATTTTTCATTGTGAAGGACAAAGGAAAATGAATGCTTTATGAATAAGAAGACCCTGACAAGTTTTAGAAACACTTTATCTCCATCAAAACCTTGTTGGGTTCTATATAGGGGCCTAAAAACCATCTAAAACTATTCAAACCTAATCAAGCTTAATTTTCCCTATAATATTCGGTGTGTAAAGGTCTTAGACCATATCGGGCTCTGTTATGCCAAATATAATTGCATAAGATTGGAATCTACCAAAGATGACTGGAAGACTTGCATTTCTGAGTAGCATAGAGATAAAGCCTTGACTAATCATCAGACCATTTTAGTATTATAACTATGATTACTACTGTGAGCTTTCACTATATGTATAACACTCTTAGATGTTTCAAAATTCCTATCAATATTTCATAAAACACACATCTCACTGAAGACTTGAATGAAAACCCTTGCAAGATTTTCAAGGTTTCTAACTCTAAACATAACTTTGGGTTTTGATACAGGTAAGCAGAGACCATTTCAAGGTTTACATACCTGATCAATACTGGGTCAAATGCACGTCAAGCTCTAGACCTAGCTAAAGATGCAACTCTAAACAACACTATGTAATCACAAAGCTTTGTTTAAGACTCCACCAATGCATTCAATAGAATTGTGTTCTATTATGACTATAGACCCTTTTTATACTCATAGACTTCCATTTAAAAAATTTACATTATTTTCTCCAAGATACTTTAATAGGTCAATATTGAGACCATTATTCCCATCGTGGGAGTCTCCATATATGAAATACTCTACTTCTAGCATGTATTGCACACCATGACTAACATATCACAAAAGAACATTGATAATGTGAAGAATAATCATCGAAGGAGTCATAACAATGTAAGCATGAACCAAGATTTGTTAATGCAAACTAAAGGAGTCTCTATTCAAAAAATTTCTTCACAAGACAAATTCCTCTGAACACACAAACACATCAAACACGTCAAAATTAAGATAAAATAAAGCAAACAATAGATAGATGAAAGCACTCTATTTTTGGTGATGCAAGATTGTTTAAGACCATAGATGTTCCTTCATCGAGGTATCTTAGGAATGAATATTGCTTGGGGCCAACTTCACTTGCATTGATAAGAGAACACTTGAAATTACTAAAGCAGATGATTTCTAGAATGAATGTGAACTATTAACAAAATACCTCAACAAAATTTACTTCCTAGACCATTTTCAAATCCCACGTTTGGCACAACTAGGTAGGGCACATTTTTAATGAATCCATTTTGTGCATAGCTCATAGGCATTTTGTCAAAATTTCCACATGTCTACTTTTATGCACCAAAGCTCCCTTTTGGCATAGGCTGAGAGGATGTGAGCCAAGGTTACAACATTAGCTTCACACCTATAAAATGCATTTAATTTTGAAAAATCAGAGGCCCAATCAAATCATCTAATATGTTTAGCCCAATCAAATCATCTAATATATTTATAGCATAAATCAATTGCATATTGTGAGGCTATAGCTTATTGAAGCATTTTGTCAAATGGTTTGATAGGTTTGCCTGTGCACTCCCAAGATTTCATTGTCAAATGCTCATCCTCACACTTGTTACACATTCAATATGCTTAAAATTATTTAAGTATATCCAAGCAATCTTTTCAATCAATTAAATTCCCACAGTCATATTCAATTTGCTTAACATATGCAAGGAGAAGTTGTTGTAAGAGTAGTGGTTATATAAAATCTCCATCTAATCCCTAAAACTTGTATGCCACTACTTTGGAAATAGATAAAACTCCACTATTAACTCCACTTTTTGTGCCCTAATTATGTTTATTTATCATATTTTCTCATATACTTGAGCAATATTGAGACCAAGGGAGATGATGTTTCTTGCTACAAGTAATTCCATGCTAGAGTCATCTTTTGAAAAACCCAATAAGTCCAACTAATTATAAATTTTGTTTTTGACATCACACATTAGTGGACCAATTTATGCACTATAATAGGGAATTTTGGTTATTGATCCCCTAATAAAATCTTCTTGTGCATGAGCTTTGCTCCAAATCAACAAGTATACTAGCTCAGGATTTGATGAATTCATTACATTGCATAGCTACTAAAAAATGAACAAAATTGTTTCTCTTTCTCTCCTAGCCATAAATTTTTACACCAGATATACATGAATATATGAAATGGTGTTTGTTCTCATCACTCTTATTTTTGGTGCCTCTATCCTAGTCACCTCTTATGTTATTAAGATGCATATTGTGTTGATGTCTGTAAAGACATGAGAAACTTAACAAACTTTGACCATTGCACAAAACACACTAATCAATCCACACATTTCCAGCCTTATAGTATGTAAAAAAGCACTCAAACCAACTCAAGCACCCAAGAACCCTATATGAATTCTGAAAATACATTACCATAGACACCATACAAGACTGCCTTCTCCATCTAAGGGCATATTTGAGTGCTAGGTAATCTGGCCTCTTATAGTCCCTACAAGACTTGTTAAATAAAGTTTTATCAACTGTGACACTTTTAATTTTCTCCTCACAAAGTCCAAATATGAGGCTCCCTTCTCTCATTTAGCATAATTTGGTTTGAACTTGTTCTAGATTAGCATCTCTCTTAGCACCTATTTCTAATTTGCAGGTCAAATTTATAGAATTGTATAGAATTATCAAGCTAACCCAACATGGCCTAAGTATCACCTAGCTATATATGTCTCACAAATGCTACAAGAGAATGTTTTTGTCCTTACTCCAATGTGGGAAACATAATAGAGCACTCTAGAACTAGAATTGCTTCCTCATAATTCCCCAAGCTAAATTGCATATGCAAACTCATTACTAATTCCAAACTAAGCTTCCCATTGCAAAGTGTAAGTAGGCATTCTCCATCTCTTGGTATTTTAAAATCTGTTTAATCTCCTAAGCACTTATTTTTGATGAAGTGTTTGATTATAAGGGTTAGTATAACATACCCAATAATTTATGCATATTCTAAGTATTGAAATGAAATTCTCACACACTGCCATTATTTATTGAAAGAAAGTCCCTCTAAATACTCAACAATTATAGTAGGATCAATATGCACTCCTAGAAGAATTGTGCCTAGTCTATGCATCTATGACACAAATTCAATGCCTAATACAACTCCAGTACTCATATAAATTGTGTCATAGCCAATTGGGTGACCTACAATAGTCAAAATTTCTTGTAAACTTGGCAGGGCTCCAAAATACATGAGAAAAATATTCTTCTTCCAAAAACTCAATTTCTCAGAAACCAAGAGTTTTCTTACAAAGAAGAACACCCATAAGCATCTTGCATGCACAAGAGACCAACATGGGGAAAACCTCTAAAAATAATATTGTAATTATTAGAAACAAACACACACACAAAATAGAAAAAATGAAATGGAAGAAGACAAGCCAACATTGTATATGGAAGCAAACTATTTACAAGGGAAAAGGAAAAAAAAATAACTAAACATGACCATTCATAGGCTTGGGAAAATATGAAAGTTTTTGGGGATTTTTTTACAAGATGATGAAAACTCTTGCAAATTCATGAGGAACAACCATACCAGGGTTTTAATCACATCCATGGGAAAACCATGAGGCATGGGTGGTGAGACAAATATAAATTCAACAATTTACCAATAGGCATTCAGGATGCAAAAATTGCATGCATTCATAAAAGTATGTATGGTACACACATTTTCCCCATCAATACAATAAGTATGCTTCAAATAAATACATAAATGTAGAAAACATGATACATATTTCTAAAATCCTTTCTTTTTCACATTTCTCTTGTGGCTCTTCTATCATGAATAGCTGAACCAAATATTATTTAGACACCTCCAAAAGTGGGCTTTGGATTAAATCCTCATCATGCTTGAAATTACTAGAAAGTTTTCTTATTGACTTGGATTTTCTTCAAGACTTTTTGTGTGCTCAACATCACCACATATCTCTTGGTGAAGCTTAGTATAATCATGATTCATCTTATGCTCTTGGGCTAAGTTTTTTGGGTCTCCTTGGAAGTATGAAGAGAAGGAGGTTGACTTTTCTAGCTCATCATTACTATGTACAATGATAAAAACTTCTTTATCTTGAGTTGATCAACATCATGTAGAACTTGTAGCAGACACGAGTGTTAAAAAACCTTAGCATGTTTGGTATCCACCTTGTTATCAATTTCCCACTTTTTAATGAGTAGTTCAGGATGACTTAATTCATGATTCTTGAAAGAAACACATTCATCAAGGATTTTTTATTTTTGAGTTAGGTTGTCCAAATATTCTTTAAAGTAAAATTCAAGATACTAAATATTTCAAGAGTTTCATTTTTTTAATTGGTGTTTGGTTGGTGTTTTTTTTTGCTTTCAACTCTTCAACAATCTTAATAATCAGATAGAAAGAAGAAAACATTTACCTCCATATCATAACCTGTAATAATCCAATAAGCTATTAGATTGTGTTGCTTTATGATTTTTTATTTTTTATATTTTGTGAAGTGTTATCTCATTTCAAGATATTTGAAAAGAAGTTTAGACTTATGATTTTGAAGATGGTCTAGCTTCATCTTTTTTGCATCTTCAATACTTTTTCTTAGATAGATTGACATTGAATTGACAATATCATTTTCACTCACCAGAATCTCCTCAAACATTTATTAGAAATAATTCATGAGAAATATCTTATTATCCTCTTTATTTTTGCTAACTATTTTCAAGTCAGGCATATTCTTGTTTTAGTTGGAGTCTCTTCTTTCTACCAATTTATTTTTCAACCTCAAATAAAACTCTGGGTAGTGATAACAAATTCAAAATATTAAAAAGATGGGCTATGATCCATCATTTCATGGTTTTATTTGAAAAAAGTAATCAATCTTCAATTTAAAGTACAAAATTCCATTCAAAATTTATAGATCAAATGCAATGTTCCATCGCCAACAGAATCAGAAAAAAATGTTGGAAAATTTTATGTCACTTGTGTTTTTCCTAGTTTTATTAACTCGTCCAATGGGTAGTGACACAATTTTGTAACATTAGATAAAAATATTGGGATGGTGACTCTATTTTGTGTTTGAGAGTGGCTAATCCATCTTGACATATCAGTTTATTTAGGGTTTTGTGCACAATGGGAAACAGAAAAAAATAAAAATGAAAGAATAGTGGATCAAGATGGTGGTGAATGTGAGAAACCCATTATAGAATAAACTTGGAGAATTATCTAAATAACTCGTATTTAAATGAAGAGTGAATCAATTATTCCTCTCATATGAAAATGGAAGTAGGAACAACACATATAATGGGGAAAAAGGCTTTCCTAAAATAACAAAGTTTCCTAAAAAACTAAATTGGGTACAATTGGTACAAAACCCATGCATAGAATTTTCATAAAAAGTTTAAAAAAACTATGAGTTACACACAAAAAAAAGTACACAATTTTATTGTCTCCTCTATCTATTAACATAAATAAAATTTTTACAAATAAAGAGTATTAAAAACCCACAAAGTCAAAGAATGATCTCACTGGCTTAATTTTGTTCCATTATACAAATCTAGAAAATTTTGTAGCACACACAAAGTTGCAACCAACCCTTCCCTAAGAAGTTGAAAGAAAGAAGAACCCCTTCACATGATTTGAATTTTCTCTTTTATACATGTTTTCACCCATAAACGAAGTTGGAAAGCCAACCTTTTCACTAACTCGATCTAGAGCTTATTTTTCTCTAACTAGAGTTTTCCTACATTTGATTTTATTATTCTACCATTTTACAAAATTTAATGTAGTTGTAATTTTTCATTTAAAAATAAATAATTAATTCTAAAAGGAATTAATTTATTCAACGACTCCAAATACATAATTTTTATTTGGTGTTCTTTCTTAGCACTCATCTTTAACATTATTTTGGTGCTTATTTCATGACTTTAAAATATATTAAGTAATTCTAAAATAATTAATAACTTAAATAATTCATTTAATTTCTAGCTTGGGCCCCCAAACTTCACATTCAAAATATATTCCATGTGATTTTTCCTATGGTGTTTCCTTGTCTGTTGGGTTGTGGAGTGAAGTGGAGCATTATGAAAAGTATAACAATTAAAATCAATGTAAAATAGCTCAAATGGGTAGTGAAATTTGGATGTAAAATTTTCACCACAATACCATTAATACAACAATCAAAGTCTAGAAAACTAGTAAGCCATATTGATCCACACTGCAAGGCCCATATCTTGATGTGGAGGATAATGTTATGATTAGTGATAAGCTACATATTATTAGTATGTATAAGGTAATCTAAACAACAAAAAATATAATCACAAAAATGTATATATAATTTTGATATGTAGACATGTAACTTCTATTCAGTATGCATTATAAGGTAAGTACTTATATGTACAAAATATAGTGAGACTATCAAAGCTAGTTCTTATGAATAGAAGGGATAAATGTCCTTGTCAATTTATCTAGAGTAAATGAAAAAATACAAAGATAAAAATGTGCTTGAATGCTAGATACCAAAAACATGCTAACAAAATAATTTTCAGTATGTGTGTGTTCTCTCGTTTATGTGATCTTATGGGATTAATAGTTAAATATATATAAAAGCATTAAAAAAAATTGGTTACAATGGATGATGATTTGAAAATAGGGACTTTGAGATTTTGGTTGAGTTATGATTGAACTTCTTACAAGTTTGCAGTTAGACTTCTAATTATGTGATGCCATTAATAAATTCCTTGATAGGTTACAAACCTAGAGAAGGATAGTTTGCATTGCATGTCACAGGAGTAACTTGACACTTGAATGTTAAGTGTGTGCATGGTTACATGTTTTAGATACTTACATTACATTGTGATAGCACATAGAGGTACCAAAAGACAAGTCCAATGGTATGCACATTTTGTACTTGAGAGTGTTTTTCATGAAGATCAAAAGGGGGTGCACAATACTAGACTTATGTGCAACAATGGGAAAATAAATAAAAAACTTAACTTAGTCTGGTATAAAGGGATTGTAAACAAGTTGAGAGATGTCATGTGTGTAAGATATCCAAATTCCAAGTGAGGAATGTGTAGAATCATGTAGAAGTTGCACATATATCATTCACCCTTTCTTGAGAAACAGTGGTTCCCATTATGGCTTTAGTCAGCTAAGGAAACTAAACCTAAAGTTGTTGAAGGTTATACCATTTAATTGATGAGCATATTTTTTTACTTTAACAACTTAAAACAACTAACATGTGTCTCAATGGGTGTGTGGACAATGTTATTTTGGAAAATGATAAATATCAACTTGTATAGATTGTTTGAGATGCTGACACTCAAAATTTGAAGATTATATAACAATATGAATTGTATAATTTCGAGTCTAGTTTATATAATACTAATTTTTTATGAAAATGGTCAATTATAACTAAGTCAAACATTTTAAATTCAAATAGGGACTCTTATTTTTTTAGAAAAATATGGTAGATATTTGATTGCATGCCCCTCATATTTTGAGCATTGTTTAGTATTATTTGAAACCCTTTGGTGGAAATTTAGATAAGATCATATAATTTTCAACCTATATTTTTAATTTTAAAAAAAAATTACAAGTAAATAGACTAGAGTAGAGAGTTTCTGGATAAAATTGTGTTTAAGTTTTTTATCAATATTTCAGTTCACACTCCATGAACCATCATCAAGATAAGAGAATGAAAAATATATGGACCATGGAAATACTATTGATTTAATTAAATAGACCTTGAAAATTGATAAAATTTGGATAAATAGTTGTCTTCCACCCCTACCCCTTAACTACTTAAAAAAAACATTTTTTTTTCAATGTGCATAGAATTAGGCCTAGTTTGTAACCATATAATTTTTTTGCGTTTGGCTTAACCAAAAACATATACATAAAAAAATATAAACATGTATATTTTAGCATATAATGGCCTATAAATACATACTTAAAAATCAATTTATATGCAAACCTTAGAATATTACAAACATTTAAAAAATCATATATTTAGAAAGAGGATATGTGCTCGATGTCTTAGTAAATTGTTTATGAAATTCAGCAATAAAATTTGTAGTGTTTACAAGGATAAAAGTTATTTTTTTTTTAATTTTCACTTAAAAACATAGTCTTGACTATATGTTTGTAGGTCCATGCTACAGGCTCGAGAATCTAAGCCATTTTTTAGCTTGCAGGCATGCTTTAATATTTGAAATAGTAAAAGTACATATGCATTACTAGATGTCAATCAACTTTACACATGTATCTGTTGATATATATGTGTGTCTAAATTCAAGTAAAAACTTTAAATAGATAATCAATCATTTGTTATTTACATAAGCATTGACCCTTGATAGATTAGAAGATATTAAAAGGTGAAAAAAATCTTTGATCAAACTAATTCAAGAATGTTAAGGAGATACAAACTAATAACTAGTGTTGGAGTCACCTTGACCCAATAGGGTAGGATCCACTATATAGGGAAATTTGGTGAGTGTTGGATTCCCTAATATCTAGTGTCAGATGGGACTTTAAGGACCACAAGTATAAATATTATGCCATTGGAGCACAACGGATAAATAAAAATGATACGAGGAGCTAGTAAGGGGAAGGACAAATGTTTCAATGATACAAAATAAAATATAAGATAAACATGGGTATAAATATTATCATGAAATATGGTAGAGAGAAATAAATAAAAAACACCAATTAGGGGAAAGGTCCCAGTAGTCATGCACCCTAACTTTGGACAACGAATTAAGGTACCATAACATCACATTAAATTTCTAAATTTTTACCCATTTTAATATGTCATATTGACTACTTATAACTAAGGATTAAAGGTATAACACATTATACATTTTATGATATAACTGATTTTATCATGAGAGGTCATAAAATGCATTTTTTAAACCTATGACCAAAACTTAACCTTTGGAGTACCAATAGTTGTGCAGTAGAGTATCAATACTTGAGTATTACTTGTCAAGATGTGATTGGTTACTTTTATTTTTATAGAATAAATTTTGAATAAGTATTAGATACTACATGTTTAACTTTTGGTACACTTAAATATTTATACACACCAATATGTTCTGATAATGGAACACATGTTAACAAAAACCCTTGTTCAGCAATTGGAACATGCATAGTTATTGGGACCTTTCCCCTATGAGTAGTTTTTAGTGAATGAGGATGGAAACATAAAGTGACAAAGCATTAATTAAAGGAAAATAAATTGAAGCAAGGGCATGATCTAGGGGAACACCAAAATGTGAGCATAAATGAATGGATATGTTTGAGTTAAAGAGATGATCTCGAAGGTAAATAAGTGTCAATCCTAAGAGTGAATTTGTGTTTGCATTAAAAAATAAGAGATGCCTATAATTAATATCTAATCAAAATTACTTTTGTTAGTCTTTAACATAATGTTTAAAATATATGATTATCTTGTAATTGGATGATAATGTTTATGAGAAAAAGAGATTAGAGGATAAGAATTGAAAATCAAAGTGGTGAGTTACATCCAATGTCCACTTGTTATTTGAAAAAACTAATATATTCTATAATATTATTTGAGTAACATTATCTACTAAGGTTTGATGAATGTATTATATATTTGATTGAAATTAATTTTGGAAAAAAATAAAATGATAAGCATGTTTGATGTGTAGTTCAACATTAGATGATACAAAGGGTATCCCATAAACTATTAAAGTTTATATATATGTGTGTGTGTGTGTGTGTGTGTGTGTGTGTGTGTGTGTGTGTGTGTGTGTGTGTGTGTGTGTGTGTGTGTGTGTGTGTGTGTGTGTGTGTGTGTTTCTATATGTATGGATACATACATGTTTCTATATGATTGTAAAATTTCATGAAGCAACAAGTTGACTGACACCAAACATAGTAATAAATTTTTAGGATATCTTGAGTCTTTATATGTCCCCAATCATAGAATAATTTTTTATTGAAGCAAAATGGTTAAAAATTCAAGCCATTGCCCAAGTTTTATGGACCATTCAAGATCAATTAAAAGACTCATTTCTAGTAGATTTTGCATTTAATTTGGGTATGCACATTATTATTCAAATTGAGTAACCATTCCATATTAAGAAAAACTCAAGTGATTGAATCCAAAGGCATTCTTGAAATTTATACAAGAAATTTCCATTCCCAAAAACAATAATGGTGCTCAAGTGGACAAATTTACCCCAAGGTGAGGCTTCTTGGGAGAATAAATCCTTCATGGACTTTCAGCCATCTTTCCCCATGCTTTGAGGATAAATAATATCTAGTGGAGGTGACTAGTAATGAACTTATTTTTACATATAATCAACTATCCTAGATAAAATTAAAAGGATGCAACCCACCACATTAATATGTCTTTAGAATATATATATAAGGAATCCATAGATGTCTTTCACTCTAACATCATATTATAAATATTTATATTTTTTAAATATAAAAAAATATATTTTAATATATGCATTTAATTTCTTTGTGCCATAGAGTTGGGATATCCATGATTAAAGTGTTAAGAGATAGTGGGCATCTAGATGAGGGCTTTGAAGATATATAGTGTATTTGGACATATAGTTGGAGGGTATCAAGGCATTTTTCCAGGATGTTTAAAGAGAGGTAAGAAAGACATCTAAGTGTTAAGGAATATGATGCATTATAACTTTTCCATGTACTTTGAATAAGGGCATCTAGTTAGGTTATTTCAACACTATAAATCATACATATATTGGGATGTCTTGTTAGGAAGCCCAAAGACTAGAGAAAAATATCTTTAGTTGTAAGAAAAAATGTTTCTTGTTTAGATGTCTATTTATACCAAATTTTGCTTTTCTATTATAGAGGAATGTAAAACTAAAAGAGGGGTAGGGGCTAGTAGAAATTGGATGTGGTGTGCACTCCATAATCTAGATGGTTATAAATACTCTTATTTGGCTTGGAAAGATTACCT
Source organism: Torreya grandis (assembly GCA_037957365.1). Classification (NCBI taxonomy): domain Eukaryota; kingdom Viridiplantae; phylum Streptophyta; class Pinopsida; order Cupressales; family Taxaceae; genus Torreya; species Torreya grandis. The sequence goes on along the minus strand of JARHVA010006808.1, from coordinate 739,904 downwards.
ACAATAAGAGAGAACTAGAAAAGGGTTATTTAGTTAGGTAGATGGGTGGATTGCCTATCAATCTAGATCTAAGAAGTACACAACTTCCTTAGATGCTGTCAATCTGCCTTATAAGACAAGTCAATGTTAATAAAAGATGATGATAAGAAAGAGAACATAACATAAGATAAATTACTTAGTCGAAAGAAAGTAAATACTTTTCAAAAGAAATAATAGTTCTAACAAGATAACATTAATGTAAATTTTAAATTGTTAAAGGGTAGGTTCAAGTTAAGATCAGGTTATTATTTTTGATCTATGAGGTGATATAGGTTAATAAAATAAGGTTTTAATTGAGGTTTGAGGTTGATTGATGCTTGCTTGTTTTATTCACATAGTGACCATCAATGATCAGGGTGACTGTCAGTGGTTAGAGGTAACCATCGATGATTGGGTGAATGTCAATAGTTTGACAATCAATCATCAGTGGTCAAGGTGACTATTGATAGTTTGACAGTAGACCATCAGTGGTTAGGGTGACAATAAATGATTACTATTGACAAGTCTGGTTAATGTAAAAGGTTGGACTATGGGTAAATTGTAGATAGGTTGGCAAGTTGGTGGAGGTTAGTCACTGGTTGGTAATCTAGGGGTAATGTTTAAAAGTAGGGTATTTTTGAAACAAAAGTAAATCCAATGAATAAATGAAGATAAATACTTGGCTTGTGGTGGGTGGTTGAATAAATCTTGTAGATGTTTTGAATAATTTTGGTAGAGTGATGTCTGGTTGAATAGCAAAGCCTAGAGTGATTTTGGCAGCACCTTAGGTCTGTGTTGCACCTGTAAATTTACTAGAAGAATAGAAAACTAAAAATAAAATCTTGTTAGTTGTTCCTAATGAGAAATATTATTGATAAAAAAGGATCCTATAGAAGATTGATTTTTAGAGATCTTGCTGGTGATCCCTTTCACTTCTTTCTCTCATCATTTTAGAAAAAAAGAAGGGATGTGCTTGCTAACTAAATTTAATAGGTAAATTTTTTAGTTGGCTGACCAAATTAAATTTTTGATGTGTTAGCTCACACATGGATTGAGTACTCAGGTTCAGGTGGTGAAGACCTGATTGTTGGTAGTTTGACATCTAATTGTTGACAGTTAGGGTGACCTTCGATGGTCAAGGTGACTATCGATGGTCGAGGGTTAAAGTTTAAGTAGGGTAAAAAGGGTAGTTAATGAGTTGGTTTAGCTAGTTAGCTAAACTAAATCATGGTCATGATCAAAGGTTAGGTAATGCTCTAATCGAAGGGTGCTTCAACATCTAAAACCATCATGTGTAGTTTTTTAGTGTCTATATTTCACCCCTTTTTATTATGTAGTTTATATTAACAAGATGTAAAAAAAATAGATTATGGTTTGAAGGTTCAGTTGCCTCAAGCATGGGAGGAGGTGTTTCCCCTCAATCTAGGAAGTGATGAGGTGAAACAAAGCTAGGTGTGGGTTTGATGAGTGGTTATGGTGAGTCACGAGGTTGGTGATAATGGTGGTTAGTGAGGTTGGGAATTGAGGTGTAAGCATGCATACAAAATTCAATTAAGTGTGATATTCAAAATCACACATAGACTAAGTTTACGTAGTTAGTTAAAATAAGGTCAGTATTAGAAGGATAAGTGATAGGATAACTAAGCCACAATATTAGACATAGTTGATTAGGTATCTCTATAAGTATCTTGGATAAGGTTAGTGTATTCTCAGGTATCCAAGGTAAGAAGTGTTCTCAACAAAAACACATATGGTTTAGTATGTACTAGGTGGTGAAAATTCAAATGTTCAACATGGCAAGGTTGGTTGGTGTAGTTAAAAGGACCAAAGCAAGGTCATAAAAAAATATGCAATAGTTGGGGCCAAAAATGACAAAGGTGAGGTCATTTGGTTGGTTGGTTAGTTGGAGAGGGTGTTCTCCAATGGTTCATGGTTAAGGTAAGGTGTTTAGAGAAGGGTAATCTCCAAGGGTTGGGTTGATGGAGAAGGTTATCTCCAATTATTGGGTGATGTTTCAAATGGGTCACCCCAATTTGATGTACCACTTGGTTTGGGTTTGGTAGGAGAAGGGTAATCTCTAATGGTTGGGGGAGAAGGGCAATATCCAATGGTTGGGTTAGGTTTGGTAGAGAAGGTGCAAAAGGTAAATCAAAATGACCAAATCAAGGTCATTTGGTTTGGTTTGATAGGTAGATAAGGGTAATATCTAATGGGTTTATGGTTAGGTAAGGTCGAGAAGGGTAATCTCCAATAGGTTGGTGCATTGGTGTGTTCACAGGTAGCAAAGATAGGATGTGATCCCAAGAAGACACAAATGGTTGGTGGAGAAGGTGACTCTAATATGGTTAGGTTGGTTTTGATAGTTTGGGGTCAAATAACCCAAAAAATGGGAAGACATATGCCTTCATAAGTGGTCATGAAAGTATAAGGAGGAAAAAATGCTCCAATTGACAAGACCAAGATGGCAAGTTGAATGGACTTATGAACACAAACCACTATCATACTTTGCAATATTTTTAGTTTGATGGCTAAATATAGGTAGCTTGATCACATTGTGTTAAGTAAGCTAAAAAATCCCTTGATTTGTGGAGGAAAAAAGGAGAGATGGGTGATAGGTAGTGGTGATCTTATTATGGGGATGACTAACACCTTATAGGTGACTTGGGAACCATGATAGACAAGTCCATGTTGCATGCTAGGTGTAAAATGATTGATTCAAGAAGTCTACTGATGTTTTTGTGAAAGCTAATTATAACTTTATTGTGATTTATTGGTGTTTTATTTTGATATAGGGTTTATTATTGATCTATTTGAAAGGTTTGGGAAGCCGATCAATGCGAGAAGCTTCAAATGATTATTTTTAACAAAGTTGATTTAACCATCTTTCAAGGGAGTGGTATAAATTTGGATTTGTTCATGTTTGATAGTTGTTATTCAAGGGAGAATTCTACCTTAAGTTTAAGAAAATTTGATTATTTTGAGGTAGCTGTCCTTTAAGGGAGAAGTTTGCATGCTAGAGATGTTGACCCAAGTGATATTTTGGTATCCAAAATTGTTTATATGCTAGTTTAGACATGGAGTGTCTATATAGGCCTAAGGTTTTCCTTTATAGATGTAAAACCATAGCATAAGGAGGTTGATGATGGGTAAAAGAGGTGGTTTAAGTGAAAATGACCATGAGAATATGTCCTAAAAAAGTTGGAAAGTACCATGAGGATCATGGCATGGGTAGAGCCATGGTATCCATGATTTAGATTAGGCTAAGTTTGTGATGGATAATCACATGATCTTGTTTCAACTAGTTGTTTTTAAAATAAGGAGATGAAGGTGATTGAAAATAAGGGATGAGCTTAAATTAGACAAAAGATGACAAGGAACTTATTTTAACAAAATAACAGGCATGCAAATACAAAATCCTTTGAGAGGTTGAGGTTCTAATATGCCCCAGATCCATGCTTGTGTAAATGGTTGATGTCAATCAGGAGAGTAGATGTCCCCTCATTACTTTTAGACACTTGATTAGACATATAAAATATTTAGATTGGCAAAAAGGTGAGATTGACTAGGTGATAGTTTGGTGGAGAAGGGTAATCTCTAATGGTTGATTTGGTGGTGGAGAAGGGTAATCTCCAATGGTTGGGGGAGAAAGTGAATCCCAAAATAGGATGGGTGGTGTCCAAATGGGTTTCCCCAATTTGGTATACCACTATATGGTTTGGGTTGATATAGTCAAAGCCTTATAGAGGGAAAGTTAACCCAATTTACTCTTTTCATGGATGGTCAAAAATGAAAAAATGATCCCAAGGTGAGGTTTTGGCTAATAAGAGGGTTTAGGAAGGGTGAAGATGACTTCATCCACCTTCTGAAGGGTTTTTAATTATTAGTGGTCAATGGTTAGTAGGTTAAGTTTATAAGTGGCATTTCAAGTGGGATTTCTTCTATTACACCAAGGATAGGAAAATGCTATTGGACTTGACTTAGGTAGGTTAGGGTAGGTTTGGTAGGTTTAATGTGTTGATCTTGGTTTGGGTTGTTAGATAGGTTGGTTATGGTTGAGTTAAAAGGTATGTTGATTGATTTAGTGTAGAGGTTGGTTTGATTGGTTGAGAGAGGTAAGATAAATGGTTGAGTTAGTATGTTGGTTGGGCTGGTTTGATTGTTTAGTTTGGTTGGTGAGGTAAGGTTAGGTAGATGGTTATAGGTAAGGTTAGGTCGATGGTAAGTTTGGTTGGGTTAATGGTAGGTTGTGTCTGGTTGATGGTAGGTTCCATAAAATTGGTAAGTGAAAGAGGTAGGTTGGTTGGTTCCACATGGGTAAGTGGAAATGTAAGTTAGTCAATTCTACATGGGTAAGTGGAAGAGGTTGATAGGTTGGTTCCACATGGGTAGGTGGAAGAGGTTGATTGTTTGGTTCCACATGGGTGAGTGGAAAAGGTTGGTAGGTTGGTTCCACATGGGTAAGTGGAAGAGGTTGATTGGTTGGTGGATCCACTAAAAGGTGAACTGGATGAGGTCAGTTGGTTGGTTCTACATGGGTAAGTGGAAGAGGTAGGTTGGTTGGTTTCACATGGGTATGTGGAAAAGGTTGATTGGTTGGTTCCACATGGGTAAGGGAAGAGGTTGATTGGTTTCCTTGATTGTGATTTTGAAGGAAAGTTGAGAATGTTCCACTTAGTTAACAAGTGGTTAGTTAAAGATTGGATTATGGTTTCTATTGACACTTGGATTTTCACCCTTGAGGAGATGCTCAGCTCTCCTTATCCAAGTGGCACAATGGAGTCATCTCTCTTGCTGTGGGTGATAATTTAATTAAGATGAATCTATAGATAATGGGATAGATCCCTTGATGCAATTATTTGAAGCACTCTCTAACTTATCAATTCATGTATGAAAAGGGTTAAGGATAATAACTAAGAAACCAAAATGGTGATGTACCAATGTTTATCTCCTCCTATTTGATTGAGAATACACTACTCTTTATGCATTGTCACATTAGTATTTCACATGTTAGATTCAAGAAGGCACTTGACATCTAGGAGAGCAACAGATGATTCCAAGAAGGAATACAGTCACAAACTACTTCTAAAATGTCTATATACTTAAGAGAGAATAATAACAAAGACCTGTAACAACACTCTTTCTACAAATTGGTAGACCATCAAGAGTACAAGATAGAAAAGACAATCTTTCACTAGACTAGACCAACAATGATTCAAGTCATAAATCACTATTACATGTGAGTGGAAAAATAACTTGCATTATTTCTTCAAGAGTTTTCAAGTATAAATCTAGCTAGAGTTTTTCCAATAACTAGTAGAAGCTACTTGTTATCCTTGAATTTGGCAGGCTCAATTCATGGGATAACCCCTACAAAACTTGTCTATTTCATAGCCTATTATCTCTAAGCATGGAAAATAAGGCAAATATCTACCTCTTTGCATTTGTTTTTCTCAAAAAAATTGATCTTTTGAGGGAATTTTTCATCCCATGCAGTTCAAAGAATTTTCTCTGAACTTTGTTTCTTTTTATGTTGTGTCAGAGAATTTTTTTGACCTTGCATATTTTTTTGTGAAAGGTCAGAATTTTTTTTTAACTTTGCATATGCAATGTCAAAGAATTTTTCTTGACTTTGCATATGTAATTTCAAAGAATTTTCCCAACTTTGCATATGCAATTTCGAAGAATTTTCCCAACTTTGCATATGTAGTCTAAGAGAATTTTCCCAAATTTTCATATGTAATGTGGGATAATTTTATTGACTCTGCATATGTATTTTTGAGATCTTTTGCACTCCTTCCCTCACCATTTTAAATCTCATCAACACTTCCCCTATTTCCATTTTCATAGTTTCCCTAGTTTGCATGTGGATATATCTTTCGACCAAGCATTTTAGTTGCCAAATCAATCTTGGATAGTTCCCCTACCAAGAAGATAATGAAGTAAAAATTTCAAGGTGTGCTTCATATGTCTGTGGCTAAATCAAATGTGGACCAGATCAGAGAGATAGGATTGGTCATGTGGACATGGTTGAATTATTATAAAGGCCAAAATAGGAACATTCGCACTAGAACCCATTAACAAACTGGTTAAATTCTAAGTGACAATAGATAAATTACTAAAGATCTTGGATAAAAGTAAGGACTTGCTAGTTAATCTAGCAGACTTTGTCACAAGGGTTCTTGTCATCTCCAAAAGTACATCAGGGCCAGATAAGAATGAGGTTCAAGCTACCATATAAAGATACACAAAATATCTGGAAAAAAATAAAAAGGAAGAAATTCCTATGTCCAAAGATAGTTCATTTTTATATGTTTTTATGTAATTTTGTTTAGTGTAAATTACACATAAGAAAAGTACATAGTCCTAATTCAAATAACTCTGTCAATGTATTTATTTTTTCCTATTTTTGTTTATAGTTCCTCTCTATAAATAGGAGGATGATCTTTGTAAGGATCACCAACTGCTATAGAGGGGAAATGTTGCTGAATTGAGAAACAATTTTGAAACTTTGTGTTCATATTGTAAATCTTGTATTCTATTTAATATAAGAAAATCAAGTGATCTTTCAATATTTGTGTTGAGATAAACTTTTGGTGTATTGGAAATGTTGTTATGTTTTTTACATTACACTTTCTTATGATTTAATTGAATTGTGGTATGAAATTTCTATAAAACAGAAGGTGCTAGGAAGCTGATTTTGGAGTCTTTGAGTTACTTTTTAGTTATTGGGTTTATATTCACATTAAAAGATAATTATCGAGGAGACTTTGTGATGCCAGTTATTCTTTGATAATTTTAATCTTTTTTGTAAATAAGGTGAAGACTTTGGGTTTCAATTTATTCTATATTTTAAGTTTACTCTACTGGTATTATTCTTGTTAATCTATTGGCTAACAAATCTGAATATTGCTTATATTTGGTTCATCAAGTGATCTTAGATTTTAAAAGTATATCACAAAGAATGGAAGGAAGTTTTTGATTGACATTAATTCTAAAAAAAGAGAATTGGATGATATGATAACACCCACTATGATAAAATTATTGTAAATAAATATAAATAATTAAGTGTTGTGTTAGTTAACAATAAAAGGGAGCCTCCCCTTTCATTGAGGAGAGATTTTATCTCACCGCACTATGGCAGAAATAACCATTTTTTCACCTTTGTGTTGGTAACAAAATATTCACCCAACACTACTAAAAAAGCCAAAAGAATTCATATATATAGCATTTGACAGAGACGTCAAGCAAAGGAAGTTCAAGAGTTAGTTGGGCATGTGTCCATATGAGAGAATCAGTTAAAATTACATGTGGAAGAGAGGTGGGGTGAGCTATACCATGTCAGGAGATCTACATGTCCAAAACCAATCATAAGAATGGTGAAAGGTGGTATAAAACCTTTAAAATTAGCATAGGAAACTACTTCTATCAAAAATCATCCATGAGCATTCAAAATTGAAAATAGGGAAGCTGACACATAACACTACTGAGGGAAATGGAACTCATGTTGATAGATAAAAATTCTTCCTAAACACCCATGTTTATCTATTTTGTGGGAGCACTCTGATTTGGTTGATTTCTATCAATGACCTAAACTATCGATTTGTCTATTATTTGTTTGTTTTATTTACGTTAGGTTCTCAGGATCTTGCCATTTGTTACTTCCACATTTTCCCTCATGTTCCTACTAAGCCTTTTTTGATTCCAACAGCTAGTTTCCATAGTTTGAAATTGACATTCATGGACTATCATGAACACCTATTCATTGATTTCAAAACATTTTCCTTGGGATTTTGTTTATTGAGCACTTTTCCATAGACTTAATGTCCTCCAGCTAAATTTATTTATATTTTTGTTTCCTATGGGCTTTTGTCTCGACACTTTTCTCCTTTGAACTATTTGTCTCAGCACTTTTCTATAGATAATTTTCCTAAACAATTTTTTAGGCCTTTTATTTCCTTTGTATTAGATGAAATTTTTGAAAGAATTTTGGCTTTGACCTCTTTTTGATGTGGATAAGTTTTCTGAAAGAATTCCTTAGACAATATTTTGGAAAGAATTCCTTTAGACTTTCTGTTTGGCCCTTTAGATGAAATGAGGGGTCCTTCAGCCAAAACAAATGGTCCTTTGGCAATCTATAAATGACCCTTCGGCACTTGGAAATGTCCCTTTAGAAAGTTGAAGATGAATTTTGGAACTTTTGTACTTGAATAATTCCTTTGGGACTTGTAAACTGCTCCCATTCTTTTAGGCTTTTCTGAAAGTGCCCCTTTCAAAAAAGGTGAAATGCCCTTTGAATCATGAAATGCACTCTTAAAAATTTAAAATTGCCCTTTCAAAACCTTTTTAGTTGACCTTCAACATTGTGATCATGTACCTTCCCGAAAGGAAAGAACCCTTTGGGTTTTTTCAAAGTGACCCTCAACTTTTTTGTTATGGTCTAGCTTCCCATGAAAACAATCTTTTAGAATTTTTGTAAGTGTCATTTTGGCTTTCTAAAAATGCCCTTTAAGAAAATTGAAGTTTCCTCAGGAATTTTTATAAATTAACTTTTAGAAAAGTTGCAAAGTACCTTTCGAAAAAGTTGCAAATGACCCCTTTGAGAAAAAGGAAAATGACCTTAGAAAAAGTTGAAGTGGAGAATTTTCTTGAAAAAAGATACCCTTTGAGAAAATTACTTTGGATAAAATATCTAAAAAAATTATCGGCGCTTAAATAAAGACCTAAAATAATTCTCCCAAAAGAATTAACACTTAGTCGAAAATAAAAGACCCAAAAGGATTACTATGCAAAGGCTTATCAAAAGACCAAAACCAAACTTTCTAAAAGAATTAGACTTGCACATTTATTGCAGGCTTTGTATATAACACTTATTTTGAATGAAACTTGCATACTATACTTATTCAAAAGTATAGACTTACGTGGCTAAGATTCAAATAGGGGTGCCCAATTTTTGCCTAAAGGGCCAAAAATTGGTCAAAAAATTAGTGACTCATAGGGGTAGTATGCCTGCTATACTGACCAAACCAATAACCAAATTAATCCATTGGGCATGGACTCATATAAGGACACTCAAAAAAGGAAGCATAGGTCATGAATCAAAACCATGAAGAATACACTAGACCTGGAAGGAAAACCTACACCACAAGACACAAAACACAACACAAACAAAACAAATAAGACACAAAGCAAAGTAAGGCATAAGACAACTCACACATGTGCATAAGCACTTAGGGAACATAAGGAAAGTAGGAAACTATGTATAAAGGAAAAGGAGAACATAAATAATAATGATTTATATATATCCCATTGACTGGGATATGTATCTCCTCTCCATCTAACTTTGAGAGTTGGAAAGCATTATGTTGTTTGCATTGTGTGATCACATATGGGCCACTTCAAAAATCATCAAAATTTATGTGTCTTCTACATTTGGCCCTATATTCATACCATTTTAGGACAATGTATCCTTTTTTGAACTCCTTGGCATGGATTTATTGTCAAAATACTTCTTTGTTTACTCTTAGTGAGTTGTCATGGTGTGCATAGCTTGATCTCTTGTCTCCTCAAACTCCATCAAATCACATAATCTAAACTCCATGCTTTCATTATCCATCAATTAAAGCTAATAGGTGAGGTCTAAATCTGGTAACTCAAGTGAGATAGGAAGTCTATCTTGCCTTCCATATACAAGTGTATAGGGTGAGTTCCTGATTGCTCTCTTTGGTGTAATCCTATCAGCCCAAAGGGTTATTTTTAACTTAGTATGCCAAGTCATTTGATTCTCCTCCATTATCCTCTTAATGATCTTGATTAATTTATTGTTTTTTGACTCATCTAGTTTATTTCCTTATGGATAGTATTTGGAGGAGGTGCTAAGATAGATGACATGCTTCAAAGCCCATTTACTTGTCCTTGCTCTTAGAAAAGATAATGCATTATCTGAGATGATTATTGAGGGAGATCTAGGTATGGTCACTATACTCTCATAGATGTCTATGATTTAATTCTTATTTTCCTCTTTAAGATCTATATCCTCTACCCATCTTGTAAAGTAATCAATGGTAGTCAACACCCATTTGTGACCAACACTAGAAGGAGGATTCATTAGGCCTATAAATTCCAAACCCCATTACATGAAGGGTTGTTCAATTTGGATTGGATGAAGAGGCAAGGCAGCTATATTTTGTTTTATATAAAAGAGAGCACACTTTTTGAATTTCATTACCCAAGTGTGGGTGTCTTTAAACAAGCTTGGCCAAAAGTAACTAGCCCTCATAATTTTAGTAGCTGTGGTTCTTGGAGCAAAGTGACCACCAGCTAGTCCATCATGGAACTCATGCAACATGTTGTCAATCTGATCCAAATCAATACATATCAGAAACACACCTAAAAATTACTTCCTAAATAGTACCCCATCAACAAGTACATAGGGAATAGATTGCAACCTAAAATACCTTCTTCTAACTCTATCAAGACCTTGTGAACACTCACCAGTTTGAAGGAAATGAATCATGTCTTATGTCCAACTCCTCATGGATGAAGGTAAAACTAATGTAGGCTCCTCATGGAGTTCCAAAACAACCCCCCATTTGTTCTTTCAATTCTAAATCAAGATGCTCACATATTCTTTTTCCCTTCACTAGCTTGGTTATTTTGATCTCAACATTATACTCCATCACTCTAGTAATCCAACCTACCCTTTTCTCATTCAAATATCTTCTCAATATAAATTAATTTACACTAGGATGAGGCAAAAGTATGTGAATATTATTATTATATAACATATTCCTAAACTTCTTTAAACTCCTTATGACTGATAGTACTTGTTTCTCAACATATGTGTATCTTGTTTCATAGCCTTCTATACCTTGGCTGAAAAAGGCAATAGGTTGTTCCAAATTATTATCATTTTCTTGGGTAAGAATGGAAAAAATTACCTCTTCATTCCCAAAATTTTACAAATTTAAGTCCTTGGAGAAGTTTGGACTTGCAAGAGTAGGAGATTAGGCAATGGCTTGCTTGATCTCTTCAAAACTTTATTTCCTCCTTCTTGTCCAAGTGAATATCTCATCCTTCCTTAGCATGGAGGTCAAGGGATTGACCAAGTTAGTGAAATCAAGAATGAATCTCCTTATGAAATTTATCTTTCCAAAGAAACTTTTCAAACCATTCTTATGTTTAGGTAAAGACAATGCCAAGATGGCACTTACCCTTTTGAGATCAATAGATAGACCTTTCTTGAAAACAATGTGGCCTAAGAGTTTTCCTTCATGAACAAAAAACACACATTTATTTGGATTTATAGAGATCCCATACTCTCTACACCTCTCAAATATCTACCTTAGGTACTTTAAATGATCTTTTGCTTCCTTAGAGAAAACTATCACATCATCCAAATATACCAATATAATGTCGTTGATTAATCCTTGGAAAGCCATATCCATTGCATGTTGAAAATTAGCTTTAGAATTTTACAATCCAAATGGAATCTTCCTCTAGGAATATATGCCCCATTTGGTGGTGAATTATATCTTGTACTAGTCACTTTCTTTTACCAAAATTTGATTATACCTAGAATAACCATCTAAGAGAGAAAACCTCTCACTACCTGCCACCACTTGTAGAATTTGCTTCATAGAAGGGAGGGGATAATGGTCTCTCAAAGAAACCCTATTCAAGTCCATAAAATCCACACATAACCTGATCTCCCTATTCTTATTTCTAATAGGGATTAAGTTGGCCAACCAAGAAAAATGCTTGATGAGAAAGATGATTTTGGACTCAATCAATTTGGTGAAATCAATCTTGGGATTAATTGGGCTTTGCCTTTGCCTAATGGGTTTGGAATTTTAATCTAGATATATGGTGTGTTGAGCCAATCTTTGATCAAAACCCTTCAACTCATTACACTCCCATGCAAAAATATCACTAAAATCCTTACATAGTTCAATCAAATCATGCTTCTCTTGACTAGTGCATACCTTTCCAAGTGAAAGTAGCTTGTCTTTGAATATATCTACCCTTTCATATTTATATTTATTAGTGTACATACTCACCTTTTCTTTCTTTAGTTGGTCATCATCATTGAATATGTTCTCAATTTTCACTAGACCTTTGGGAAGCTTGTTAGACTTTAGTCAAACAATTTTACCTCCATATTATTGTTGTAGCTTATACAAATTATTATTGGAAGGAAACTCAGTTTATTATTTTATAAAAAGTGATATTTGTTGATCACTATCAAACACCTACTAATTAGTGACATTATCTGGTATCGAGGGTCTTACAATAACTTTTAGATGAGGTTGGTTCTTGTCTTCTTTTATCCTTTTTGGAACATCAAACTAAGATCCAATTGATGCCCTATCAGCATGCTTGTTGTCTTAACTTGAAATATAAGTGATGTTTAAGGCTCTAAAATCTTCCACAAGATCCCACACTCTATGCTTATAAGACTTAAACAAGAAATTTTTAGTCAAATTCTACCCCCTAACTTGATTGACCACAAGCTCAATATCACCAAAAACTTGTAATTATTTGACACATCTTTTCATTGGCCAGTTAAGGCCATGAATGAGGGGATCATATTATACTACACTAAAATTATAGGAGAACTAAAATATGAAGGTTGAAAAATACCTTTCCTTTGAAGGTAAAACCAACATTGCTCCACCACCAACCCCAATCTTGATTCTAGACCCATAAAAAAAGAGCTATCATAAGCCATTCACATCTTCATTTGAATTCATAAAATCAAGCATGAAAGAGTCATTATCATGCATATAATAGACCCCAAGACTATATTCCTCAACAAACTTGTATGGATCATGCTCATAGTTTTTTTCTCCCCACTCATCTAGGAATAAATTAGAAACTCCCTCAAGGGAAGATGATGGATATTGGTCAATGTGAAGTTCTTCTTCATATATGATAGCATAATTAACATTTGCCACCCTAGGTGAGTAATGATCCAAGTGATATCTATGAATAGTTTCTAAATCAATCTTCACTTTAGTGCCATACTTTGTTCTAAACACCATGTAGGACCAATTGGCTGCCAAATATCCACCTATCTTGGATGTGAAGTCTCTTGATAAACAAAGAGAAAAATAGGGAGGTAAATATGCCACCAATACATCATGAGGAATTTAAAATGTATGAAAAGCATGAAGTATCACATTTAAACCTTTAAATACCCCCAAATTCTTGGCTGGTGATCCATCCAATTACAAAACTCCTTTAGTCATTGGCTCATACTTAAGGCCTAACTTATCTACTATACATTTGGGCATAAATGATGTGCTTGATCCACTATATATGATGAAATTATGAACCAATAAATCACCAATAATTATAAATAGGTAAAAAGGAGGAGTATTCTCATATTTCTTCACTTGACTATCTATATATTGAGTTTCATTGACCAAAATCACATTGTCATTTCTAGATGGGCCAACCTATTTACCCAATCCATGTAATTACTTTTGGAGTATATCTTTCTACCCTATTAATATTAGAAAATACCATAATGAGATGTTCATATGAATCTTATTCATCTAGTCCACCATATTGATAGAAGGACTACTTATCTTGGGGTTCTTTTTATGAACATTGACACCTTGTGATGTAACTTGTGGAGGTAGAGTTATACCAGTTGGCCTAAAATTTGGAATATTTTGATTTTCTTGTGTTTTAAGAGCTGAATTATGCCTAATTCCCATTTTAGATAATTTTTATAAGGCTTTACATGGGTGATTTGGCCTTTTCCTTATGCATTGTTTTGGAAAGGAGGTCTGTTTGTTTGTCTAAACTGATTGTAGGATTGCTATGGCCTATAACCTTGAGCTTGTTGCATTTTGAGAGAAACCAATTCATTAGTAAAAATTTTGAAAATAATTTTGACTTCATTCATTTCATTGGTATGGAAAACTATAGATTTTTCTTGACCAAGCAAAGGAGCTAAAGTAGGAAAAGTACCTTGACTAAGAGAGTGAAAACTAGGGGATAGTGGCATTAGAGGTCTAGGATCTATCTTTCCCACTTGAAAAAGACAATTCTCAACATTTATGGCTATTTCATAGGTATAAGGTAGTGTGTTTCCACCCATATATTGAATCATCATCACTATTCAACACTTTCAAGTAGTACAAAAATGCATAGTTTGAGGTTGGCCTCTAAAGAATTGGAATTCTATCCCAAGTTTTTTAAAACCTAGTATTAAAGTCTTGCAAGAATTCATGTGGTGACCTCTTTATTGTGGTAAATTTATTAGATAGAGATAGGTAATCACTCTTTTCCCCAAACCTTTTAGTTAATACATCCCCCAACTCATCCCATGAGCCAATAGAATTTATAGGTAGGGTCCCATTCCAATCCAAAACTTTTCCTTTAAAAGACAAGGCCAACAAATTGATAGCTACATTTTCTTGGGTGATGTTGTGGATGTTACAAAAGTTTTATATATTCCTAATATGCTTAATGGCAGTAATAGGACCATCTCCACTAAAAGATGGGACACTTTTGAGGGCTGCTCCTAGAATTTGATCATATAGGGAAAGATTCAAGGGAGATTTCTCAGTGAAAGGCATAAAAGGTTATCTTATAGCCATCTTGGATTGATCACTATGGATTTTATGAATGGAATGTAACACAAAATTAGAATATTTAAAAAAAAATCTCTTTTATAAGGGTGAGTGTTTACGAACCTAAACCCTTTGGTGGAATATGGAGGTAGTTCTACAAACTCAAAGGGTACACCTTTAGCAACAAACCTAGTAGTCACCTTTGGCATGGAAAAAAGGAACTGATCATCAACCAAAGACTTGAAATCTTCAATGGATTCATTAGGTACTAAATATAGATGATTTTTTTAATCTGTAACTATGCCAAAACTAGAACCAATCTTGAACAATCTTTTAGGACTTAGAAGTCCCACCAGGCGTGTAAAAAACTATTGACACTTGAATTTGCACCCTTGAGGAGATGATAAAATATCCTCATCCAAATGGCATAATGGAGTCATCTCTCTTGTTTTGGGTGACAATTTCATTGAGATGAATCTCTAGATAACGGGCTAGCTCCCCTAATGTAATTCTTTAAAGCACGCTCTAACCTATCAATTTATGTATGAAAAGGGTTAAAGAAAATAACTAAGAAACCAAAATAGTGATGCACCAATGTTTATCTCCTCCTATTTGATTGAGAATACACTACTTAAAGACTAACAAAGTTTCTCTCACACAAAACTCATAACTCTTTGTGCATTGTCACATCAGTATTTCACATGTTAGATTCAAGAAGGCATTCAACATCTAAGAGAGAAACAAATGATTCTATGAAGGAATATAGTCATAGAATACTTCTAAAATGTATATACACTTAGGATATAATACTAACAAGGACCTAAAACAACACTCTGTCTGCAAATTGGTAGACCATCAAGAGTACAAGCTAAAAGAGATAATCTTTCACTAGACTAGACCAACAATGATTCAAGTCATAACTCAATATTAAACAATGTGAGTGGCAAAATAACTTGTATTAAATTTTTTCAATTACAAATATGGATAGAGTTTTCCTAATAACTAGTGGAGGCTTTTGAACAAGCCAAAAGAATGCATATATATAGCCTTTTGAGATAGAGGCCAAGTAAAAGAAGTTCAAGAGTCACTTGGACATGTGTCCATATGAGAGAATTAGTTAAAATTATATGCAGAAGAGAGGTGGGATGAGTTATACCATTTCAAGAGATCTACATGTCCAAAACTAGTCGTAATAATGATGAAAGGTGGCACAAAACCTTTAGAATTGGCATAGGAAACTAATTCTATAAAAAATCATCCATGAGCATTCAAAAATAAAAATAGGGAAGCTAACACATATCACTACTGAGGGAAATGGAACTCATGGAAATAATTAAAAATGCTTCTTAGACACCTATGTCTATCTATTTTGTGGGATTTCTCTTATTGGTTGATTTCTAGTAGTGACCCAAACTGTCAATCTATCTATTATTTACTTGTTTTCTCTACATCATATGCTCAAGATCTTGCCATTTGTTACTTCCACATTTGTCCTCATGTTCTTGCTAAGTATTTTTTGAATCTAACAACTAGTTTCCATAGTTTTAAATTGACATTCATGGACCTATCATAAACACCTATTCATTGATTTCAAAACATTTTCCTCGAGCTTTTGTTTGTTAAGACTTTTCCATAGACTAATGTCCTTCAGCCAAATTTATTCATATTTTTGTTTCCTATGGGATTTTGTCTCGACACTTTTCTCCTTCAGACTATTTGTCTCGACACTTTTTTGTGGAAAATTTTCCCAAACAATCTTTAGGGCCTTTTATTTCCTTTGTATTGGATGAAATGTCTGAAATAATTTTGGATTTGACCTCTTTTCAATGTGGATAGGTTTTTCCAAAAAATTCATCAAACAATATTTTCAAAATAATTCCTTTAGATTTTTTTTTTGGCCCTTTGGATGAATTGAATTATCCTTTGGCTGAAAGAAATGGTCCTTCTACAATTTGTAAATGACCCTCTGACACTTGGAAATGTCCCTTCGAAAAGTTGAAGATGACTTTTTGAGATTCTGCACTTGAATAATTCCTTCGGGACTTGTAAATTGCTCCCATTCTTTTGGGCTTCTCTAAAAGTGCCCCTTTATTTTTTTTAAAAAATGCCTTCAGAGTCATGAAAGTTCCCTCTTAGAAATTGAAAATTGCCCTTTTAAAACTTTTGTAGGTGCTCTTCAATATTGTGAACATGTACCTTCCTAAAAGGAAAGAACCCTGAACTTTTCTGTTGTGGTCTAGCTTCCCACAAAAACAATCTTTTAGACTTTTTGTAAGTGTCCTTTCAACTTTCTAAAAATTCCCTTTAGGAAAATTGAAGTGCCCTTCAGACTTTTTATAAAGTACCTTTCAAAAAAGTTGCAAATGACCCCTTCAAGAAAAATGAAAATGAACTTTAGAAAATTTGAAGTGGATAATTTTCACAAAAAAATATACCCTTAAATAAAATTTCTTCAGACAAAATGTCCAAAATAATTCTCAACACTTAAGTAAAAGCCTAAAATAATTATCCCAAAATAATTAACACTTAGTCAAAAACAAAATACTTAAAAGGATTACTATGCAAAGGCTTAGTAAAAGACCAAAACCAAACTTTATAAAATAATTAGACTTGCACATTTGTTACGAGATTTGTATAGAACACTTCTTATTAATGAAACTTACATGCTGGACCTAGCCAAAAGTATAGACTTAGGTGGCTAGGCTTCAAATAGGGGTGCCCAATTTTAGCTTAAAGGGCTAAAAATTGGTCAATAATTTCCTTAGTTATAGGTTGACTAAGAACCAAATATAATGGATGGACCTCATTATGTTGAGGGCTTTGGTTATTGGTGTGTAAAATAATGGGTGTAAAAAGAGGTTCAATGATGGATTGCTCTTGAGTTTGTGAGCTAATCAGTTGGTTTGATGAGGTTAGTTGGTTTGATAGGTTTGGTTGAGTTAATAGGTTGGGTGGGTTTGATTACTTGGGTAAGGTTTATGAGGTGGGTTGGTTTGATAGGTTAGGTAAGGTTGAGAATTTGGTTTGATAGTTGTTGGTTGGATGTCAAAGAGGATAGACCAAATCTTGATGTTGAGATAAATATGGATACTTCAAAGTGGGTTGGGGTATTTTATATGATGGTTGGGGTAGGTGACCCAACGATTGATGAAGTTAGATAGGTTGAAGTTAAGGTTGGTTATGATAATTTTTAAGTTGGTGTTGATGGGTTATTGGTTGGGTATGATTATGGTTAAATGGTTGTTGATATGATTTTGGTTGGTTTTAGTTGATAATTTATTGGTTGTAGGTGAGGATTGATTGGTCATGGGTACCAAAAATATATGACTCTACTTTTATTATCAAATCTATTAACATTGTAACCAACTCAAGTGGTAGTTAACATTTGGTTGGTTGGTTGTAGTTGAGGTTTGATAGGTGATAAGTATGGTTTGATTGATTATGGGTTAGGTTGGGTTGGTTTTTGATGAGTTTAGGTTGGTTATAGGTAAGGTTAGGAGCATAAGTGGCTCATGATGCAAGCTATCACTCTAAGGTGAGATGATTATTCTTCAAGATCCTAGCAAAGTTAGGATCTCTAGGAGAGAATATAGGTTGGTTCCCCAGTAGACAAGGAAATGGATGAAAGATGGTGGAAGTTTGATTTATTAAAACTCAAAAAAATATAAGACAAGAAAAAAAGCTAAAAAGATAAAACATACATTAAAGTACGTTAAGTCCTAAGGTTATTTTTAGTCTCTTTTTTGGCTTATGCCTTAAGTTAGAAAGAATGTTAGAAGACTTGGCTTGTAGAGTAGGTAATAAAAGAGAAGTATATGGTTGGTTTTAGGCTATTTATGGATCTCAAAATCTATATTAAAAGTCATTACATGGCTTGATGTTAGGGCCTAGCCCTCACTTCACACACTGCAGTGATAAGGGTGTCAGGTACTTAGCCATTATATACTAATTTTTAGAGTTTAGACTCAATTAGAGATCTACGTTTTAGTTTCTCTTCTTGGTAGTGAAGTCCAATTAAAATAACCAAAGGGTGAAGGTTTATCTCTATGTGATGAAATCCTAGTCAAACCTTATGTTAGGTGTTAAGATGTGTTGATTGATGAGTGGTTTGGTATGGTGTGTGATAAAGAGGTGAAGCTATGATTGATTAATTTGATTTTAATTTATCTAAATGAGATAAATATGCAATAAATTAATGTATATAGTTAATTTTATACCCAAAATAAATTTTCAATTTTGTTGTATGAGCATAGAATAAAGAAGAAAAGTGGACTAGATGCAACTAGGTCCCATCGGGCATGCCATAATATTTATATCAAATTTTGCTTTTCTATTATAGAGAAAGGTAAAAATGAAAGAGGGGTAGAGGTTAGTATAACTTGGATGTGGTGTGTGATGTATAATCCAAATGGTTATAGATACTCTTCTTTAGATTAGGAAGATGACCTACAATAAGAGAGAACTAGAAAATGGTTGGTTAGTTAGGTAGATGGGTGGATTGCCTAACAAGCTAGATCCAATAAGTACACAACTTTCTTGGAAGCTATCAATCCAAATTATAAGACAAGTCAATATTGATAAAATATGTTGATAAGAAATATATCATAACATAAGATAAAGTACTTAATCGAAAGAAAGTAAATACTTTTCAAAAGAAATGCTAGTTTTAACAAGATAACATTAAGGTAAATGTTAAACTATTAAAGGGTAAGTTTAGGTTAAGTTCAAGTTATTTATAATTTGTAAGGTGATAGAGGTCAATAAAATATGGTTTTAGTTGAGGTTTTGGGTCAATTGATGCTTTCTATTTTGGTTCACATAGTGACCATCAATGATTAGAGGCAACTATCAGTGGTTAGGGTGACCATCAATGGTTAGAGACAACTATCAATAGTTAGGTGACTATTGGTAGTTTGAAAATCAACCATCAGTAGTCAAGGTGACTATTGATATTTTTATAATTGACCATTATTGGTTAGGGTGACCATCGATGATTATTGGTTAGATCTGGTTAAAGTCAAAGGTTGGAGTATGGGTAAATTACAGATGGCTTGGCAAGTTGGTGGATGTTAGTCACTAGTTGGTAGGCTAGGGGTAATATTAAAAATTAGGTTATTATTGAAATAAAATAAAATAAATGAATAAATGAAGATAAATACTTAGCTTGTGGTGGGTGGTTGAAGAAGTCCTTAAGATGTCTGGAACAATTTCAGCATAGTGATGACTAGTTGATTGGTGAAGTCTGGAATGATTTCGATAGCACTTGTAAATTCATTGGAAGAATGGAAACCTACAAATAAAACATTTCTAGTTGGTCCTAATGAGAAATATTGATGATTAGAAAAGGATCTTGTAGAATATTAATTTTTGGAGATCTTGCTAATGATCCCTTTCACTTCCTACTCTCCTCTTTTTATAGGCAAAAGAAGAGATGAGTTGGTTTAGCTAGTTAGCTAAACTAACTCATGGTCATAGTTTGAGGTTAGGTAATGGTCCAATCAAGGGGTGATTCGACATCTAAAACCACTGTGTGAATTTTTTTAGTGTCTAAAATGTCATTGTAAGTGATGCATATAGGTAACATCAATGAATGAGGAAATAGTAGCATGAGATTTGAGTTAAGAATCTGAGCAAGGAATAAAAATTTATTGTGTGAAATAATATGTACATGTTCTTTTATAACTGAACAAAACACTTTATAATGTTTATATTTTTTCTCTTTCAAGACTTATATCCCCACTTACATTATTTGCATCATTTTATGCCCCACATAGTGGAAGACAACTAGAATTAAGTTGTTTTTTGGGTCCCCACCTTAAAAATCAATCAAGTTTGTCTATTTGTGGTAGATTTCATTCAAAATCAAGGAAGAAGTTAAAGTGAAAAAAATCTAAAAGTGTTGAGAGAGAAACAAAGGTAATAAATTTAACCATTTAATTCAAGACAAGGTACATATACTATATTTAGTGAACCAAATGTGATAGATAATGATGAAATGGATAATGTTGATGAATGTTTACCAAAAAGTATAAATTATATTGCAAGTCCACATTCAAAGTATTCAATTTTTAATTTCATTGATGATGAATATATGCATGATGATTTACCCACTAATGATGAATAAAATTACATAGAAACATAGAATCATGAAATTAACAATGAAGGAAATTATATGGAAACAATCAATAATGAAAGTAACAATGAATTAAACTATATATGCCCAATAAAAAATGAAAAATGTAGTAGTGAAGGTAAAAATATGAAAACACCAAATTAAAAAATTATACCATTAATAACACCTCCTAGGATTTTATGCATAAGGCCCATGTACTTAGTTGAAGTTGATGAAAACATGTTGAAACCAATGCCTAAGAAAATGTCTAACTTCAATTCAAGAAGAAAATTTGAAAAAGTTTGGGATAATTACCTTGAATAATTAAATGATAGTGAAATATGTCAATTTTTTGTTTCATTGATGAAATTGGTTAAGATGAGACCTATAATGTATGCCCTAGGATTAAGAACATCTAATATTAATGGTGAAAATAAGGTAATTGTTGAAAATCTATATGATGCATACCATACTAAAGGTGTGAAAATATGATCTAAAGATAGTAATGCCACCTGATTCATAATTAAAACTTATATATTAAGAGGCAAACATGTAAAAAATGATTGAATAGAAAAACAAGCAAAACATTGAACAAATAGAAAAATAATAATGAAAGCAACTGGGATACGTAAAAGACTTGATAATGTCGATAAAAATGAACTTTGGGAATTCTCTAGTAGTTTTTAACAAAAATACAGGACTATAGATGATGCTCTCAGAGATTTATTTGCACAATTTTGAAAAGACAACACAAGGGTTTCACCCAATACAAGAGATGTAGTGAAAAGAAGAGTTGGATCTTATAAATGTGAACCCCATCTAAAAAAATTATTTTATATGATGTAAACACAATTATACTTTATGTTTTTACAAAAATATCCATTAATTTCTATTAGTCAAATGAGTTTTGAGATGGCCAAACCCTTCTATGTCAAAATAAATCTCACATGCACGACTTGTTATAGGTAACATGTAGAATTTTCAATGCATTATGATGTTTTTAATCATGTATGTTTTACATTGCATATTGTCAACATTTTTTAGGAGTGTTGCATGGAATTTTCAATAAAATCAGCTAGGGAATTTGTTCCTACCATTTTTTGTGACCAGATGGAATTTTTTTTATAGCAAAGCATGTTTGGTTGGAACTTATAACATTTATGTGGATTACCAAAAATGAAAACTTGTATCAATGAGGAGAGTAAAAATACAATTAGACAATAATTATTTGGTTTTAGTAAGTAAAAATTAGTGACATATCAATTAAAATATGTTGAGAAATATAAAATGTATGAGATTGTTACAAAACAAATACTTGTTTTAGAATTTATGGTCAAATTCAAATAAAAATGGTAATGAGTATGCAAGTCATACACATAGAGCTAAATGGTTGGATGGATAATTAAAGTTAATAAAATACAAATTCCCTCTTGGTTCAATTATTTCAGTAGTTAAATTTGCTGAGAATTACATATTCAAACCACAAATAGAAGTTCAGTCATAATACTAAAACTCAGTGTCAATTTCCATATTTGTGCATACAACATTCATACATGCACCTAATAATATAGATTAAGATCTAAAAATATTAAGGGAGTACCATTTATATGTCAGTGATAATAAATCACATTATACAAACATGTGCGAGGCTATTTTGAAATGTTCTATGGAAAGTTCAGTAAGAGGAACATTACTTTTAATCAACATTATATTTTGTCCATACAATTGAACCTCACAATTTAAGAATGCATAGATGTTTTACCAGTTGATCAAGATACATATTAAAAATAGTGTAGAACATATTTGGAGTTTCACTAATCCTAGCCATGGAAAAGGGGAGCATGATAGTTCCAAAGCATGTGTGAAAAGATCCCTTGTAAGAGAGGATTTTAATTGAAAAGGGGAGCATGATGGTTCTAAAGCATGTGTGAAAAGAGAACTTAAAAGAGAGGATTTTAATTGAAAAGAGGAGCATGATAGTTCCAAATCATGTATGAAAAGAGCCCTTGCAAGAAAGGATTTTAATTTCAAATATGGTATTTATTTGACTGATGTAAAAACTATTATTGAATGGTGTAACGAGAAAATGTTTCATGGTGCTAAAGAAAACTATAGTATTCTTAGATATTTTTGGTTGGTAGAGGAATAAAAATTGGCAAGGTATGAGGATTTTATGATCTTAATAGGATCAATTGAGATCCATTCATTCTATAGCTCAAATTTAGGTTCTTAGATAGTTCATATGATGCACATGGCATGTTTTTATTCTGCATGCATGGCCTTTGTTTGGAATGAGTATGAGTCACAAGAATGGGTGGATCTATACACCTATAATTTCAATCAACACATATCAAGTTCCCTCAACTTTTACAACTTATAGATATAACATCATCAATTGACCTTGACCATGTATCTAATCTAGTGTAACCAAAGTACAATATTAATCATTATGTAATAAATTATGATTATCTATCAACATTATTATAATTAAAATAATATTTTATTTTTTGATGCAAGTCATGTTTTTTAGGTTATTATGGATGAGGATAATGAAAAAATAACATATTAATATTTATGACAATGTGTATATGGGAAAAAAATTGACTTCCTTAGTCATAGATGAGGAAAACATTGACCATCCCATTGGATATGTGATAGTTACTAGAACTTGGCTGCAATGGTATCATATAAAAAAATTAATTCATGGTTGTTTGAATACTATGACATACATAGGAAGATATTTATTTATTAAAATTTGGTTCTTGCAAAAAATATTCAATTGATCAAATATCAAGGGAGGCCATTAAACAAGAATCTATTTAATGTTTGTGAGTCTGATCATGAAGCAATCCTTTCTACTATCAAGAGTAGAGGAAACCCTAGTGGTTCATTGGATTTAAATTCAAAGGTATGTTGAGTGCTCAAAATGAAAATATATTTATTTTTATTAAATTTTATTGATTGTACATATAAATTTCAATTTAATTATTTGGGAACATATTTTTTGTAGGTTAGTGATGCCAAATAAGCTTTCACTTTCATGCATTTAACACCACTAGTAAATAATTGCCTATTCTTGAAGATAAGAGAAACACATTCTTGAGGTTGGATCAGGTACTCCACCTCTAGACAAAGCATGGTTAGAGGCCAAGAACTTGGTACTAGACATTATTAAGCACCTTAAACATGGTGAAGTGCTAGTTTTAGACACCAAGCACCAGAGGTTCAGATCTTGAACTATGTCTTCAACTTTGGCAACATTTGTTGTCAGTGCTTCTACATTCCTAACCAATTGTTAAAACCCACCTCTAGGTGGATTCAGATATTGTGGTTGTGGGAACACATGTGATGTTCCTATCCAAACATGTTATAAGTGTTGAAGTTATAAGGGGAGGTCACACAAGAGGAAAATTAAGTTGGAAGAGAAACACATGTCTGTTGATTGCATAAAAGTTACATTTTAGCACTAATTAATATACCATCTATAACATATTCATCTCTTATGTCAGATATCCATGATTTAAGGTTAAATTAGAGGGATTATAGACACATGTGAGGGTTCTTTTAGTTTATCCAAGTGCCTTACATTTTTTCATTTTATGTGCATCTAAAGTTGGCCAAAAAACAACAATTTTTTTGTATTGTGAAGCATGTTCTTAATGTTGAAGTAGGTATTCCATCTCAAAATAGGGAATGGTCAAAGGCTAATAACTTGGTCCTAGAATTTATTTTCCACCCTTAATGAGGTGGTCATTACAGTTATCAACCACAAAACACCATAGGTGGAGATCTTGAACTATGACCTCAACATTTTTTATTTGATTGGGTAAAACACTTTTAAAATCAAAGCTATGAATTGGGGAGGTGAGGGTTTTGAAAATTGAACCCATATACAGGTAAAACAAAGAGGGTAAAAAAGGATCCCCATAACAACTAAGTATATTTATGAGGGTTTAAAGGCTCCCCCAACCTTTAACAAGTGAAGTAAAGGTACCCATGACCTTGATGAGACTAGAGAACATGAGGATTTTAAGGGTTCCCACAACTAAGGGTTTTAAAGATCCCGTAACTTATAGTAAATAAAGATTTTATTAAATAGTGAATCTCAAAGGGATATCTCCCTTCATCGTGTCTTCTCTAAAAGAATTAAAACCAAAAATATTTGCCAGAGAAGGAGGTCTTCTGCCACTAGGGTTTTCCCCACAACCTCCATACAACATAGTTACAGTGAATGGGTTTATATTCCCACTAAGATTCACAACCTATTCAAAGCATAACAAAAGAGTTTTAAGGATCCCATAACCTTTAAAAAGATAAGTAAATTTACACATGACCTTGGAAAAAAAAGGGAGTTTTGAGGCTCCAACAACCTAGCAAAACACAATAAGAAAAAAAATTTAGAACATAAGTTCAACTGGAAAAGGAGGTCTTCCACCCCCTGGGTCTTCTGCACAGCCATTGCACAACTAAATCACAATAATTGGGATTATCTTCCCACTTAAAACCACAACCTTTATGAATCATATCAAGGGGGTTTTAAGGTTCCCAGTACCATTAAAAATAAAAAGATGAAATAAAATAATGAATCTCAAAGGGTATACCCCCTTTGTCATGTCATTCCTGAGGACACTATCAAACAAAAAACCATCCAAAGAAGAAGGTATTCTACCACCTAGGTCTTCTACCCAACCTCCAAATTGTAAGACATGACTGAATAAAATAACATACCATTAAAATTCTTTGTCCATAACTGATCTAATTCCATGAGATATCATAATTTGGTGAGACCAAGGGTGGGCTCCTCTAACATCCATCCTTAAACTACAGAAGGAAGCCACCATAAAACATGGTCCTCCTAGACCCAACAAAAGGCCTTCCACATAAATAAGCACTTTAAGATAGAATAAAACACTAACAATGTTAGGATGAGGTAAATATATTATTTCGTTATCAAGGTGATCATATAAATTTAAAACATTGTCTCCTCTAATAACCATGCCATTCACCAGAATAGGGGAGCGGGTTCCTCTAACACCCATCTTACCCCAAAATAGAATATTAGGGTGGGATACTCCATCTTCAACCCTAATGAAGGGCCAAAGATAAACCAAATTAATTACAATGCTCAAGTGAGATAAATGGATTTTTCCATTGTCCAAGCCATTAGAAGGGGCTAAAGCATGAACTCTTCTAATATCCATGCCACTCAAAGAACAAGGAGAGTGGGTTCCTCTAATATCAAACTTAATCAGAAAAATGATCCTAGGGTGGGATCCTCCACCATATGCCCCATAGAAGGACCAAAGAATAAAATTCAATGTTGTTCTAGTTTTCTGGATTGAAATAAAATTTAGACTGTTGAAGGTCCTTCTGGTCCTGATACTTTTTTGGGACCTGTCTCTCCTCAAATAAACCCAAGGTATATTCACTCCCTACCTAAGTAGGGGATCTTAAAAAACATAACAGGTTCTGTGAGTAAATTATGCTCTAATTTTCTTTTTCAAATTACACCCAAAAGTTCCCTTCTACTAGACTATAAAACTAATTTTTTCCCATCTAGCTTGCCATTCAGTCTTAAGGGGGATGCCACTAATGGCATGGACAACCCCCAATCCACCCATATTTAGGTCATCTTCATCTTATCCTTACCCTTATGTTCCTCCTCATCCACATCCTATTGGAATAAGTCTCCTTTCGCTCCTTCTATTCCCATCCATGTCAAATTATAATTCATAATGTTGAAGGTCTTATGCACTAAAAATATCCCACACAACTTTTGATTATTTGGAAAAAAAATTATTAGTGTTTTTGTGTTCCTTACTAACTATAAAAACCACCTCTAGGTGGATTCAAATATTATGGTCATGAGAACATGTGTAATTTTACACAAGTAGAAATGTTAGTTGGAGGACAAACACTTGTATCTTGAATACATAAAAGTTGCATTTCAACATTGATTAATATACCATCTACCACATATTCATTTCTTATGTGCTCTGTGGGTTAAATTAGAGGGATTAGACAATCATATGGGTTTCTTTTGGTTCATCCAAGTGACTTAAGATTTTTGTTTTATGCATGTGTAGAGTTGGCCCAAAAAATAACTATTTTTTTGTATTGAGAAGCACATTCTTGAGCCTAGAATGGGTAATTAATCTATATAAGGGGAATGTTTAAAGGCTAATAAATTTTCCATAGACATTATTTTCCAATCAAACATGGTGGTGGTTCTAGTTTTTAGCCACAAATCACCTGAGGTGGATATCTACAACTATGGATTCAACTTTGACAACATTTATATAAGATGATAAATTTGAGAAATACATTTTTATTATGAAAATCAACCAAAAATTTCCAAATCTACAATCTACCATTAAAATATAGAGCCCAAAGACAAATGAAATATTCATACCAACATTAGATCTTAAAATCTAAGTGCTCTAGATCAAGATCAAAATAAAAGCAAGACTAAATGATTATGGATTGCTTACCAATAGACTCAAATTTTCTAGCATAATGTTATCTTGATCAATGACTTGGATTTATATGGATTCATGGATAGATTGATAAAAGGATGAATTGATGTAGTGTGGAGGTTAACACACCCCCATTTTTAAAAAATAAGGACCCTTGTGCATTAATTTGAACCTTAAAACTGAAAGCTTGATATTTTGCACTTTATTAAAGTTTGGGGATCATCCATGCCTAATGAAGTTGGCCCATTTTTTCATGTTTTTGCTTTAACCTTTCATAATGTTTCTAATAGTTGGCCTTCATGTCTTAAGTTGCAAGTTTCATGGAGCTCTTATTAATGGTTCATACTAGGATTTTCACAAAATATATCCATTCAAGATTTTACTAACCTCTAGTCTATGAGGGATCAAAGTTGGATTTTGTTCTGGAGCCCTCCTTTGAGAAACCCTAGTGTAGACCCTCGGTTCAAGTTCAAATTTTGGTGGGAACAAATTTGATAGGAACATTTTGAATTAAATTTGGACTTAAGCCTAACTTTTATGGTAAATCTTCATCATGTTTTTCAACACAACCAAACCTTAGCCTAAAATCCATGATTGGTCCCCTTTTATTTTCCCTCTTTTATCTCTATGTTTTAACTAGGTTTAATGTATAGATTTGTAGGGTCTTTATTTCCCTAGCATGATCCCCTTTGTTATACATTTAGTTTAAAATTTTAATCCTAAGGCCTCATTCATGTTTATTAAAATAAATAAGACCTTAGCCTCTAAACTTTATCCTAAGTTTGTATATTGACTCGTATCCTAACTTAAGCACCTCACTTATTTGTAGATCTAACATCTCTCACTTCATCATGAAGAAATATCTGACAGAGCATAAGAGGCCTGATGAACTTAGAAGCCTTGATCCATCAGACCAATCTTGTATGATCACTAGGATCATGGCCAATGATCCACACTTAAGTGGGACCGATGATAGAATGGTGCAAGATCATCCTCAGTTTTAAATGAATCCCTTTTACTATACAAGCTGAAGCCAATCAAGTGTAAGTATCTAGATCAAGATAGGTGGTCCATGGTTACTCAAATAGAGTGGATATGATAAAGTGAATGTGGTATTGAAAATTGAAGAGCTAATCAGGCCTTTGGAATCACCATGTGACACTCTTGTGTTTGAGATTAACATCAAAAGGGGCCTCATGCATTAAAATTTGGACTTAACCTAAGTTTTTATCTTAAGGTTCATTGTATTTTTAATATAATGGAACCTTAGTTTAAAACTATGATATTTGAAGGGACTTATTTTATTATGCTTATAGACTTAGGATTTTGTTTTAGTCTAATTTTTATGACATGATCACAAGTTAACTTAATATCCTTTATGCTTATAAGAACCAATGATGTGCATCTACCCAAATCTTAATCGATGAACCATGCTTAGTCAAAACTAAATGATCAGATGGAGCATATTAAATCTAATATTTATGGACCAAAGAGACTTCATGAACTTAAATTTGACATTATCATGACCATCATTTGATACCCACAAGGCTGTCATTGACATCCACTAGGTCATCAAATTTAAGCTCATCAATATATTGCTTAAGCACATGAATATGTTTTGAAAACATGGATAAAGTCTATTTCTCATATTGTAAATCAAGGGAACCCTCATAAAATATTAAAAAACTTAGGACCTTTGGACTTTAAATAATAAAAAGATCTTATGGTCTAAATATTTATAGACATAACCTTAATTTAAGTCTATTTTCTAAGGTTCCAATTGCATTTATTAAAATATAATAAACCTTAGGCTATACAATTATATTAGGTCTTATTTTAGGAGGTCCTTATGACATAAAAATTAGATTTAAATGATTTTAACCTAAGGTTTTATCATGTTTATTAATATGATAAAACCCTAGGTTAAAACCTAGCATTTGGTCCTTTTATTATTCAGGCCCCTTTTACATGCAATCTAAAACTTAGCTTAAAATATTTTAGCCTAAAGTATATGTCATGCTTATTAACATGAAGTAGACTTTATCCCAAAGTATTTATCCTAAGTTCTTTCCTATGTCCTGAAGATAATTATACATCATGCATCTTGCAAGATCTATGAGTCATGGTTAATTAGATCAATCTAATTAGAGAGTGAGAATGCTAAAGACTATTCAACAGACCTCTAAAGACCCACATGATTGACACTTGGTAAGTATGCATTCATAGCATAGAATATAGAGCTCAGAAGATCTATGAATGTGCCAAGTGACACAACTACGGGGCTTGATATGAAAGTAGCCAATAAATCTCAACCCTCAAGATCATGATCAATGGTCACATTGATCTTTAAGAGAAGATCTGATAGTGTAAAGCAAAAGGGGGATTTTCAAAAGACAATGAATAGTTCCTTTAAGGCATTTATAAAAATTCCATGAAAGTTTCAAAATAAACATGATGTAGGTGCCACACAAGCATAAAATGACAAAACTAAATATTTAATGGGCATAAAAAGGCAAAGGTATAAAGGTAGGGGTCTAAATCAAATCTAAGGCACAAATTTTCCTAATTCTGAGCCAACATCACCATTAAATCCACTAGGGCCACCAATTTCATAGAGGTATTGGCAAGGTTAAATAAACATAACATTAAGCTTGAGGCTAGGATAGCTAGAGATGACAAACTACCTAGAGAGATCTGGTAGATGAGACCCTTGCAATACCACTTGTTACTTAGACCCTCTTCTATGCCCCTTCTAGAGCAACCACTATGACAACCCGAAGCATAAGTGGCATAAGGACCTAGGATAGATAAATTGGAGGAGAGACCTAGGGAAGGGCCATCATTCTTAGCTCAACCTGATAGACTAGAGCACCCAATTGAGTATATTGACATGATTGCACTAACTCTTGATGAGATAGTAGAAGACACACTTAAGGTGATTGTTGAGGCATATTATTCAAATGAATAAGAACAAGACGAGGAACTATAGGCCTAGGCTAATGAAGCAAGCCAAGAAAAAGGTAAAGAGATTATAATGGACCTAGTTTCAGTTGTACCCATAAATAGAAACGTTGAGTTGGCATTAGTCCCAGTGAAAACAAAGAAGAAGACAAAGTTAACCTTCACTCATCCCTTGAGTGAATTTAACTTGTTCAATGATGAAAATCCCATTCATGGGCTAATCATCCCTAAATGGTTCATTTATGAGAAGATGCATAAGATTCCAACATTGAAACATTCATGGGCCTTGACCTAGATAGTTATCATCACTATCCATGGTGAGGTCAAGCTATGGATTGTGGCCTTAATGAAGGAAGAAGCGAAAAGGATAATGACCACAACAAGAGGGTCAAGTAGAATTTAGATAGACACCCCTAAAGCTTCAGGTAGCATGCATATAGAGATCCCAGAACCTCAAAAAGTTATAGAGTCATCAACTAGCATGTAGTTCAAATTAGAAACAATACGTCTATAGAGGGTGACAAGAAAGAAGACCATGGTTAGGGGTGAGGACTTCACCTTTCAGTGAGTTGAACCTTTTGTGGGCTTAACTCTTGTGGGAGAACATGCACCTGGTGAGCACCCAATTCATGAGGAAGACATAGTTGGACTGGCTAATGCCCATTTAACCTAACTAAAATTAGGCATCAAAGACCTACATCAAAGGATATATAACTTAAAGAAGGAAGAAGAGAATCTTGAGACACAAGCTATCTTGTCAGTCCCACAAGAGATGATAAAGATGTTTGAGGCATCTTTCTATGATATGTTCAATTCCTTAAAAGAAATGAAGATAAGGTAGAGTCATTTATCTCACCTAGATGAAGTAGCCAAGGGCTTGATATCCCAATGGTAGAGTTCAAAAGATAAAATTAAGGAACTCATCATCATAATGGTTGAGGATAGGATCCCTAGTTTCAAAACCATACACCTTGCCCACTTGAATACTATTATGGGCATAATTTTTGATAAGATCTAGGGTCTAAACACATGGTTAATGATCTTGGAGAGATTTATTTGGGATGATGAAGAACTAATAAGTAGAATTGAGTAGCTTCTTGGTACCATGCTTGCCACACCCTCCACACTTAGCTCCCTGGGCATCATTGGAGATGATGAGTATAAGCATAGGGTCACTTTGATTATCCAAGAGGTCAGAAGCAAAATTCAAGGATAGTCTAGAGGTGATAATAGTAGGATCATGGGCATGATCCTAACTATAGAGGAGAAAATTATTGAAGCAAGAAGTATCAAAGAAGCAATGGCCAGGAATGATAGGGATTTTGATGACTTAGTGGATGAGAAGGATGAATACCTATTGGAGCTAGATGCCAACTTAAGACTAGCTGATGAGAAAAATTATAAATCCATGAAGATTCTTTAAGAACAACAAATTAGTTATTCATTACAACACCCCCCATCTAGCTAAAAATATTCCACTTTATAAAAAACTTTGTAATATTTAAATGGAGAATATTTGTTTTATAAAGGCATGTGCTAGTTAGCACATTGGCCTATAGGTCAATTTATTTTGAAAAAGAGAATGTATTATAAAACATTGTAGAAAGGATAGTTCTTATCTCTTGTACATTTGTAATCTTATGACTGATCGGTGTACTGCCTTAGTCTTCTAAAAGGCAATATCACCATTTTTTAAGAGAGGGAGTTTTGAGCTAAAACTTGTATACTTTTGAGTAATTAATATAATCAAGTAATGATGAAAAGTTTGTCCAAATTTGTTTGTATCAATTGTTACATGGATTCTCTCTCAATTGCTTATTTTAATCCTTAAATTTGAATGGTTTCTATGAATTTTGAATGTGAATCTTTGATACAAGGTTGCTAAGTTATGCTAATGCTAGATTAGTTGAATGTTCTTAGACTTTGCTTCATTTTATTTTCTCTACATTAGGATGTGCAAATGCTATTTGAATGCAATAGTAAGCCTTTAAGGAAAAGTTAGTTCATACTTGGTATTATTTCATGCTTTCCTCAGATATTCACCTAGTGTATGGTGGGATTTGAGCATCTACTACTTCACATTATATATTGGTTAAATTCATTTTCAATTAAAATTAAAACCTTATCATGATGTTTAAGGCAAATATCGATGATCACATACTTTATTTCTATCTTAACCTTCTTTTTGCTTCTTTTTTTGACCAGATCACTCTAGTTTAGATCTCATTATAAACATTCACTTAGGTTACTCTTTAGTGTAAAAATTTCATCATAATTCACTAACATCATCATAAATAATTTAAAATTTGCATATATTAAGGACCATGGTGGCTCCCAACTACCAATCAATATAAATTTGACGAACAGTTTAATTTGTTCTACCTCTAGTTCACCATAGGTAACTAGATAACTAAAACCTGCTACTCATGCTCTAAATTCTCAGAATCCTAAAATGAGAAGTGTTTTTTAAGCACTAAGAGTGCTTGTGATATAATTAGGGACATCAATAGGATGAACTATGTTGGCATTAGAAGGAGGGCCATCTTTGTGAATTTTTTAAATATTTTCTAGTCACAGTATGTTTTTATCAAAGATTGGTGTTATCTTTACACATTTGCATAGTTCTTTGCTCAAAAACATAAATATCATTGATATTTATGGTATTTGATCCATATTTTTATTCTTTAGACAAATATCAAAGTTCTTTGATGTTAGGAGCTTAATTATGGTAAAGATAACTTAAGATCTAAGAATCCATGGTATTTGAGGTTAGAATAACTTGTTTTGACCAAATATTGATAGATCTTCCACAAATCAAGGTTCATTTGGGCTTAAAATTGTAAATATTAACCATATTTGTGTAATTAGACACATTTTTTAGCTAAATTTGTTCAATTTGATGCCCTTTATTATTTTCTACATATATCTTTGAAAAATTAGCTCAATGTGAAAATCTAAGTCCTATTCTTTGTAAAGGTTGGTTTGACACATCATATCTCAAATAGGATCCAAAGTTCTCAAGATGGAACTACCAATAATATGGACAAGGTCACACTCTAAAACAAGAGAGCCTCTACATGAGTTAGAAGTTCATAGGAGAGCCAATCGAGACAAATATAGATGCAGGTGTTTAAAGTATTTGCCAAATTCACCACTCTAAGGTACTCTTGCATTCATACTTCATCAAGGTATGGATTGGTTGGGAATATATCCTATTAACATTCAAGGTATGGTTCATGACCTTCCTCATAATCCAAAAAAATATTTGCCAAGTTTTAGTCTTGGTGGTATTGTAATAGTAGAAGAACATGTGAAATCATTTAAGGCTTTATTGATATTGTTAAATGTAACTCATGAGGATATAACATGTAGTTTTTTCTATTTTACATTTAAATATGTTGCATATGAGTGGTTTTTTAATCTACCTGATAATTGCATTTCCACCTAGAATGAGTTTAACATCTTTATTGACCAATTTGGCAAAATAATCAACCCCTATGTCCTATACCAACAAATTACTACCTTGAAAAGGGATGCCAATGAACCCATAAGAGCTTTTAATGCTAGGTTCTAAAATATGTACATCAATAACATTGACCCTTATAAACCTAATCAGGCATTAGCCTTGGTAATATATAAAGATGCTCTTGATCCCATGACTTTAGTATTCATAAAGAGGGTTGTAGGTCCCATGAACACATTGGATTTAGCCTATGTTGAGGCTATGATCATTAATGACTAGATGAAACCTCAATGTTATATGTCCTACTCTATTCCCAATGTAAATTTTCATATGCCTACCTTGAATGTCTTTCCTAATAATAACCAAAATGTGCCTGATCTCAACCAACTCCCAAATTAAAACCAATCACCTTTAAGACATGCTACTCCTAAACAAAATTTGGGGTTATTGAATCACCCTGATACCAATGGACTAATGAAAATGATTAAAGGGCCTTAGTACCATCCACTAGTACCAAAAATAAATAGGTTCATAACTTAGAAACCCTAAAAATGAGAATGAGCCCATTCTGAAAATGGTCTAAAAATTGAGCACTAACTTCCTTCAGCTACAAAAACAAGTTAGTTATACTAGAGAAAATTTTGATAGGAAATTCTCTTTTCAAAGATTCATTATACCCAATAATAGGTTTTATAATGATAGTATCCATAAAAATAAGAATAGTGAACCATCTTTTGAAAAAGAGACTATGGATATTAATCTTATTGATATTGTTGTACCTGGTTATTGTAGAGTCCATTATTGGTGAGATTTATTTCATTGATTTTTGTAAGGATTTTGAAGCATTTTAAGAAGATTTGGGCACTTTTGAGGTAGTACCTAATAAAGACAATTGTGCAAGTACTTTAGGATCTAAGCCTACTGACCAAACCTTCATGATGGAAATGTTTGATTTCCCCTTCCAAGAAGAAAATGAACTTGATGATGTTCCTAAAGAATTTAATGCCTTTTAGTAGTTCTTAAATAAGACATAGGCTTTAAGTAATAGAGAACAAAGGTAGACTTTGACTACTTCTAATCCTCCAAATAATTTTGGTACTCCCCTGGATACCACTTCAGACAATAATCCAAAGCCTCCAAAGGGAAGTACTTCTAAACCTAGTACTAATACTTACAATTCTTATAATAAGATTGGTTATAATATTATAGAGGACATGGATAAAATTAAATCTAATATTACCTTTCATGAAATGAAACAAAATACATAACAAAGAGATGTATTATTCGAATCCTTGTCCAAGAAATCTAGCAAGATGTCCAAGACTGATAATGCCAACGTAGCTATGTATAAAGCTAAAACATAGTCCTCACCCTTCTTACTTATAGTCAGAATGTTTATTAATAACTTTCATAAATATTTGTTAGATTTTGGTGCCTCAAATATCATGCCTATAGGGGTCTGTAAGTAACTTGGTTTAAATCCCATTATATTTGATAGGGTTATCACCCAATTAGACAAGACTCGGGTCAAGGTGGTTGGAGAATTGTTAAATGTCCACATACAACTAGCTTCTGAGCCAAGAGTCCAATAATTTATAGATATCCAAGTAGTAGATATCCTTAATGCATTTGGATTACTTTTATGTAGAGAATGGATAAAGGATCTAAACAGATATATGTCTACAGACTGTTCACACCTATGGATGCCTTGAAAGGAGTTCCCAACTAGATCAAAGTTGAAAGGGAGCTAAGAATGAAACACATGATACTAAGTATAATTATATAAATGAAAAGGTCAACATAATTAATTATAAATTAGGAGTTTTCACCCTAAAAATTGCCAAGGTATGTGATCGTAAATTTTCTCACATTGTGCATGGGTTATGGAAGTTATAATTTGATGGGTCTAAGTGTAAAGCTAGATCTAGATTAGGCATTATTATAACTAACCTTATTGGTGAGAAGCATCATGAATCTTATATACTCTAGTTTCCTTGCACCAATAACCTTGTATAATATGAGGCCCTCATCTTACATCTATAATTTTCCATCAAAAACAAAGCCAAAGAACTACTAATTTATGGTGATTCTAAATTAGTAGTAAATCAAGTAAGAAGCAAATATTAGTGAAAATTATCATACTTTAAGAGGTAAAAATTGAGAGTCTAGGATCTAGTGAAATCTTTTGATGCCTTCAATATTATTTCTATCCCTAGAGAGGAAAATAAAGCTACTGATGAGCTTTCCTTTGCTACAGCTAATCTCATGCCTGACCAAGATTCACCAAAATTTAGCATTGACCTGATACCTTGCCCTTCCATCCCAATCAATGTGAATCAAATGAAGGTATTTTGTGATGACCAATAAATCCTAAACTTCATGACTAATTTAGGAGCATTTGAGGCTCAGAGAATTGATGAGGTTGATGAAAATGCATTTAGAGAAGGTGAGTTTTATGGTAAAGTCATTCAGCTGAATGATAACAAGATCCCCAAGGGGATGATCTATTTGGAAATGTTATTTGATCAAGATAAGCTAGCTAAAACTTCTAGGATTCCCAAGGTAAATGGAAAAGATTACAATGTAGTTGATCTGGGACCTCAAGATCAACCTCAGCTAGTTAACATTGGAAAAACTTGTACAAGTGCTAAAATAAGAGAGCCAGAGAGCTATTGACAAAATACAAAGATGTGATAGCTTGGTCATATGATGACTTGAATATTATTTATCCAAGATTCATCACCCATACTATACCTCTCAAGGAAAATTTAAAAACCTTTAGGCATAAACAAAGACCTATGTGGCTAAAAGGTTAGTAGATGCCAGAATTATATTTCACATTAGGCACTCTACTTAGGTGCCCAATCTAGTACCAGTCCAAAATAATAATGGTGAAATTAGACCATGTATTGATTTTATAAATCTAAATAAAGCATCTAAAAAGGATAATTATCCTATTCCCTCTCTTGACCAAGTAATACAGATTGTTTTTTGGATTAGCCATGATGTTTTTTCTTGATGGATTTTCAAGATACAATCAGGTGCTAGTAGAGAAGGAAGACATGATGAAGACAACATTCACAAATAAGTGGGGCACTTTTTCATATAAGAGAATTCCTTTTGTAATAATAAATGCATGAGCCACTTTTAAAAGGGCCATGAACCATGCATTCCAAGGCTTAATTGGTAAGTGTATCATAATTTTCATAGATGATCTAACTATTTTCTCTAATAATAGGGAGGCCCATTTCATGCATTTAAAATAGGTATTTGAAATATGTAGAAGGTATGGAATCTCATTAAACCCTAATAATAACAATTTTTGTGTCACGTAAGGTAAACTATTAGGCCATGCTATCACTAAAGATGGAATTTCCATAGATCCTAAAAGAGTGGAAACTATATCTATGATATAACTTCTAAATAGTAGAAAAGAATTGAAATTATTTTTTGGTATAATAAACTTTATGAGAAAGTTCATTTTTGGATTTACAAATATTATAAATCCATTAAATGATATGCTAAATAATGATGCTAAAGTCTCATGGAATGAGGAATCCAAGAAGGCCTTTCGAGATATCACTACAATCAGTCAAGCTCCAGTCTTGATAAGTCTAGACTTTTTAAAATATTTTTATCTCTAATCTTTTTCCTTTGATCACATTATTTCTATTATTTTAGCTCAAAAAATAGAAGGATGTGACCATCCAATTGATTCTATGAGCACTAATTTGAAAAATGTTGAGTTAAATTACCCTTTGATTTATAAGTAAACCTTTGCATTAGTTAAAATAGTCAAGAAATTTAGGCACTACATTCTTAGGAACAAGGTCCATACCATTTTACTATACCCAACCACTAAGATAATGCTGAGCCAATGTGAACTTGGAGAGCGAAGAGGTAAGTGGATGTTTGTTCTTCAAGAATATGACATAGAGATGAAAACTAAAAAATTGGTTAGATGTGAAGGTTTGATTCAAATGATTGCCAATACTAGACCTAAGCTAAGTATTATGTAAGTTGATCAACAAAACTTCCAAGATAATGAATGGTATGATTCCATTGTTCACTTACTAATTAATGACACTTGTCTTTTAGGGATAACTAGGGAGCAAAAGAGATCTCTAAGGCTTAAAGAAACTCATTATCTAATCAAGAATGGGATCTT
Organism: Torreya grandis; assembly: GCA_037957365.1. Classification (NCBI taxonomy): domain Eukaryota; kingdom Viridiplantae; phylum Streptophyta; class Pinopsida; order Cupressales; family Taxaceae; genus Torreya; species Torreya grandis. Next base: position 702,124 of record JARHVA010006808.1, on the reverse strand, counting down.
GTGTTAGAATAACTTTAAAGGTGTGTACTTGAGATATGTCTCCAAGGAAGAAGATACTAAAATAATGAGCACTTTCCATGAGAAGTTGGGGAGTGGGCATCCATCAAGAAATACAATATCTCACAAGATCCTCAAGGCTGGTTACTACTAGCCCACTATCTTTAAGGATGCCCATAAACATGTGAGGGAATGCCATTCATACCAGATATTCAACACAAAAGAGCCTAAGGAAGCAATTCCTTTATAACCGATCATGATTAACAAACCTTTTACCTAGTGGGGTTAGAATTTGTAGGGGTAATCAACACCAAATCATCAGAAGGTCACAAGTATGTTCTAATAGAACTGATTATTTCACTAGATGGACTGAAGTAGTTGTCACCAAATAATGTATAATAGAAGAAGTGATCAAGTTTTTAGAAGAAAACATATGCAATAGATTTGGGACTTTAGTATCTTTGGTATGTGATAATGGTTTAGTATTAATATCTATAAATATAGAAAAATGGGCATATGATAATAGTATTATACTCAAGTTCTCATCCAACCATTACCCTCAAGGTAATGTGGTATTTGAATTAAAAAAAGAGAAATTGATGAAATCCATTAAGGAGTCTATTGCAAAAAAACCTAAAACATGGCATAAGCTTCTCAAGTATGCCATTTAAGTAGATAAAACAAGAGTTAAGTAGGATCTTAAATCATCTCCATTCTTACTATTATATGGTTAGGAACCTATATTCCCATCACATCCAAGCTTCAAACTTACATGTTCATGAAAGAGTATATGGAGGAGGATCAATAATTTGAAAACTCAAGGATATTGGACATTATTTAGATGGAAGATACATGAGAAAAGGATTTTGCTAACTTTATTAGACATATAACTATAGTAAAGAGGTGGTTTGACAAGAGATCAAAGATTAAGGTGTTCAGACAAGGAGACTTGGTTCTTATTTGGGACAAAGCATCTAAGCCCAAGGGAAAACATTGAAAATTCACACCTCTATGGATTGGCCCCTATCAAATTGAATATACACTTGGAGATAACACTTTTTAGTTGAAAGATCTATAGGGATTAAATTTCACACTTCCCACCAATGGGCAATATCTCAAGCATTATTTCTTTATTGGTCTTTTTGGGGTCTTCATGGAGTAAATCTATAAGATGGTTAGAGTTAGTATAGGTAGGATAGTTAGTTTCCTTTAGCTCTTTTCTTCATGTCCCTTATTTGTACATAAGTTTGTATATATTTGTTTTATTCCCTTTTGCTTCTTACTTTGCTACTTTATGTTGTGTGTTTGTTTCTTATTTATTTATTCCTTGCTTTCAATTATTCCTTTTGGATAACCCTCAACTAAAAGTTCCTTAGTTTTCTTGAAACTCCAAAAGTTTATAAATTTTGGTATGAACCTCATACATATGTTGACCATGGATTTGATATGTGAGCTTGATGTTATGCTTTAAAGAAAATAATAAGGACCCATGAATAGGTTAACCATTTCATAAGACCTCATACATGGTCTTGACCTAAACTTGGTTTTAAAAATAATTTCACATGTAAAATTAAAGCTTAATATATTAAGGTACAATCATGCTTGTATTTAACAAACATCCTTGTCTAGGATAAAGGTTATAACCATAGGTGATTATCTGAGAATCATACACTTGACCAAATCCTTAAAATTAGCTACCCTGGTTCCCAACCTTTATTGAAAGCCTAAAAGACCCAAAAAAAAAAAAAAAAAAAAACAAGGACTATTATAAAATCAAAATATTTTCAAGCAAAGGTGATTCTGGTAGTCTCCATCAGGGCTATGGATGCTAGGATGGTAGTGGAGAAAGGATGTGAGTAGAGTCAAAGGCATATCTATCAAGGCTATGGATGTTTGGCTAGTAGCAGAATAATGTCCAAGCCTTCAATAAATTATAATCATGGTTCTTAATGAATATCTAAGCATGATCTAAGTCAATGTTAATGATTAAAGGCATGCAACCTAGAAGTTGTTCCCTAAATTCCATAGCAAACAATACATGGAATCAAAGTACACACATAACATGGCTATGTCTTGATGCTTGATCCTAATTTTTCATGTGCAATGTTTTTTTTAACCATAAATTAATATTGATAATGGCATTGATTGAATGGATTAAATGACCTAGTTATTTGTCTGAAAAAGAGTCTCTAATTTCTAACATATTGCTATGTTTCCCCTAGAATTTTCCATTTATGGAGGTCAACATACCCCCATTTATAAAAAATAGGGACCCTTGTGCATTAATTTAAAACTTAACACTAAATTCTTGATATTCTACACTTCATTATAATTTGGGGATCATCCATACCTGATGAAGTTGTCCCATTTGATCATGGTTTTGCTTTAGCCTTACTTAATGTTGCTAATAGTTAGCCTTCATGTCTTAAGTTATAAGTTTCATGGAGATCTTATTAATGGATCATGTTGGGATTTTCATAGATTAGCTCTATTTAGGTTTTACTAACATTTGGTACATGAGGGATCAAAATTGGTTTCATGTTTTGGAGCCCTCCTTTAGGAAACCCTAGTCTAGACCCTTCGTTCAAGTTCAAATTTTGGTAGGAATAGATTTGGTAGGAAAATTTTGAACTAACTTTAGACTTAAGCTTAAGTTTTATGCTATGTCTTGGTCATGTTTTTCAACACAACCCAACCTTCGCCTAAAATCCATGCTTGGTCCCCTTTTATTTTCCTTCTTTTATCTCTATGTTTTAACTGGGTCTAATGTATATGTTCATATTGGTCTTTTATTTCCCTAGCTTGGTCCCCTTTATTATACACTTAGTCTAAAGTCTTAATCCTAAGGCCTCATTCATTTTTATTAACACAAACAAAACCATAGTCTTAAAACTTTAGCCTAATTTCTTATATTGACTCATGTCCTAACTTAAGCACCTCACTTCTTTGTAGATCCATTTTCTCTCGCTTCATCATGAAGAAAGATCCAATAGAGCGTAATAGGCCTGTCAAACTTAGAATCCTTGATTCATCAGACCAATATCATATGATAAGCAAAATCATGATCAATTATCTACACTTAAGTGGGATCAATGATCGAATGGTGCAAGATCATCCTTAGGTTTAAATGGATCCCTTATTACTATATGAGATTAATCCAATCAAGTGCAAGTATCTGGATCAAGATCGATGTTCTAAGGTTACTCATATAGAGTGGATCTGATGGATTGAACATGGTGTTGAAAATTCAAGAGCTAAGAAGGCTCATAGAGTCACCATGAAACATTCCCACATTCTATCTTAACATCAAAAAGGGCCCCATGCATTAAAATTTGGACTTAACCTAAGTTTTTATCTTGAGGTTCATTGCATTTTTTTAATACAATAGAACCTTAGACCAAAACCTTAGGTTACAACTATAATATTCAAAGGGACTTATTTTATTATGCTTATAGACTTAGGCTTTTATATTAGTCTAATTTTTATGACATGGTCCTGAGTTAACTTAATCTCCTTTGTGCTCATAGGAACCAATGGCATACATCTGACCAAATCTTAATTGACAGTCCATGCTTAGTCAAGACCGGATGATCAGATGGAGCATATTAAATCCAAAATATTTATACCAAAGGGACTTCAAAAACTTAAATTTAATGTTCTCATGACCATCATTTAATGCCCATGAGGCTATCATTAATGTCTATGAGGATATCAAATTTAAGCTCATCAAATATATTGCTTAAGCACATGAATATGCTTTGCAAACATGGCTAAAGTTTATTTCTCATATTGCAAATCAAGGGACCCCTCAAAAAATATTAAAACACTTAGGACCTTTGGACTTTAAATAATAAAATGATCTTGTGGTCTAAATATTTACAGACATAGCCTTAATCGAAGTCTATTTCCTAAGGTTCCAATTGCATTTATTAAAATACAATAAACCTTAGGCTATAGACTTATATTAGGCCTTATTTTAGGAGGTCCCTATGACATAAAAATTAGCTTAAAATGAGTTTAACCTAATATTTTATCATGTTTATTAATATGATAAAACCCTAGGTTAAAACCCCTTTATTATTTAGGCCCCTTTCACATACATTCTGAAACTTGGCTTAAAATATTTTAGCCTAAAGTCTATGTCATGCTTATTAGTATGAAATATAATTTAGCCTAAGTTCCTTCCTATGTCCCAATGCTTATTATACATCATGAATCTTGTAGGATTGATGGCTCATGGTTAATCAGATCAAGCTGATCAGATGGATAAAAATCAATGAAGACTATTCAATAGACCTCTGAAGACCCATGGGATTGACACATGGTAAGCATGAATTCACTACATAAAATATAGATCTCAGAAGGAATGTGAATATTCCAAGTGGAACAATCATGGGGCCCAATACAAAAATAACCAACAACTCTCAAGCCCTAGGATCATGATCAATGGCCTGCACTGATTCTTGAGTAAAGATTTGATGGTGTGAATTAAAATGGGGATTTTCAAAAGATAACAATTAGTTCCTTTAATTAATTTATGAAAAATACCATGAAAGTTTCCAAATATATGTTACGTAGGTGCCATACAAGCATATAAAATGATAAAACTAAAGATTTGATGGGCATGAAAAGGTAAAGTTATAAAGGTAGGGGTCTAAATCAAATCTAAGGCATGAATTTGCCTAAGTCTAATCTACCATTGCCATTAAATATACAAAAATCCCTAGTCTCCATATAAAATTCATAATTAGAACTCTAATAAATCACAGTCGAGCTAAGAAGAGTCTAATTGCTATCTGAGCAAGAAAAAGCTGATCCAGAGGCTACTCAAAGACCATTAGTGAATAATTTGTAAGTTTCAATGACACGATAGCTCAGAGGCAATAACAAAGGGAAAGGATCAGATTAATTATGACCTTAATGAATAGGTTATTTGTAACCCCTTCAAACATGCATGTTAATAATATTTGAGTGTCTTTGTATGCTTCATGATAGAGAAGGGACTCACACCCCCAATTGATGAAATGATTAACATATGTTTGAAACAATAGTTCATAGCCATTAAGAAAAAAAACAACCACTTTTTCATGATGTCTTATATCCTAGATGCCTTCTTAGCCATCAATAAGATCCCATACATAAATAATTGGTCAACTGATGGGAGACATACTATCTCCCATTACTATTTCAAGTTGCACATTTTCAAGTATAGACACAACATATAATTTATTTATGATTATATATATCCAACTTTAGTAAAAACTATTATAGGGATCCCTATGGGTAGGGTCAACCCTTTGATCAAGAATTACGTAGAGTTAATGGGGGACATCTGGTTGTATCCATAATACATAGTGATAATAATAGAAGGAACTCTAGTTCAACCCTTCAAACTATAGATCTATGTGCCAATCAAATTAGCAAAGCAAGAAATTGCATACCAAATTTTTAGTGGTATATATGGTATGTAAAATCAAAAGAGGAAAGGACTCCTTCACCCCTTCCCTTTGATCATTAGTAGAACAATATTATAGAATTGGGAGCATGTGAATGCCATCTCAAAACATAGAGACTACTTCAACTTATAATTGGATGAGCTAAGGCAATGGGACCTTCATAATAAGGTCACATAACATTTGAAATCAAGAACCATGAATTTATCCTATGAATACAGGCTAGGTGTTTATTAAATGATGTACACAAGGGCCACCAATTTCATAGAGTTATTCACTAGGTTAAAGAAACATAACATTAAGCTTGAGGCCAAGCTAGCTAAAGATGACAAGCCACCTATAGAGATCTAAAAAATGGGACCCTTGTAGTACCATGTGTTTCTTAGGCCCTATTCTAGGCCCCTTCTAGAGCAACCACTATAACAACCCTAAACACAAGTGGTATAAGGATTTGGGAAATAGAAATTAGAGGAGAGACCTAGGGAAAGGCCATCAGCCTCAACTCAGTGTGATAGACCATAGTCCCTAATAGAGTATATCAACATCATTGCATTGGATCGAAATGAGATAGTGTAAGATACACTTAAGGTGCTTGCTAAGGCATATAGGTTAGATAAAGAAGAAAAAGATAAGGAACTCCAAGCCCAAGTTGAGGAAGCATGATAAGAAAAAGGGAAGGATATTGTAATGGACCTTGTTCTAATTTCACCCCTAAAGAGAAAGGCTAAGTTGGCATTAGTCCTAGTGACAATAGAGAAGAATCCAAAGTTAACCTTTACTCATCCCTTGAGTGAATTTAACTTATTCAGTGATGAGAATCCCATCCACGGGCCAATCTTCCCTAAATGGTTAATTTATAGGAAGATGTAAAAGATTCCAACATTACAACATTCATGGGCCATAACCTAGATAGTTAACATCATTATCCATGATGAGTTCAAGCCATGTATTGTGGCCTTAAAAAATGAAGAAGAGGAAAGGAGAATGACCACAATAGGAGGGTCAAGTGGCATTCAAATAGACACCCTTATAGATTCAGGTAGCACACAAATGGAGATATTAAAACCTTCAAAAGTTTTAGAGTCATCAATTAGCATGTAGTTTAATCCAAAAATAATAGGTCTATAAAGGATGATAATAAAGAAGACCATGGTCAGGGGTGAAGAGTTCACATTTTAGTGAGTTAAACCTTTTATGGGCTTAACTCCTATGGGAGGACATATCAGAGTTGTTGCCAGAATCTAGATAATGTGAGTGCAATGAAGATGTGATCACACAAGATGAACAAGTGCACACCACATAGATGCTAAAGCAATTTGAAAATACACAATAAGAGAAATTGCACAAGACAAAATAGAGAAAACCAAAATCTGATTATCATGAGATGGCCAATGTGAGGAATACAAATAAGAGAGTACAAAAGTAACTCCTCTACAAAAGGTGGACAAGGCACCCCAAGAATAAAATGTAACTCCTTCATGAAAGGTGGTGACAAGGTGCTAAGAATAGAGAAGTAACTTCCATCAAGGGAGTTACTTATGACATTCTTATGGCACCTATGACACATCTATGACACACACCTCCACATAAGCTAGCCTATCCCACAAATGTAGGAAAACTTCATGTATGCACAAGAAATACAATTTCCCTAATTAATAAATAGGGAAAAATAAAAACCTACACTAATACCCCCCCATAAGTGCAGCTTAGGTTGGCAGTGTGGAAATATAAGATGGGTCCACAAAACTAGGCCTGATGAGGTACCCATGTACAAATGCAATCTCCCATAAGATAGAGAAATGAGAAAAACCATAGGAAAAAAACTACCCCCAAAAGAGAGACATGAAAGAAAAGAAGAGGCTAGAAGGCCCCCCCTAAAGATGATGTTGCTGTAGATGTGGACTACACCACAAGAAGATCTCGTAGATGAATGAACTTGCTCTTAATGAAAGGTTTGGTGAAGATGTCTGCAACTTGCTCCAAAGATTGGCAAAATATCAAGTCAATGACCTGACTATGAATAAGCTCTTGAATTAAATGCATGTGAATCTCTATGTGCTTGGTTTGTTGGTGCTAAATTAGATTCCTACAAATCTGTATGGTACTTTGGTTGTCATAATAAATGATGGTGGACTACCTGATAGAAATGCCAAACTTAGAAAGAATCCCTTGAAGCCAATAGCCTAAGTAGCTGCATTAATAGCTCCCCTATAGTCTGCCTCTATGGATGATATAGAAATAGAATTTTACTTATTGATAGACCAACTGATAGGACTAGAGCTTAGAGAGAACTATAACCAAAAGTGGACTTACGACTCTATGAATCACAAGCGCAGTCTGAATCTGTATATCCAACCAAGTCAACCTCTGTGCCAAATTTGTAATGAATCTTGTATCTATGTGAACCCTGTATGTAATGCAAAATCCTCTTAGCTACTTTCCAATGTAGCTCATGGGGTTCCTGCATGAATCTAGAGACAAGTCCCACTGTATATGAAATGTCAGGCCTGGTGTGAGTCAAGTAGATGAGACTACCAACAAGTTGTTGATACTAAGTGGCATCAACCAATGGTGAAGAACAATCAACCTTAAGCTTGAATCCTTATAGAAAGGGAGTCAAAGATGGCTTGTAATTAGCCATGTAAAATTGAGCCAATAATTCAAAAGCATACTTAGGCTGTGTAAGAGAAAACCTTGAATCTAACTGTGAAATCTCGATGCCAAGGAAGTAGTGTAACAAAAGCAAGTCTATCATGTCAAATCTATCCTAGAGAGATTCCTTCACCACTGCAATAGCCAATGAAGAACTCCCGATGATCAAAAGGTCATCAACATATAGAACCAAAATCAAGAGTGAATCATCCTACCATAAGAAGTAGACATGGGGATCAAAATGACACCTAGTGAAACCTGCTATGAGAAGGAAGGAATCCATCTTGGCATACCAAGCTCGAGGGGCTTGTTTAAGGCCATAGATAGATTTCCTAAGTCTATATACTAAGGAAGAATCTTGAACAAATCTTGATGGCTGCTCCATGTAGATCTCCTCCTCTAGGTCTCCGTGAAGAAAGGCACTCTTCACATCCATTTTGATGCACATCCCAACCATGTGCTATGGTAATAACCAAGGTGAGTCAGATAGAATTCATCTTTGAAATGAGTGCAAAGGTCTCTAAGTAGTCAATGACTACCACCTATGAGAAACCCTTGGTGACCAATCATGCATTGTACTTATCAACCAACCCATCTACTACAAACTTGGTCTGATATATCCACCTACATTGAACCATCTTTCTTCCCTTAGGAAGTGATGTCAAGTCCCAAGTGTGATTTTTGATTAAGGATGAATATTCTTCCCCCATAGCATTATCCCACTTAGGTACCCCTGATGCCTCTCTAAAAGTCTATGGATCCAAAATTGAAGCAAAGAAGACATGTGGATCTCTCTAAAAATACCCCTTAGTACGTTTATCATCTGCGAGATCTCCTGCCCAAGTGCCAGAATTGATATATATATATATATATATATATATTTTATTTTTGATAAAATCTAAAAATAAAAAAATGAACTCCACTTCTCTTGATTTCAAAAATAAGCAAAAGCATAATCACACACAAGATTACCAGGAAAGCTCTGATACCATATCAGAGTTGTTGCTAGAATCTAGATAACGTGAGTGCAATGAAGACGTGATCACACAAGATGAACAAGTGCACACCACATAAATGCTAAAGCAATTTAAAAATACACAATAAGAAAAATTACACAAGATAAAATGGAGAAAACCAAAATATGATTAGCATGAGATGGCCAAAGTGAGGAATACAAATAGGAGAGTACGAAAGTAACTCCTCCACAAAAGGTAGACAAGGCACCCCAAGAATAGAATGTAACTCCTCCATGAAAGGTGGTGAAAAGGTGATAAGAATAGAGAAGTAACTCCCATCAAGGGAGTTACTTATGACATGCTTATGATACCTATGACACATCTATGACACACACCTCCACATAAGCTAGCCTATCCCACAAATGCAGGAAAACTCCATGTATGCACAAGAAATACAATTTCCCTAATTAATAAATAGGGAAAAATAAAAACCTACACTAATAAGAAAAGCACCTGGTGAGCACCTAATTCATGAGGGGCACATAATTGGATTGGTTGATGACCATTTATCCCAAATAAAATAAATCATCAAAGGCCTATATCAAAGGAAAAAGAACTTGAAGGAAAAAGAGAATCTTGAGACATAGGCTATCTTATCAGTCCCAAAAGAGATGATAAATATGTTTAAGGCATCTTTCCATGATATGTTAAATTCCTTGATAGAAATGAAAATAAAGTAGAGTCCTTTAGCTCACCTAGATGAAGTAGCCAAGGGTTTGATATCCCAATGGTTTGAAATAAATCATTAGAATAATGGTTGAGGATAGGATCCTTGGTTTTAGAACCATAAGCCTTGCCCACTTGAATAATATTATGGTGTAATTATTGACAAGATCTAGGGTCTAGACACATGGTTAAAGATCTTAGAGAGAGTCATTAGGGATGATGAATAACTAATAAGTAAAATTTAGTAACTTATTAGCACCATGCTTACCACATCCTCCACACTTAGCTCCTTGGGAATCATTGGAGATGATGAGTATAAGCACAAGGTCACTTTGGTTATGCAATAGGTTAGAATAAAAAGTTAGGGCCAATCTGGAGGTGATAATAGTAAGATCATGGGCATGATCTTAGCTTTAGAGGAGAAAATTGCTAAATCAAGAAGTATCAAAGAAGCAATGGCCAAGAATGATAAGATTTTGATGACTTGGTGGACCAAGAGGATGAATGCCTATTGGAGCCAACTATCAACTTAAGAATAGTTAATGGGTAGCATTATAAAGCCTTGAATATTATTTAATAAAAACAAGGAAATTATTCACCATAAGGCCCACCCAGCTAGCTAAGAATATTCCACTTTGTAAGAAACTTTGTAATATTTAAAAGGAGAATGTTCTTTTTGTAAAGGCATGTGCTATTTTGTTGACACATTTGCCTATAGGTTAGTCTGATTTGGAAAAGATAATTTATCCTATAACGTTGTAAAAATTATAGTTATCCTTATCTCTTGTACATTTTTAATCTCATGACTGACCGGTGTACTGCCTTAGTCTTGTATAAAAGGCATATCACCATTTTTTAAGAGAGGGAGTTTTGAGTTAAAGATTGTATACTTGTGAGCAATTAATATAAATAAGGAATGATAAAAAAAGTTTGTCCAAATTTTTTTATATCAATTATTACATGTATTATCCCTCAATTACTTGTTTTAATCCTTGAATTTGAATGGTTTTTATGAATTATAAATGTGCATCTTTGATATAGGGTTGCTAATTTGTGCTAATGTTAGAATAGTTGAATGTTATTAGAATTTGCTTCATTTTATTTTCTCTACATTAGGATGTGAAAATTATATTTAAATTCAAAATTAAACCTTTAAGACAAATTTAGTTCATACTTGTATTCTTTCATACTTTCCTCAAATATTCACCTAGTGTATGGTGGGATTTGAGCATCTGCTACATCACATTATATATTGGTTAAATGGATGTTCAGTTGAAAGTAAATCTTTGTCATGATGTTTGAGGCAAAGATAAATAATCACATACTTTATTTCTACCCTACCATTCCTTTTGCTTCTTTTTTTGATCAAATCACTCTAGTTTAGATCTCATTGTAAATATTCACTTAGGTTAGTCTTTAGTGTAAAACTTTGATCATAATTCACTAACATCAACATAGATACTAGAATTAGAGAATTTTATAATCCATTAGGGGTTAAGCAATTTTATTATGGGTTATATAGGTGATTAGGGATGTAGGAGAGGCTAGGAATAAGCTAGGTAGGTGGGATTGGAATTTAAAATTCCAAAATAATGAGTAAGTTGGATTAATTAGTGGATAATAAGAAATTAGGTAAATTAATTGATTTTTGGGGTAGGAATAAGGTTAGTGGATGAAGAATGAAGAAAGGGGATGTTAGATAAATGACTAGAAGGGGCGATATTAGGGAAAAATGATATTAGATGAGATAGATGAAATTAGTGTCGACTAATAGTAATATTAGTGACATTAAATGAAGTGATAAAATTTAGATGTATACATTTTTTTCCCTCTTTGAAAGGGAATTATGAGTGGAGGAAGTAGGATTAATGGTATTTATAATAAAAACCATTTGATGGATGAATGTTAGTAAATGATGTTAGTGGATATGATACCCACTCAAGGGGACATGTGGAGATGAAAGATTCAGATGGCCAATCAAAAATAATAAATGAGGGGAAGGATGTGTAAAATAGATAAGGGGATGGGATTTAGATGTGATATAGATGGTGAATAAGATGAAATAAACATAAGTAGTGAGCTATAAATTGATGATGCCCCTAGAAAAGATAGATGCATAAGAAGTGGAAATGATTATGTCATGGTTATCAACACATCCCAAGGGGAAATAAATCATAACATGATGATGATATGACAAAATATCACAAGATTTTGACATATCCTAGACTAGGACACATGCTAGGAAGAACTTCAAACCAGGATGATTGATAGAAAAGGACATGAACTATCGACATATCCCAAGGAAGGACACATGAATGGGAGAGCATTAGGCCAAATATTAAAAATGAGTGTAGCTCAAGTCAAGAGATATGATGAAGGTGATGAGAAAAAATAAATGATATGATTGAGTGACCAAAATATTAAGGGGAAGAATTGGTTTGTATTACAATGAATCAATGAGCCATAATGTGATTAATAGTGGTAATGCCCATAACAAGGGAATAAGAGATAATAATAAATTTATATTTTGGCTCATTCTCCAATCTAAGGAGGAAATTATAAACTTTAAATGATAAATTGACCAATTAGTGATAATGGATGACTAATGGAACAAAATATGGATGTTATAATTTGTCAATCCTAATCGCTAGGTGTGGGTGATTAACGAAATGATTAGGGAGATGATTGCAGAGATGGTGATTGATTAATGATTAATATTATATCTCAAGGATTTTATCAATGTAATATTTAGACAAGACATATGTGATGATTAATGATGGAGAAAGATGTGAGAGTGGCTGAGATAACCTCAGATACATCATGTGGCTATGCACTACCTACATAGTCTAAAAAAGACCTCAAGCCAATGTAGTTTAGACTCAGGATGATAAATGACAAGATAAACTAGAGGATGATGATGAATATTAGACATGTTAGTTGTTAGATAGATGTGAGATAGGATGATGATTGGATCAAGAGTTGATTTGAAATGTTAGGTGCTGACAAATAAAGAGATGATAGGTAATTGATTAGAGAATATAGACATGATGATAAAGGATTTGGAGAAATGATTGGATATTAGATGAGTAGACTTGGATGATCAGCTTGAAAATGATGGATTAGGATAAATTATTGGATATGGGTTGTCAAAGGTTATGATAGGTGATAGAGGATAGGAGAAATGATGGGTGTGTTAGATGATCAATCCATTATTATTGTAATAAGGTTCATCATAGTCTAAGAAATCTAATAAATACATCACTTTGAAGTACATCCCATGATATAATTATGACCAAGAGGACCCTATGAAAAAGTTCATAAAAAAGGGAAAATAATGAACTTCACATCATTAAAGGCATCTAAAAGATTCATTGTAAATTTTGGTGTCATCATAACATCCTCATTCATTACCCAATAGAAAAAAAAGATACATACTGCAAGACTAAAAATAAATATAGACAAACAAATGAAACATAAGATAATCATATATATATATATATATATATATATATGATAAAAGACATGTAAACAAGTCAACCAACATAGTGCATATAGGTAACACACATAACTATCCACATGTAGTGTCGTTGTGTCTTGTCAAACTATCCTGATGAGAGTTTATGGGATGATGGATTAGGTAATGAGTTGGATTAAGTTGAGCATGGTGATGCGATGTGAATTTAAATGAAGGATATATTTTTGGTAGACTAAATATTTGAATTAGGATAAGGTTATGAATAAGGATTTGGTTGTCATAAAAAAATGATGAGACCATTAAGATATAAGATAATGAGGTATGATAATATGATATGTATGACTCAAGACATAGGACATGATGACTGGGATATATATGAAAAGATAACACATAGTAAGACAACTTAGATGTTTTTATATTTTGTGGATTTTATGATTTTTAGGGTTTTTGACATATATATGTACACTATACAAAGAGGGTTACTAGAAAAGGGAACACTAAGCCTAGAAAATAGGATAAAGATGGATGGAATAATGGAAGGGATGAAAAAAATATGAAGGTGATGCTAAAAATGGGATGAGGACCAAGGAAGAATGGATTAGGGATCACTAATAACCACATCATGAAGGAACCAAATATCTAGATGCTTGAGTGTCCATTAGAGGATATGCCAAGATGATTCCATAACATTTATCAAGACATTCCATTTCTTTACAAAGGCCAAGACTAGAATATAGGAGGGACACAATAAGATGTGTGATATGTTGGTAGATGATGTGTAGGAATAATGGATATAGGGATATGACATGGATGGGATTGACAAGGGATGGATTTTTCCCCCAAGTGTTGAGGTAAAATGCAGACAATAGATTATTTTACCATGACACTAGAAATTAATTTTCATCATGGTACTATACCAAGGTGCCATAAGACTAGTTTTCACCATTGGAAAAATGATTTTTTTTCATTTTTTTATATGTTATTATTCACTTTTTTGAATTTAGCATCCTAATTTAATGAATATGGGTGCAATATGCAAGATATAAACATTTTATTAATATTCATCCAACACCTATTTTGGAGATGTGTGATGCTAGGACCATGTTGTCACTGATATATGTATTGATGTCCTTATGACCTTCATTGACTCTTGATCGATACCCCTCTATACATCTAGACCAGGTTTCTTCATCACCCCATAATATATAATGTTTCTTAGGTTTATGAAGTGTGGAATGGATGGGTTTAGGGTTTTAATTTGATGGTGGAATATAGGACTTGATTCTATGATAAGAAGTTATGATGGGTGATTGTGGATTAGGACTAGCAATCGCACACACCATTGAAGATGTTGGACATTCCATATTTGATTAGTGTCATGTGAAAAAAGACTTTAAGAGATCTAAGATATTTTAACTTTGATTTATTCTTTGACTTGATTATTTGAAGGATTATCAACTTTACTAATAGTGATTTTGAAATTGTTTAATTTTTTTGATTAGATTTGGATTTGACTACCCCTAGTGCCTAAGATGGGGCTTTACTAGAGGATTTAGATTTTTGACTTGAGAGATGATGATTATTTTGAATTTAAGGGTCACTTAGTGCCTCAAATAGGGTTTCACTGAGGGAAGACACTTTTTGATTAGGTTGATGATTTTACTTTTCTACATTATGATTTATCATATCAAAGGTTATTTGACCATCATGAATGACATTTTGAAGATGATCTTGGATATTTATATTAGTTTCATGTATCATGTTGCTTGAGGAAGGATCCAAAAACATATGTTTCTATTCATCCCTATTGAGGGAGGTGACTAAATGATCTTTGATAGGAAAAAAAGGATCTATGATGGATAAAGGTTGGGGATATGTTATGATGAGGTCAATGAGTGGTGGTGAGGTAGCATGATCCTCACAGGAGTTTTTAAGAGACCCAATTTTGACATCAAAGAAAATATCCTAAAGATTAACAAAAAGATCACTAAGAATAGTTTTAAGTCATGTATCTAATATGGGATCAGATCCACTTTGACTATATTTGATAGATAAAGCTTGTAAGAATTTTGTTATAACTTCATCATCTTGACTAGGATCAAAAGATATGCCTTATGATTGGTTGACATTGAGTTGGATGTATCCTCAAATGGGAATATGTCATCATGAGCTATAATATCTATGAGGAACGATGTTTCTAATAAAGAATATGATTTAGATATTAGTGTTGAACATGATCCTGATGTAGATAACACTTGTATTCACTCTGATGTTAGTTCTAATATAATGTTGCTAGTAGAGTATTCATTATCTACAAGTGACCTATCATCATGGGGTATTTGATGTGATGATGAGGATATAATGGATTAGACAAAGATGGGCCCATGGAATGACTCATGAGAGAAGGAAAGACTAGGTTTATCATGATTGGAGAATTTATCAAAGATGGGGAGACCATGGAGTATGGATGTGGTGTCTTGACACTTGATTGTGATTAGGAATGGATTCTTAACATTCCTCTTATTTTTCACCCATAGATGTAGACTCATCTGATTCATTATTGATTTTTATGTCACCATAGTTGGTGAGGTCTTAGATGTAGTTTTGGAAATTATGAAAATAATTAATGGTATGCCCCCAAGTTCAATGATATATATAATAGTGGTTTGATTTATACCAAGAGGGATTAGGCTTGGAGGGATTAATATGTCATATGGGTAGATAAACCATCATGTCATTGGCAAAAATCTAGTGGAAGAGGGATTTTAAGGATATAATAAGATGAGTATAGGGTCTATATTCACTTCATGCCTCAAATGTGGAAGCATTAGAATTTAGATCATATGGTTGTTGGCATAACTAGGTGGATGGACTATTGATAGACAATGTGTCTAGGATAAGATTCCCTTTGCTAGTGTAGGAAGGGGTAGATGACTAGCTAGGAATAGTAAATGTAAGGTTTGAATGTGATGAGGTGGTGTGAATATTAGGAGTTAACTAATGTAGATGGTTTCATATTGGAGGTAATGTTGGGTGGATGGGGTTAAAGTATGTAAGACATGGGGTGCTCATCTCAAAGAGGCAAAAAAGGATTACATACCTATTAGTCATGAGACATTGTTTAATTAGGGTATTGAAACTTTTTGATTTGTATGCCATGGGTAAAGATAGGATAAAGTATGAATGATGTGGTTCATTGGCCCCAATCAACAGGTGTGGGGGATTGAATGGGAAGACCGAGGGATGAAGATGGAATATGTGGAATAAATTTGGACAAATGATTACTTTAGTTTGATCCCAAGTTTGATGTGAGGTAATGTTTGATTAAGTAAGACAAGATCAAGTAGACCAAATTATGATTTGAGTTAGACTTCAATGATTTAGATTGGATTTCAACTAGGTGAGATATGAGAAGATCTAAGATATGATGAGGGGATAGACTAGACCAAGATATTGATTTTGATTTGGGATTGACTAGATTAAAGCTAGATCAAAAATAAGATAATAAACTATAGAATGAGATGATTTACTTGATAAGTTGATAGGATTGTGATTGACTCAAACTTGATTAGATGTGGACAAACTAATTATGAGGACCTTGATATGAAAAGAATGTTTTACTAATGTGGATGAGGACTAACATATGACTACAAATTTGATAAGAGGACTAGTATAGATAAGGGGATGAGCTAGGTTGGATTAGGACTAGGTTATATAATCAAGGGATATGGTTATGGATAAGGTGATTAGGCTAGACAAGGTCAAGACAAATAACTAGTTTGGACTAAGGGACTGAGTAATTCAAGGTGATGTGTGATTAGTTATTGATAAGGTAGACTTAGTCAAAGTTAGACTATGATAAGATGTAGATGAAAAGGCTTGATTAGGATATGTAGATTATGGGGGAATGAATAGAGATACATGAAGGAGACTAGGATAGGATGTGACTAAGATGAGAGAGGTGATGAGAGGTAGGATAATATGTAAGATGAAATAAGTTTAAAAATATGTACACAAATGGACAAATAAAATATGTACAAGAGGATATTGATGTAAAAAATGATATATTGAGATAAATATATACAAGATGACATGTAAAAGAGACCTAAATAAGTATATATAGGCTTGGGTAAAAGGATGACTTAGGTTAAAAATAACATGGGTCTAACAAAATACTTGCCAAATCAAGAAAACCACAAACCTAAGATTAGTAAATTAATTAAGAGTGTAACTCAATGATTACACCATTTAATGGATTTTTGGGTGAGGCTATAGGTCAGTGACCCATTATGAAATATCCTAAACCCTCACAACCTCATATACACATGATAGTCTCTAATGAGCTAATACTAACTCTAGAAGCAAGTCATCTATTATATCAGATGGTCCTAATTGAGGTTGAACGAGATCTTTAGGGGTATCCTTGATATACACAAGGTATGATGGGGCCCATGTCCATGTAGGGTGTTGTCTTGTTGGACCCCAAATTTTGACTAAGTATTTTGGGGTTTTGGCACAAAACTGACACAACATGAGAGGAGCATAGTGTATAAATACTATGACACATATAAGGACTATGGCATAGAACCAATGAGGCATGAAAGGATAATGGCACAAAAGTATAAGCATGAGAAGAACTAGTCAAATATGGAACATAACTATGAGGAACCCAAGAGCATAGGACTCAGAATAATAGTGAAAGACTTGGGGAGTGCATAGGAAGCAAGAGACAGTTGAGGAGAGAGTCTCAAGGGTCATCCAAACATTAACCATCATGAGTTTTACACTAGACCACAAAGAGGAAGACATATGGTAGTAAGGATATAACATAAAATAAGATTATATGGGTGCAAAATCCCAAGTCCTTAGCAAAAAATAATTGATAAACTACCATGACTCTCAATCTACTAAGAGTTTTTAGTCCAATCACCCATGTTCTTACTTATTATGTAACTGCTTGGTTAGGGAAAAACATGTATAAATATCACTATGTATAATCATGTAAGGTGACTGAGGATGAATCGAATATAGAAAAATATAATATAGACTTTCAGATATTGATATAAGTTTAGATGTTATGTATTTATGTTTAAGTGACATTTGAGTATGAACTGTGAACCGGACTAACTAATTTTTCTACTTATCTTTTGTAATGGATATATGGAACATACAATATGAAAAAACCATTGAAATTCATGGCATTTTTGTTTATATTCATAGTGGTGGTAATTATTGAATCAAGGCCTATAGTAGTGTATTTCTTTCTCTATGTAACTATTAACCCAATATATGAATAATCTCAAGTATAGGACTAGCATGTCACTAAGCAACATAACCCACATGAACTAGTCTCTTGTTGCACACTTCGGGTGAGCACGTAAGACCACAATCTTGCATGATGGGTCAGTATAAAATATTATTAGGGATAAACTTTAACACTTAATAAAATGTGATTAAGAGATTAAAAATCCCAACATTTTGGTTCCATTTTCAGGATTCTTAGTGTTTGTTACACAGTAATGGAATATACTTGAATGTATAACCCTTGAAGGTATTGAACAATGTGTTACTAGGTTTAAAAATAATTTTTTAGTTATTTATCTTGAACCAAGAGTTTTTACACGTCAGAGAGTGGAATAACATATCTATAATGAAGATGCAAAAGCTGTATATGCTGAGGTGGATAAAGAGCCCTCTTTTGAAGATCCTAATGTAATACATACTAAGGTGGATAAAGAGCTTTCTTTTGAGAAAGAAAATTTTGTGAAAGAAGGACATGGGCTGCAA
This sequence comes from Torreya grandis, assembly GCA_037957365.1. Taxonomy (NCBI): domain Eukaryota; kingdom Viridiplantae; phylum Streptophyta; class Pinopsida; order Cupressales; family Taxaceae; genus Torreya; species Torreya grandis. Next base: position 683,078 of record JARHVA010006808.1, on the reverse strand, counting down.
TCAGATTCCATAATACCTACACAAAGAATAGATGATTTGATAGATCTATCAAAACAAATCATCTCCTATCAAATGATAGAAGAACGATAGAGAGATGTAGATGGCAAATCTGTGCTAGAGGAAGGTGAATTCTTGGCTGAAGCTGAAAATGAATTAGAAGAGGGAGACTTTCTTTTTTCTCAGTCGAAGGAGATTCAGGTTGATAACGATCTATCTTTGAATGAGCTTCCTGGGAATGATAATGGAGAAAAATTAAAGAAAATTCTAAACCAAAGAAAAAGGGCAGAAAAAAAGACCAATACTAAGGGGGTAGAAATAAGAAGCAGTAAAAAAGACCAGCAAACTAAGGCTAAACATTTTGCAGTGGATAAATCTAGAAAAAGAGATGAACAACATTTTAAGGTAAAATTAGATGTTGGCTCTCCGAACAAACCTGGTAGAAGATCCACTAAGAAAACTAGAGAGTTAGAGAGTAAGCAGAATATTGCTGATGGCAGGTAGGCAGCTATTTTGGATTTTACCCCTAAAATATAGATATCAAATCATTACTTGGACTATTAGGGGGCTGATTATAAACTAGATATAGTTTTTGTTTTGGTTTAACCTGATTTTGTTATTATTAGGTAGTAGGTTTTAGGAATGCTTTTCTTGGTGCTTGTTATTGCTCTATCCTTTTGATTCTATTCTTGGGTTTCGGGGTCCCATCAAAACCTATTTTTTACCTTAATCTAAAACATATCTATAGTGAATTATATGAAACTCTCTTTGTTTAAGTCCCTATTCATTTGAATGCTTGGTTATATGCTTATGCTCAAGGTTGATCATGAAATTTTGGGAGAAGATAATCTTGGATGTTAGAATGTCAAAGGGATTTAGCATGACTAGGAAAACCATGGACACAAGTTGTTAATATATGGTGGAGAGGAGTGTTGACTAGATACATTCTATAGCATGTTGTAAGTACTTACTCTTGTCTTGAAGAAGCCAAGTTCTAATTTCTTAGAGAGCCACATGGTCTATTAGAAAATTTTCACTATAAGTCAAGAAGTTATTAATTGACTATGGGATTGAAACTCTACTAATGGAGATAAGTGTTGGTAAAAAAAATTTGGTTTAAAATGGTAGCTAATCAATAGGCATTGTATAAGTGAAAATATGATGAAGCTTGATAGAAGATCATAGGAGGGAGAAACATGAGAATAGATTGGGAGAACTCATAAGTGTTGTTAGGGTCCATAAGGAAGCATAAACACACAAAAAGGACTCCATCACTTTTGAACTACACTCCATGCCACTTTTATCATATGAAGGACATACTAGCTAGATAGAAGAAATTGAAGCACCAAGTTTGAACCAACCAACTTCCCCAACCATAGTGCATGTTCATGATTTTGAATCAAATGAATTATGTATACATAATTGGGATACATATATTATAGAATCAAAAACTTATCCTAAAAGGGAAATTTCAGCTAAGATAATTATAATTCATACATAATTAACACTTTCTTTTCCTCTTTAAGGGAATTTCATGGCTTAACTTGGAATACATGGTGGAACTAACATTCATAGTGGATAAAGTATATGACCTAATCTTGTTAATCAACTAGCTACGATGCCCCACAACACAAGCATTGATATTGGAGGAACTAGAGGTAGACTAAGAGGTGGCACGAGAGGAAGTGGACTTCCCCCTCAAGGAACAAGATCTAGGGGTTCTCAATAGCCACCAACACAAACACCTTAAATACTAATAGTATATTATGAAATGACACTTCACCTAACTAAATATCAAGGCATGGATAATACTATAGAATATATCCATAAGTGTGAACTAATTTGGAGGGAGTGAGACATCACTTTTTATAAGAGAAAGAACATACAATTCATGAAAACACTTCTAAAGAGAGTGCACAAGTGGTATCATAATTTTGACCCTCAACAAGTAGTCATTGACTATGATTAGGTCAAAATAACATTCCTTCAAGAATTTGACATTATTGAATTTGAGTAACAAAGTATTATTGTGCTGAAAGATATAAAGTAAAAACTAATTGAAAGTTTACAAGAGTATGATGCATGGTTCAAACACTTCTCTCGAATCTTTCATTTGAAATTAATGTTGATCAACCTACATAATGATTCATTATAGGATTGTTTCTCCCCTTTAAATGAACAGTATCCTAGAATACTTTTAATAGCACACGTGAAGCCCTAGAAGTTATCCTTTGTGCTAAAGCTATTGTTAGTATTGATATTAGGATCAATCCTTTCATGGAAGCCCAAATAGACTTAATAGAATAGTAACTTGAAAAACTAACTAAAAAAAATGTGTACAATAGTCAAAATGGTCTTTGGTGTACCGATTGTGAGTCTAAAGGTCATAACCAAAGCAACTTCCCACATAAAAACATCTACACTATATCAAAGTAGTCATGTGAGATTTGTCATGAAGAATAAAATGTATGCTCCTGTCTTCTCTTAGAATAGGATACACATTCTAAGGTGTCTAAATATTGTTAAATATGTAATGCCTACATCCATGACATAAATTATTATTGTCTAATTAGTGATATCCATGAAGCATGCACATGTGGTACATGTCAAACATATGTGTCTAACAATCAAGATAATGGTGGATATCATGGCTAAGGTATATGGAAAGGATGAAGAGGTGGTCATTTCCCACCAAGAACATGTTATAATCCCTAGACCACTATCAAAGGGATTGTCTAGTTTATCCAACATGTCCTTTTTTTAAAAAGGAGCATCAATTGTAAGAATGTCCTGATCTATACATGGCCATCATTAAGGAAATAAATGAAAAAGGTACAAGTATGATTCATATTGATAAGACTCATTGGTGTCCATGCTCAATCACCCCAATAGATAAAAAGGTGAATATCATTACATGTAGTGGTAGATAATCTCAATCTACATCTACTCCTATTAAGAAGGCACACCATGAAGAGCCTCAGGTAAGGAAGTATCTTGATGGCCAAACATAGAAGGATGTACTATATGAAACTATGGTGTTGGTATAAGAATTATAAATATAAATTAAATTTCTAAAGGACCAAGAATTAACACAATGTGATGATATGTTGAAGGCAATAGAGCCTCAAAATGTGGCATGAGACAACTTATAAGAGTTTTATACATATGTTGGATGAAGACATTTTCCCACAACTAAGTACTTGGCTTAAAAACCATGTAAAAACACCAAATGATGCTCAAACTTAATTAAATAAAAAAACTAAGGATCATTGATTAAATCATGCTCAGTAGTATGATACCCTTATTCTTTCTATCCCTCAAGCAGACAAATAAATACTGATGAATGCCACCATCGACAATTGGCTGATTTGGGACATCTTATTTGACATTGAAACTGAGGTTAACATCCTCACCAAGGATGCATGGTGTAAAATGGCTAGTCCATCATTGCAACCATCACTGTACATATTATTTATGGATTATAAAACTTGTGTTTTACCCATTGGTATCCTTAATAATGTAATGGTTGGTATCCTTAGATTACCTTTCAAAGCTAAATTTGAAGTTCTCCAGTTAGCTGAGGCAAATGATTTTCCATCTCTATTGGGGTTACCTTTGTGTCATGAAAATAATGCAAAATTAAGTTTCAAAAAGTGCTACATTAGTTTTGAGAATATTGATCAATGAATTATTATTCCATTAGATCAAACAAATAGGCCCCCATACGTGAACAACCTATTAATATGGAAGAAGATATTAACCACATTTATAATGTTATATCTATAGATGGTGAAAAACATGATCCTACTCCTAATGGTATCCTCTAATGGATGGATACCCAATCCCATTATGATACTACAATTAATTCTTATAATTGTTGATCCCATGGTGACTATGATATCACTAGAAGAGTGTGTACTTCCATTGGTAGTCATGAGAACATTATGTGTTAGTATCATAAGAACCATAGGTTTGTTCATCTTGTTACTAGATAAGTCATCATAGGACCAATTATGGATGCATAATTATAAAGTTTTGATGAATCCCCTCGCTTTCATAGATAAATTGAAGTCCATGACTTGGTCTAATACCTTGAAGAATTTTATAACTCTAACAATGATCATATATGATCATTGGTTCACATTTTTATGGTAGAACCATAAGGTGGTGGAAAACCCATAATGATCAAATTATCCATTGGGATCAAGCATGCTCTAATTTACATCATCAATTTCATAATGACAACCTAATATAGGGAAAACTTAGCTATAATAGAGTATGAGAACCTAAGCCACACATAAAAACCTATGAATCCATGTGGAGGACTAAAGAATATTTCTTGCTAGAGTACCTCTAAGTACATGATTTATATGGAACCTTATGAAACTGGGCTAGAGCATGGTATGTTCATGAAGAACAATATATGGGTACTTATTTTAGCATCTATTAGAAGAAATCATGACCTCAGTGTTATCTTACTCATCCCTAAGTATGGACTCACACCTCACTCTCCAATCTATGTGTGAAGCAGTTATTGGTGACCCTAGTCCCATTCAAGATCACTAAAGATATATCCATGGTGTCCTAGAAGAAGGGATAGTTCTATTTAATGATCCATCTACACAACCTATTCCCATGTTGGACCCTATTTTTGATTAAGAATGTCATGAAGAGATATGCCTAGGGAAACAAAAACTAGTATTTTAGTTAAATGAAGGTAAAGGGTTTGATCCACCTAACCTATTAGAAATTAATTTGGATGCCCCTATGACTATGACACATTAAATGTTCATAATAATGGTCCTGATGTAGAACGCCCTTACTCAAATCCAATTCAAATAATCTAGCATAATATTGGCATAGATGAAAAACCAAAAATAGCTACCATAGGTAATTACTAGACTAACACATAAGTTTAAAATATATTTGAGTTATTAAAATAATATTATGATGTCTTCCCAAGAAGTTATAGTGATATGAAAGGTTTTCATCCATCTCTAGGCAAAATGCATATCAAACTAGTTGATGCTGCTTGACTAGTTTGGAAAAGGCCATATAGGATGAATCCAAATATATAGGCATGTGTAAAGGAAGAAATTAATAGTATGATGTGTATTAGAGTGATAACCCTAATTGATGAATCCTAGTGGGTCAGTCCCATGGTGATAAGTATAAGAAATATGGATGTATTAGAATTTACACTGATTACTAGATACTTAATGCATTTTATGTTACTTATCCCTTCCCAATACCATACATAGAAGAAATACTTGAAGGCATCACTAGGTATGACATTTATACTTTCACAGATGGATTCTTAAGGTACCATCAAGTTTAGATCATTGAGGAGGTTCGACCTAAGATTATGTTCGCCATTGAATGGGTATCCTTTGTATATACTTTCATGCCTTTTAAGCTGAAGAATGATCCTACTATGTTTTCACATATAGCCATTATGACATTTAAACATTTGATTCATAAATTTATTTAAGTCTACTTATATGAATTGATAGTCTATGGCTTGGTCAAGGACCATTTTTATAATCTATGACTCATGATCGAGCTTGTTGAGTCCTATAAATATCACTAAATCTAAAGAAGTCTCTTTTTGATACACCCTTTGATGTTATTATAGGACATATTATTTTCAAGGATGGACTTTTAGTAGACCCAACAAAAGTATCTATCATTATTTGCCTCCTAACACCAACATCTCAGCATGAAGTTTTCAATATTATAGGCCATATCAGGTATTATAATAAATTCATTTATATATATGTAAAGATTGTCACACCTCTAAAAGAAATTTTAAAACATAACGAGCACTTTATCTAGACTTGATCTTGCCAAAAATCCTTTGAGGCCTCAAAAGACAAATTGGTCACTGCTTTAATTCTATAATTTACTAATTAGACAAAACCATTCCATGTCCATGTTAATGCCTCTAGAATGGCAGATGGTACAATCCTTTCATAACCCGATGAAGGTCACCTTGATCACCCTATCTATTTTGATAGTAGGAAGCTTACTCTAGATGAGTAAAATTACACCACCATGGAGGGTGAAACACTGTCAATGGTTTATGCTCTATATAAATTTTGACAATACTTGTTGGAAACTCCTTTTATATTCTATACAAAACATGAATCTTTAAAGTATCTAGTAAATAAAATTGTGCTACATGGACACATATACCATTGGATAGTGTTTTTTAAATAATTTCAATTCTCTATCATGGTCAAGATTGGAAAAACTAATTGTGTCTCAGACCATCTTTCTTGAATTGATTACAGAGAACCACCATGTGCTATTGAATATGACTTACCTGATGTTCAACTATTTTGTATTTATTATTTTCCTAAGGAGTTGGAAGATATTGAAGCTTTTTTAACTACTAGCTCAACCCCTGATTATCTGACCTTTCAAGGCAAGAAATAACTTGTTGTTTGTGCTTCACCTTTTCAACTCATTAGTGGGGACCTCTACAAGCTTGGCTGAGACAAATTTTTTTAGTGCTATGTCATAAAACATGAATGCTTCAAAGTACTCCACGAAGTTCATAAAGGCATTACAGGTGGTCACTATGTTGGAGAAGATACTATACAAAATGTTCTAATGGTTGGATTATGGTGGCCTACCCTTTTTCAAGATGCTAATATGTATGCTAGGAAGTGTGATATTTTTTAGCACATAAGAAAACCAAATCATTGGGATGCCATGCCACTACATCCAATTCTATCTCAAGGACCATTTGAAAAGTGGACTATTTATTTTTTCAGCCCCATCAATCTAGTTAGATGACATATAAGTTCATGTTATATCATTATAATAACTGATTATCTCACATATTAGGCTAAAGCCACACTCATAAGGGATTATATTACTACTACTGCTATGTGATTCATATGGGAATATATCATAACCTATTTTGGATACCCACTAAGTTTTACTAGTGATTGAAGTACACATTTCCTCAATAGAACTATTCACATTCTACTTGTTGAGTTCATGATTACCCATAATAAAACAACACCATATCATCCCTAAGTGAACAACACTATTGAGGTATTCAATAAAATCTTAGGCACAACACTTACCAAGATTTGTAATAGTGGCTAAACTAATTGAGATGATAGAGTATCTACCATAGTTTGGGCTTACCTCACAACTTATAAATGCTTAAATAAAACACACCATTTAATATGGTATATGGTAAATAATATGTTATAACAATTTAATTATTGGTACCATCTCTTCATATCACACACATTGGATAATAAGATGAGGAATTATCATTAAAATCATGCTTGGATGCTTTGTTACAGTTGGAGGAATCTTATTTTCTATCTCATTGGAGTCAGAATGTGGATAAATTTAAATAAAAGGCATGGCATGATTGACACATCAAACATAAAATATTTACCGCTAGGATTAAAGTCTTACTCTATGACTCCAAGTTCACATTCCATTCTAGAAAACTTCAAATTTATTAGGATGGTCATTTTATCATTCATAGCATTCAATCTATCGATGCTTATCAATTATAAATATTGGATAGTCAATTCCTTCCTTTACATTACAATGGTAGCTAGCTACGGTCATAATTATCTTATTAATAGTATAAATTTTGTAAAAATAAGGCTTGTTCCATTAGTTTAGTATTTCCTATTTTTAATAAAAATGTTGCCTTCATTGCATGCAACATTTCTTTTATACAAAGTTTGTTTAAAATTTGTACTTGTAATTTTGTGGAGGACCACAACACACTTTTTAATGTGGGATAGAGGAAGGTAGTAAATTTATTCATGATTAAGGATGCATGCACAAGTTAAATAGCCCTAGGATATGAAATTCCCACCAAATAGTTTAAAATTTTGAAAAAATAAAATAACTATCTTTCACTCTAAATAAAATCATGAGACAAGATGTGTTTTTAATATAGTAATTTCAATAAAAGTGCCAAGAATAATGACAAGACAATATCATTAAATGAATTAATGGTGATAAACAATGGTCGAAGAATGATGGCTATTACAAGTGCATTAATAATGAGAAGTGATGGTTGTAAATAAATGGGTAGCAAATGCAAGTTACCCCCTTGAAACTATAAAAGGACAAGAGGGATCATTTTAATTTTTACCTTTGCTTTCATTTTTATTTATAGAGCCAAAGAAGGAACTAATCTAGAGTGATTCAAGAGCAAGTTTAAATTAAAATATCAAAGTTCTATAAACAACTATTGAGAAGAGAATAAAGTGAAGAAATCAAGCACAAAGCTAACTCCAAAACATGACCTATGATAAAAACAACTCGTAGTTACAAGTTGTAGAGGTAAATGTCTAAAATTAGAGGGTATTAAAGCAAGAAAATCTGAAGTCATCTACATGATAATCACATATTATTTTTGGAACATTGAATGGACTCACCTCAACCTTTGGGTTCCTTAGAGGGTGATGCAACCTAAGAAAATGCTATAAGAACTGATCCATTACTGACTATACCAAAAGAAGTACTTATGGGGAATCAATACTAATCAAGAAAGAGATACCTAAATAATAAACACAGTGTATAGAAGGTAAAGAGGTTAGGATGGCATGCAAAGTGAAGAAAATACAAGCATCTCTACCCCCACTGTTGATGATAGAGGAAATATAGTACCTAGAGACAATGTTACGCATGGAAAATTAAGTCTTAAAAGTACCCACTTGCATCATATTTGACTATAACCACTATCAACTAGGGAATGAGGTTGAGTTGTAAAGTGACTACTGAGTTGAGCATCAAAACACCAAAAATCAATTGGTTTATGACCTCAAAATTTTGAATTCCTTGGATGTTTTAGGGATATTTCAATTATTTAACCTTCTATACTTTGTAAAACCTATAAAATAAATTGATTTTATACTCTCATGCATTCATGAGTATTAATTCTAATTTTTTGGGCACAACATGAAGATTATGCCTGAGAGAATATATAAAATATTAGGATTGTAATGCTCTGGTATGGATATAGAGTTTGACTTAGAGGATATAGAGGAAATAGGAAAAATAATAATGGTGATAATGTACCAAAATAAGGGCCATGCCATACACATTAAGAACCTACAAGATCTTTACCTTTAGATGGTAATGTGCATTATCATGAACAAGATCGATGACATCGATCATTGGAAAGAGGTGGATATGGCTCACCTCTACATCGCTCACCATGTAACTGAGGTATTGAAGTATAATTGGGCCATGTATTTTGCCCAAAAAATGATTGAGGATGCTGAGAAGACCCATCAGATACCTAGACATAGGTTTTCATGGGGGATATTTTTTTATTAATGGTGTTTTGTGAGATTGGTGTACCTAACTACACCTCAGGAGAAATGAAGTGGGCATATATTCTTGAATGCAAGTCCTTTATAGAGTGATATAAATTATTCACATGCCTTGGGCACATCACCCCCAATTATAAAAATAAAATGAAATCATGGTATGATGGTATGAAGCAGGCCTTTGGGAATGAATGGTGCATTCCTAAAGACTTGCCCATCTATGTTGGTGAGCAAGCTCAATTTGACATAAAACAACATTTATTTTTGGCATGCATCAAGATGATCTATTTTGGATAAATTTCAACATGATTGAAGTTACCATATGCCTTTTTTTTGTGGTACTTTATCGACTCAATAAATCACATTTTTGATGTATAGCCTCTCACCTTAGAAGTAGACTAGATCAACTTGGAGATTCAAAATCTCTAGAAGATGTATGCCTATCTTAGAAAGAAGTTCTATAGAGAGAAGGGGGAAAATAATTAGATTGATATCAAGGTAAAAAATACAATGGTAAGATAATAAGTGTACACTCTATTCTACATGCTATAACTTAAGAAGAAGATGTTATAAGGCATGGAACATACTCAAGAAAAACTTCCACCAGTACCATAACTTATAAATAAGAAGTAGGTTAGACACGATGCTAACACAAGTTCATAATAGGACCCTCTAAAATGGTAGAGGACTACCCAAGCTCCACCTTCTAGACCTTCACCACCATAGGATTCTACACCTAAACCTTAACCACCTAGACCTTCTCCACCAAGACCTTCCCCACTTAGAACCTCACCTCTATAGGTTCCTCCACCATTTAATTCACCTCCAAAGACTTCACATGCATCACCACAAAGAGTTTCACCATCATGGGTTGTTTCACAAAGTACACTAGAGAAATAACCTAAGGGGTCAACACTATTACCCCTTTTAAAACTAGTGCATGAAGAACCTGAAAGCCTTAAAAAAGAAGTACAGGACTTTGATTCCAAAAAGACACCCTCCCTAATGAGAGAGGAGGAGACCACATTTGATGACATGTAATTAGACATTAGGGGTCCATTTGGTGAAGAGGGGGATGGTTATGTTACTTAGTAGATGAGCATGATGACCATTGATAGCACTTCTTTGGCTACCAATATAGAGGTCAAAATTCTTGAGTGTGAACCAAATAAAGGAAATGAGTCTATCAATTATAATGGAGAATCACCTTTTATTAATACATCTACCAAATTTCACATTCAATATCAAATAGGTATCTTAGATAAGATGTTCTACTTATGGCTACATTTCTTTCCCTAATATGTAACTATTGACACAAGGCCATAAATGTTCTTCTTTTTAGACATGTAAAATGAAAAGCACCATTTTGATCTCCCTCTAAATAGCCTTGTATTAAATTCTCAAGCACTATCAATATAAACTCTACTATGGGTTGATCCCTAGAAGATATCCCCTCTTCAAGCTAGTGCTGCATTTTAAAAAATGGCTTTTGAAGTCACGTGCCAAAATATACTTTTTGATTTTGACGTGTGTAATGTAGAGAAGAAACATGGCCAAGTAGTATAAATGTATGAAAAATAGGTTACCTCCTAGAAGACACTCAAATAATAAGTAGCCATGTTAAAAAAACAAATAAAGGGGGCCATAGAGGCTAAGGTAAAAACTTTGAATTTATGTAAATCAATTTTGGGCCAAGAAATGGCATTAATAGATGGAGTGCCTATAGATAGGGAATCTATATATAAATTGGAGAGCCTGGTGAATCTCTTATTAAAGTGTTACAAGGAAAAATTAAACCTAGAAATGAATAATTATTTATGGAAGAGTAGTTTAATGAGGTAGTAGAGGTTTTTAAACACACTCTCAAAAGAGTTGGGGAAGTAATCCCCATCTTGGATGGGATTTTTGAGAGATTAGTGAAACCTAATAAAATATTGGAGGATTAACTCCATATAGAGGAGTCTTGAAGGCAAAAGTTAGTAGATGTTTCCCTCTTAATAAAGTATTGCATTGAGCACATGAAGGCACTCAAAGATGTAGAATATATGGAAGAGAACATAAATGCACATTAAAAATAACTCAATTCTAGTTTTGTATCTCTTCAAGGATAGGTTGTCAGTGAGGTCTTAATAATAGAAGAAGTTCAAAAGGATGCCAACACATCCATTGATCAATTGGTCAAGAAGGCCAACAAATGAAGAAATCAAAGGTGGTCATTGAATAAATAATTTTAAAATTACTCGACACATTATCACATTGGGACAATGTCAAGAAGTAAATTGAATAAACTGGGCTTAAATTTTTGGTAGAGGCTAAAACGAAGACTTAGTGCATAAATTTTATAAGAGCATAATATGGGCTGATGTTAGACCCCAAATTTTGACTAAGTATTTTGGTATTTTAACATGAAACCATTATGATGCAAGATGAACATAACACAAAAGACTATGGTGTGTAGAAATACCATGGCATAAAACCAACAAAGCATGAAAGGACAAGGGTGTGTAAGTATCCATGTAATAAGACCCAGTCAAAGATAGAAAATAATTATGAGGAACTTGAGAGCATATGATTCATAATAATAGTGAAAGACTTGGGGAGTGCATGAGAAATGTGAGATGGTTGAGGAATGAGTCTTAAGGGCCATCCAGACATAACCATCATGAGTTCCACATCAACCCACAAAAAGCAGAGGACATATGGTAGTAAGGATCTAGTATATAAAAATAATATAGGAGGTGCAAAGGTCTAGGTCCTTAGGATAAAATAATTGATAGACCACCATGACTCTTACTCTATTAATAGTTCATAGGCCAATCAAACATGTTGTCACTTATCATGTAACTTCTTGGTTAGGTAAAAATAAGTATAAATACCCCTATTTGGAAACATTTAAGGTGATGGAGGATGATTAGAATATAGAACAATATAATATAGACTTGTGGATATTGCTATAAGTTCAGGTGTTATGTGTTTATGTTTAAGTGACATTTAAGTATGAACTATGAATCAAACTAACTAATTCTATTACTTATATTTTTTAGTGAGTTATATGAAACATACAATATGAATTAACAAACCATTAAAATTCATGGCATTTTTATTTATATTCATAGTAGTGGTAATTATTGAGTCAAGTCCTATATTAGTGTATTTCTTTCTCTATGTAACTACTAACCAGATATATGAATAATCTCAAGTATATGACTATCATGTTACTTAGCAACATAACCCATGGGAACTAGTATCTTGTTGCATACTTTAGGTGAGCATGCAATATCATAGTCTTGCATGAAGGGATAGTGCACAAGCACATTGAGGATACACTTTAATGCCTGAGAAAATGTGATTAAGAGATTAAAAATTCCAATATGTCTAATCCCTAGTTTAGAGAATTAACTCTTCCCCTTCATAGAGGACCTTTATGGGGTAACTTATTATCATAATGATAACTATCCATAATATTTATACTCCACTAAAAAATAAAGTGTGTATTTATGCATGGTGGTGAAATCCATGGTCACAATCCCCCTAGTATTATGTCAAGTTCATGGGAATCACTTCCACATCATGTTTTCCCTAAAAATAAAAATGTGAGTGCTAATTAGTGGTTTATGATACTTTAAGACTCATCGCTAGGATGTAGGGAGGAGATCATACACCACTATTGCCCTCGATTAACACTCAAGAAAGAAAAAAAATATTAACCAATTAATTAAGTGTGATATATACAAGATATTTTAAAACACCAAAATATTTTATAGGTGTCCTAGAAAGTAATTAATTAGTAATTTCAATTGGTAATCTTGAGGGTAAACCTGAAAAACAAGATGTGAGACAAAATATAACCTATAAGAGAAGATGTTAGCAAGTCAAAATTACCTCTAGATTCACCCCTGTAAGAAGCCAAACAAAATGTTAGTCCAATAAGCCTTAATAAAAACTCTAAAAAAATCGCAATTTTTCACTATAAATTTTTTGAATGAGGGGCCATGAAGGGGAGTTTGGGGATTGCAGTACCCAACAAGGTCAACAAGTAGTTCTCATTATGGGTTTAAGGGGAAGTTCCCCTTATGGGGTCTAGGGGTAGCACCCCTGGTATGATCCCTATCATGGTACAGGGTAGGGTTGAGGGATACCATCACTAATGCAAAACATAATTTGGGACTTTTAATACCCTTGGAATGACTAGAGATTCACTGAAAATGATTCTAAAAAATGCACTCAAAAAAGAAAACTTGAAGACAAAAATGAATGTAAAATCACTATTGCAGAAGGTAAAATTGCTTTTACATAGTTAGATAGAGTGATATTTTCAAAACTAATTCTATACAATACAATATTTTAACTGATATTCAAAACTACTTCTGAGAGAATTGTAGTTTTGCAGATAGCTAGCTAGCTTTGACCACACAATTTAGCAAAAAATATCAATGGTTAGTGCAAAAATGCTTATGGAAAACCAATACCACCTATTTCAAGATGTAGTTTTGCAAAGATTAGAAATTATAGTATATACATAAATTGTTTTTGATAATAAAATACCATAAAATATATATGTAGGACTAAATATTTATGGTTAAAGATGAAAAAATAAAATGCCAACAATTATTATCTATTTGATTATCAAAACTACTGATAGGATTCAAAATTGACTCTATGGATAGGTGATATTACAGTAGATAGTCAAAAGAGGGATTTTAGAAATTCTTGATGTTTTCTAGGTATAATATCCTCCTCTCTATAAATAGGTGATAACAAGACAGAGATAATACTTATTTAGGGAGCAAAAATAACAAGCTTATGTTAGTGATTTCTATGCCTAACTCAAAACCACCTTTTGTAGAGGCAAAACCACATCTAAGTTTAGGAAACGTGTCTATAGTCAAGGATTATTATAGAATATATTAAAAAGGGTTATTTCAAGGATGATAAGTTTGTTTGAATAGATTCCCCCTTTCTTATAAGTAGGAAACAACCTAGCAGAAGCAATAAGATTATGAAATATCAAAAACATAGATATGATTTAATACCCTTATGATTAGGTCAAAACTGTACTTCAAAAAATCAAAATCACATCTATCTTTCAAAATCACCTCTATCAAAAGGAAATTTTTCAAAAGGTCCAAAATATGCCAACAAGTAAATGGTTAATGGTTAGGGTTGGTGGTTTGTTCAAAAACTCAACTGTTGAGGTCAAAATTACTTGTGTAAAATCACCTTTTGTAGAGAAATACCACCTTTCACTTGGAGTGTGATATTTTTAAAAATTTGAGCCACAATCCTTCTTCAATATAACATGCAATGAAAATGTCAATAAATCCAATCACAAAATATTAGTCCAAATGGAGGGCTCCCATTATGGTCACCAAATGTAAGATGATAAATTTGAGAAATAGATTTTGATTATGAAAATTAACCAAAAATGCACAAATCTACAATCTACCATTAAAATCTAGAGACAATTATAACAATAATACAAATAAAAATAAAACATTAGTACCAACATTAGGTCCTACAAGATAAGTGCTCTAGATCAAGATCAAAATAAAAATAAGACTAAATGATTATGGATTGCTTACTAATAGACTTAGATTCTCTACCATAACGTTAACTTGATCAATGACTTGGATTTGTATGGATTCATGGATATGTTTATAAAAGGATGAATTGATCTAGCATGGATTTATTTCACATTCCTTAGTTTGTTTGAATGAAGGGAGATGGTGTGCTTAAATAGGCAATGGAGGGAGAACTAAAAAGGAATTAAAATTTCCTTGGAAGCCTTTAGATTTAGAGGCTTCTAGAGAGGATGGAGAGAATAGAAGAGGATTATAGAATTGGAGAATTCTAGAATCCATTAGGGGCTAAGTAATATTAGTATGTGGTTATATAGGTGATTAGGGACTAGGGATGTAGGAAAGCCTAGGAGTAGGCTAGGGTAGGTGGGATTGAAATTTAAAATTTTAATATAATAGATAAGTGGGAATAGTTAGTGGATAATAAGGAATTAGGTGAATTAATTGATTTATAGGGTAAGAATAAGGTTAGTGGATGAATAATGAAGAAAGGGGATGTTAGATAAATGACTAGAAGGGGTTATATTAGAAAAATGAGATTAGACAAGATAGGTTAAATTAGTGTTGACTAATAATAATATTAGTGACATTAAATGAAGTGAGAAAATTTAGATGTATATAATTTTTGATCAATTTTTTCATGTTCTTGACCAATTATAAAAATATGCCTTTGAGTGGATTTATATATTGTGGTCATGAGAACATGTGTGATTTTCCTATCCATATATTTTTTAGTGGTGTATTTTATAGGTGAGGTCCCAAAAGTGGATATGTCAATTGGAAGATAATCACTTGTCTCTTGACTCATAAAAGTTGCATTTAATTACTAATTAATATACCATTTACCATAGATTCATATCTTATGTCTAATATTCATACTCTAGGGTGAAATTATAGGGCTTAGAGACACATGTGAGGCTTATTTCAATTTGTCTAAGTGACTTATATTTTTTTATGTACATCTGAAGTTGGCCAAAAAACAAATATTTATTTATATTGGGAAGTACATTCTTGAGGCTAGAACATGTACTCCATCTCTAGATAAGGAGTGGTCAAAGGATAATAAATTGGTATTATACATTATTCACCACCTTCAACATGGTGGTAGTACCCTTTTTTAACCATAAAACATTGGAGGTGGAGATCTGCAAATATGAATTCAACTTTGACAACATTTATTACCAATGTTTATGCATTTTTGACTAGCTATAAAAACCCACCTCTAGGTAGGTTTAGAGCTTATAGTCTTTGGAACACATTATTTTCCTATCCAAACATGTTTTAAGTGGTGGAATTTTAAGGGGAGGTCCCATAAGTAGAAACATCAATTAAAGGACATGCACTTGTCTCTTGAGTC
Source organism: Torreya grandis (assembly GCA_037957365.1). Classification (NCBI taxonomy): domain Eukaryota; kingdom Viridiplantae; phylum Streptophyta; class Pinopsida; order Cupressales; family Taxaceae; genus Torreya; species Torreya grandis. The sequence continues at coordinate 666,822 of JARHVA010006808.1, read as the reverse complement.
ATAAAAGTTGTATTTTAAAACTGATAAGTATATATTCTTCCATATATTTGTATATTACATTATATCATCATAATACAAGGTGAAATTAGAGAGATTATAGACACAAGTGAGTTTTTCTTGGTTTTCCAAGTGACTTATAGTTTTTCATTTTATGTGTATTTGAAGTTGGCCTAAAAACAAATATTTTATTTATTGGAAAACACATTATTGAGGTTGGAATGGGTACTCTATATCTTAATAAGTGGGGTGGTCAGATGACAATAAATTTTTCCTAGACATTATTTTTTACCCTTGACATGGTGGTGGTTCCAAGTTTTAGTTATGAATCACTAGAGGTGGATATCTCCAACTGTTACTTCAACTTTGATAACATTTGTTGTTAGTGTTTCTATAAAATAAGAGAAGTTTATTTTTGTCATTATTAACAATAGGCTTCATGCCATAGATTCATCTAATGGATGTGTTCCCAATGGACCACTTAGTTATAACTCAACAAAAGTAATATTATTTTGAATAAGGTTGGTTCCTAATAGGTTTATATTTACCAATAAAATTGATTAAGAAGATGCTTTATTTGAATTAAAAACTTAGTTTATTTGGATGAAAAACATATTGGGTCACTTTATTTTATTTTTTAAACTTCACTTTCAAAGAAACATGGTGTATAAAACCTTTGCCATTTTTCAACCAACCCTATTCAAACTGATTTAACCTTTTAGGGTTTAACTATGTAAATCCTATGTTTAGATTAAAGGGCTGAGATGTCTAAATTAGTTAAATAAATTTTAATAATTAATTATTAATTTATTATGAAATTTTTACCTTATTTAAATTTATAAAAATATCAATACATAGGAATAAATATAGACTTATCTAGAAAGTGACTGTCATGGATGATCTGGGTTCTAAAAAAAGGGTTTTAGATAGTTCTAAATATTGCCACTAGGATTCTAGAATCTATTTGCTCACTGGATAATAGCACCCCATATGAATAGTAGTTCCATGTTACTATAGTGTCCTTAAAGTATCAGTAGTGTCCCCTTTATAGGATTTTTCCTTTTTTGGGGAGCACATGTACTTGTGTTTTTAGGTCCTGTTCTTACATGCACAAAACTTGGATCTCTATGTTGTGCCTAGAAAAATTGATTTAGTGTGTAAACCCTAATCCTCCTTGTAAATATGGCATGATAAATAATTGTGTATTAATTATTAGAATAGGCTATACATACTCAAAATCCCACTATGAAAATATTTGCCTACATAACAATACTCTGATGAGGGATCAAGCCTGATGTAGTTCTCCCACCTAGTGCTTATTGCAAGTGCAAGTGAATTCTAGAATGAGAGTGGACTTGGATGCCTTGAATTTTCTTGATATTTGAAATATTTTAAAAATGGGCTTAGGGATGCTCTAGATGGTAGTACATAGAAGTAAGATAGAATAGCAATCAAATACCTTAATTTTTTCAACTTTTCTTTGGTTTGAATGTGTTTTTACATATCTTTTCCATCTAATGAATAAAGGTCAATTATAATTGTGCTTATAGGGATCTATAGCTTGTGAGGATAAGAAAATGTGTTTAGGCTAACCTTAAGAGGAGCACACATTAAAAAAAGTATCCATTGGGAAGAGTTATGGATAAGGATAGTAGTGTCTAGTTGGGGACATTAGCTATATGTGGTTGTAGTGTCCAAAATGTGGTGTTAATGCACACCTTGTAGACTTCTAGGAAAACTTGGTTAGGATTTAAGAAAGCTATCATGGGACTATGTTTTCACTACTTGTAGGTGAATGTGGTTTGAATAATTAATGAAAAAGTGTGTCTAAGGATCTAAGATAGGTCTAGGGATAAGTTAGGGGTATATTAACCCAAGAAACACTTTTAGGTGATTAAATTTTCCCATCCTTTATTATATAAATGCAATAAATTGAAATGACTAGTATAAAGGAAAAATAAGCATACTTGGACTTAACTTGGAAGTGAAGCCCATGTAGATGAGTTTGAGTATGTGAATTTGAGTTTGTGTATGTGAAACATGATCCAATGAAATGAAATGAAATGAAAAATGAAAAAAATATATCCTTACTTAAGAGATGATCAAAATAAAAAGACTATGTTGAAAAGAAAGTAATTAAGTAAAGCTGAGTAAAAATAGAGGAAATGAACAAATGCACCTAGTTGGGTATGCAAACCAATGCATGAAACTAGTGATAAATTATGTGTGTGAGTGAAAATAGTGATAATATCATTGAATATATTGTACTAAGATGATGGCTTTCTCAGTCCTCATATGGGTGGATCAATAAATCAATCTAGTTTTGATATCTTAAACCTAGTGTGCATAGTGACCTAGTAAGGTCCAAATGGAGGGTCAAGGTGAGATTACAAGATTGAGAGATAATATAATCATGTAATTAGGTGTGATAGGTTAGGTCAAAGGTTTTTACCAAGTTTCAAGTCCTGAAGATGAATAGAAATAAAGTACATTTTAAGGACACCTACGCATGTAGAGTGAAGGATTCCTAGCTCAAGAAGAAAGTTTAGTTGCTCATTGAAATGTGTAAAGTTTTCATGGTTACTTGAGAATTTTGGGAGAAGTTTAAAATTTACCTAATAATTATTTCCAATTATTTTTAAATGGATTGAGGGACATATCTTTATGAACATTCATTAAGAATGTAAACTAGTCAAAACCCTCCTATAAACCCTTATAGTGACCCGATTGGAAAAATATTGTTGGATATGGAAAAAAATGGATTGGTTGAAAAATTTTGGATATTTTAATGTGTAAATTACTCCTTGATACACTTCCAATTGGTATTTGTGTGTTAGGGTAGTGAGCAAAAGGTAAAAAAAGAAGCTTGTTTCTAGAGATATTGATGTTATAAGAAGGGTTGACTAAGTCAAAGATTGAAAGTGGATTGAGGTTAAAGATAGAGACTTGTTATACAATTCCATGAAGTAATTTTGGAATTTTTGAGCCTTTTTGTTAATCATTTTTATGATCTAAGTTTGTTAGTCACTAAATTTGTAAAGGGCAAAAATAGTGAATAATATCCAGGCATAGTGATGTGTTTAGGGAAATGTTCTAGGTGAGTAGGGATGAATCAATTAAATTGGGGTATTTATTTAAGATATATTATCTATGTTACATTAGTTTTAATTTGGTGATGTTTCTCAAACATAGGTGAAGTATTTCTTTCAGAGTAACTTATCTGAATAGTGAAGACTATGAGATAGTGATCTAAGGAATTGGTTTATTAGACCAATGGATGCTACTAGAACAAGAGAACTATATAATTGAGAGTGATATAGATATAAAATATAAGATATTAATGTGGATTATATGTTATTAAAATTTTCTTTCATTTTATAAACAAGAACATCTACATGACTATGTTAATGGAAGCTATAGGTAGTCTGAGTGGTCATTTTAAAGGAGTGAGTTGGAAGTTGTTTAAATAGAGTTGAAGAAACAACTAATTATGGATATTTTATAAAATTATAAAAGGTTTATGGGAAGTTATTTTATGTCATGGTATGTCCCTAATCATGTGTGGAGAGTCAAAATATATGACTGTACTTTGACTGTGTATGACCAGTCTGAATATTCATCTTGAGAGAATTGGTTTGAGGTCTATTGGTCTATGTGATGTTGGGAAATTATTTTGGTGATGTTTTTTAGGTCATGTATGACCTATCCATATTATTTTTTCATTTTTTTATGTGATAAAATTGATAGTATGCTTTAGTTATAGAAGACAATGGTTTCTGTATATGAAGGCCTAAAGAGTAAGGAGACCGAATTGCTAGGTTCAAGGTGTGAATTTGAGTTTTAGGTAATATGGAACCATATGGATGATATAAGGGACATATTAAAGTTAAATTTTAAGTTTTTTAAGAATTAATATAAGATGAAGTTGGTCCAAGAGGTTCAAGGTGTAATGTGTGGATTTGAAGGCCTGATTACTTTAGGTCTTAACTAAGCCTAATGGAGGTTTGGGGCTATTAAGGTAATGACTGACCTATGTAGTTTATGGTTATCATGTTTAAAATGTGTATGAATCTATTTCAAGGGGTTAGGATAAAATAAAACTTAGATTTATCTCTAAAATGCATACAAGAGAAAATATGAAATGAATTAATCAAACATTCTAAAAATAAACATAAGCATGCACATAATAGGAAACACTAGATTTAACATGGTTCAATCAAGATGGGATACATACACCAAACATATCTAATATATTATCTCTAGAAATACAAGGTAGAAATAAAATCATGTAACAAACCCTATTACATCTCTCTACCTTTTTTGCCTCCTCTCTGTGTACAATATTTCCTTAATCGTCACAATAATCCATCTTAGACATATATCAATATATTTCAGGGTGAAAAACACCTAAACATAAACTATACCATCAGATCTAGAAAAATTTAATCAATGGCCCAAATTGACTATGAAACTACAATATAACAAGGCAATTTTAATAAAAAATTCACCAAGGCACATGGCCCCCAGCTCGTAAGGGGGTACACCCCCTTCAACCCCCCACACCATGAGGGATTAAAAAATGGGATCCAAACCTAGCTAAAATAACATAAAAACTTTAACCTTTAATCCTAGAATACAATCATGCTCCATACCTAACATAAGGGTGAAATATATATGGTAAAGATCTTGGCCGACCAAGATGGGTTAGACCAAGAGTGTGATATAGTTACTAGGCTTAATTGGCCTATTTGATGAGAAGGATATCAACTTTAAAAAAGAAGGTAAAATTCATTGAGGACCATCAAAGAGTGAAGAATATTATACATGCTTATCTAATCAAGGTGATGAAGGTGGACACATAGGTCATTATAACTAATGAGCCTAAAAGAGGCCAGTTAAGTGAGTAAGCCTTAGAGGCTGTTTTGATAGAGATTGAAGGGTGAAAAAGAAGTAAAATCAAGATAAGTCCATCATCATGTGTAGAAGACATCATATCAGAGGTGGATATTAATCATAGGTATCTAAGTTAGGGCTTGGTTTCCTAGGGGGTTGTAGCCTCCTTGCTAGCTAAAGGTCATGTGGGTGCCTAGCTAAATTACAGGGTGGGTTCTCCTTGATCAGTTGGTGCTCATCTAAATGTTTAATATTGCATTTATAATATTGTAGTAAATCTTGTAGAGTTTAGTTGGTTTTATCCCCCATGAGGTTTTACCACATAGACGATGTGTTCATGTGATGTATGCTCTTGTTCATGTTTTGGATGTATGTACTTTCATGTTTATGTTACTAAATCAATTTGATGTATGATGGAATGGTTTTGTAATTGAATTTACATTATTTTATACTAATTCAACCCCCCTCTTAGTATATAATTCTAATAATTGGTATCATAATCACATCTTTCGAGGAGGCTTGATATCCTACATGTGATATTAAGTAGCTTGAGGAGTAATGATGACATTATGCATCTTGTCTAAATTTATGGATAAGCTTGTGAAAATCATGATTGAGGTTTGCATAGAATTTTGAATGATCACAATAAAAAGGTCAAAAAATAAGGAATATATTAAATCCAAATCTAAGATCAAACATGAGTTGAATGATAGAGCTTATTGAAGGAGGTTTATTTGGTCAACTAACATGATAGAAGAAAGATAGGCAATGGTTTGATTAGAAGCTTGGAGTATGAGACTTAATGGAGGTCTATCTAAATCTTATTAAAGTAAAAAAGTGTGGATAATGATATGAGAGATCATATGAGGTGTTAAGATTTCTTAGGACACTTTTAAAAATTAAATTAATTCATTAGAGAAGTCTTGTGAAGATCTAGGTTTGACTTGTCACCTTGGTAGATATTCCTGAGCAAGCAGATTGATGATGTTAACATTCACACATGTGGCTGAGTCATATTAAAATGGTCATATTTATTTGATATATTTTTTTCTTAGTTCATATGTTTAAAATTTTAGGTCTTGATATGAAGCCTATCAAAATTTATGGCAGTTCAAAATTGGCCTTCTAGGCATATTTTTCTTTTTTCCATAGCCAATTTTGTGTGAAAATATGACCATTGGAATTTGTAAATTCAAATTTGTGAAGAAAATTAGTTTTCAAAGAATGTATTTTAGAAGTCATAAATGATGTATTATAAAGGTGAGGTAAGAAGAAAATTTTGAAAAGGACTTTGTGTAGAAGATCCTCCAAGTGGTGGTTTTGTTCAGGGGTTCGTACAAGTGTAATAAATATGGACCAAAGTTGACTATTTCAATCTGTGTTTGAAATGATAAACCCAATTTGATCAAAATAGGATTAGAACACGTCTAATGATATTATTTTGATGTTATAAATATTGGATGTTTTTCTTTCTCCATGAAGTACATTCCCATGCTTTGTAGCTGATTTGAATGTGTGATCTTGTGCAATAAAGTCAACTTGAAGATTGATTGGGCTTGAAGGTTCTTGTTCTTGGAATACTTATGTGACAAGGTGAGTGGTTTTTTTATTATATAATCATGAAGATTGTTTTGAGTATTTAGATAGGTTCTCAATGTCTTGAATATCTTGTATATGCTCTCTATATGATCAATTTGTTGCTTTAAAAGAAGATCTAGCTTAAATTATGGAAGGTAACGAATTAAGGGTTTGATGTTTGTAAACCTTAAGGTGATTATTTTTGAATGTTTGGCCTTGTAATGACCTATTATTCTTAGTGATCACTAGGTAAAGGCTTTTGTAATGTTTTATCTAGTTATTTACATGCTCATGATGCATTTGTATGAGCTTAGATGATGCCTTAAAAGACAAAGACATAACATGGGTATAAAAGGTTGTTGATTGGTATTGAAGACCAATGCTAGTGTGAAGAGATGATTATTCATTTTTTATGAAGACCATAAGTGATCTAATAATGAATTTATCATGTTATAATAATTTTGAATATGTTCATAGAAGTACTATAGGTGATCATTTCTGTAGCTTATCATGTTTCCTATAACTTGAAGGAGATTGTCTAAAGTGCTCTTGAAAGTATGTCAATGATGTCAAATGAGTTAAATTATGTATTATTTATCTCATATGGTCAGAAGAGGTCTTGTTTCTAGATTACTAAAGTCATGAATAATATCTTAAAATTTTGTAGATGATGTTTTTCTATAACATATCAAGATGCTAAGTGTTTTGATGAAGAAGATTGTAGTAATGCCCTTGAAGGTTTTTATGTAAGTTGTCATGCTTCTTTGTTGCCAAGATGAACTCATAAGGTCTTAAAGGAACATGTTGATATATTTAGTTTGATTTAAATATGATCAAGTTTTGTAAATATGACATGTTCTAAGTCATCTCAAGTAGGGTCTTGACTATGTGTTATCCAAGAGGTTACCTTGTGGTTTGAGCCTTGATAGCTTGTGGAAGATAAAGGGAAATCATATTATTGATATGAGATTCATATGTGAGTTTTTTTTTATTGATTCAAATATTAAAGTTGATCTAATTAAACCTATTTGTGTTTCCATGAAAGTATTTATTGTGTGTGGATAGTGTTTGAAAGAGTTGTTTTGTAGACCTAAAAGAGACATGTTGAAGATGTCATGATCTAGGTAGAACATGGAGTTAGGGGGAGATATCTAGCTTTATTGGATTGGAGATATGTGCTTGATGTGAGGGGGAGAATTTTTGAATATGATTTAGTCATGCTAGAGATGTGGAGATGTCTTCTATAGTTTTAAATTCAAGAATATTGATATGATGATTTGATCAAACCAAGTCATGTGTTTTGACAAGGTATTAAATATTCATGCATGAGTAAAAGAATCTTGTGAGTTATATAGGTAAACATGTCCAAGGATAAAATAATCCCAAGTTCAAATTGGTGTATGTCAAAGGGAGAGTAATTGATTCATATGCATGAAAGTATATAAGTATCATGAGCAATTAAAAGTATATTTGAATACATACATGATGTTAAGGGGAGATTGGTGGCTATTTAGTTCACTTTTTCATTAATGGAAAAGGGGGAGAAGGAAAAGAAGAGCGTGCCATCAATGAAAAAGGTGGATAATGTTGTAGGTATGTTGTCATTGATGTCAAAAGTATAATATTTTGTCATTGATGTCAAAATAATGATGTCATGTATTAATGTCAAAGATAATGACAAAGTGGTGATGTCATAATGATGATGAGGTTGATCATGAATTTGTAAAAGGTAGGGTTGGATGCATATAAGCTAAGGTAAGAATTATTTAAGGATTTTCATGTTGTATCTATCATGTTGTTGGTGTTACAGGTTAAGGAAAGAAGACAAAGTGTGCTGGTATTATTTCTCTCAATTTTTTTGCTTTTTTAAATTAAAAAAAAAAAAAAAAAACTAGGAATAGGGGTGTAGAAAAACATGGTGAATGTGCATGCATTGAATCCAGATGATTGTGATAAATCCTCTTTGGCTTGGGAGGATGAAATATAAATAATAAAACACTAAAAAAAACTTTTTTTTTCGACAAGTAGATGAGTAGATTGCCTAGTGTGAGCTAGATCCTAGAAGCGAAAGCTTTCTAGGAAGCTATCAATCCACATAATTTGAAAACTTAAGTTTGATAGATAAAAATGAAGTAATTATGTATTTAAAATATAAAATTGAAATCAAATATATAAAATAACCCATATTTATTTAATTAAAACTAAATGCTTTTGTAAGATGATTAAACTAAAGCAAATAGTTTGAATAATTAAAATTGCTAAAAAATAGTTAAAAATAAGGTTTTAGTTCTTGGTTTGGTAAATTGTCAAGGGTCAAAAGAGTGATGTGGTTGGGGTTGGAAAATGGTTGATATAGAAAAAGTTTTAGGGATGGAGGTTGAAAAGGATAAGGCAACAAATGATTAAGGTGGTAAAATGGTAAGGGGATAAAGAGAGTGAAGATGGTAAAGAGGGAAATAGGAAAATAGGTAAATGTATAAAGGGGAAAGTAAAATGAAAAGGCTAAGGGGAAAATAAATGTATGCCAAGAGAAGAAGAAGGCCAAAGGGTGGGTTTAGAATTAAAGAAAGGATAGGCCAAGAGGGATAAAAAATTAAATTACAACAAATAAAACCAAGGTTACCTTCCAAGATTGAAGAAGAATGTTGATGAAGATGTTGGTGTTGATGTTGTTGAAGCAATTTTAGTATAAATTTGATGCTTTGGATATTTATTCTTCCAATATGATGATGACTTATAAAATTATTATGACATCCAAGATGATAACCTTCTACACAAACTTGCAACAAAATATTGATAACCAAAGATTAACTTCCAACTTAACCTTTGGTGAAGGAGAGGGGGGGGGCATATCTATAGAATTTGATGTTGGGAAGCATGCCAAAAGAGTGTAATAGTGAATCAATTCAAAATTTTCCAGGTGGGACTCATAAATAAGTCAAGGATGAGGTTGTTTAGATTCTCACCTTGATCATAAGTCTCCCATTTGGGTTGGTGTGTCTCCCACATTACACATGAATCCAATTTTTAATGGGAGTCATGCACATGGGTTTAAATGAGACCAAATACTTCTCCCCATCCTTTATTTCTTTCACACAAGAACTTGAAGGGGTGGCACACCAAATGTGATTCCATTTTCCCTGTAGGGAATGAAAAGTCCAAGGTGAGGTTATGGAGGATTCCCATTTGGGTTAAGAAGTCTTCCTCTTTGCCCATAAGTCCAAATTTGAATGGAAAATTATGCACATGGATTTGAATGAGGTTTAAGGACTTCTCCCCATTTTTTTTTCTTTAACACAAGTAATTAAATGGGTGGCACACCAAATGTGGAATCATTTTCCATGTGGGGGATGGAAATTCCAAGGTGAGGTTGTGGAAGATTCCCATTTGGGTTGGAGAGTCTCCAATTTGGGCTAAGAAGTAAAAAATGGGTGAACTTTGTCTTTTCCAAAGTCTTAAAGAGTCAGGTATCTATTTTAAAGTCTAATTTCATGTGAGAAGACAAAATATATGTTGAATGATGACCACTTAAGGTAAAATTTGCCACATTTCAAGTGGGGAACTTTGTGATGCTAAAATGAGGTCATTAGGCACTTTTGGAAAGGGTCCCAAGTGGGGTATGGTGTCCCACATCAAGCCACATCACTCCTGAGCCATGTCACTTGCCATATCACCTTCCATGTCACTTTCCATGTCACATGCCATGTCATCATAAATAGTGATAGTGGGTCCCATAGTGAATAGTAATTTTAAATAGTGACTTTGAATGATATTATGTGGCTAGAAGAATAATTATTTGGTTAGGTTAAGGGGGTTTTTGGAAGGTTTAAGAGTTTCTAGGGGATATTGAGGCATTTATTCATTGAAAATTGTAAGTGTGTAGTTTTTTAGTGTCTACATTTTACCCCTTTTTGTTATACAACCTTGAATTAACAAGTTGTAAAATAAAAATGAATAGCTTAGTCGAAGGTCAGGGTTCCTCAAGTATGGGAGGAGGTGTTCCTCCTCAAACCAAGGTTTGATGAGGAAAGGTCAAATAAGGTGTAGGTTTTATAAGTAGTTGATGGGGAGGTACTTGGTGGTGCCATAAGGTAGCTGGGTATGTGAAATGCCAATGGGTTCACAAAATATGATGAAGTGCAATAGTCAAGATTATGTAGAGACTAAAGGTGCCAATGTTGATAATGAAAAGGTCAAGTTATAAGATAAATGATAAGGTAACCAGTCCTTAGTGTTGGTCATAACTAATTAGGTTAGTCTTATCAAGGCTCTTAGATAGGTTTAGTGTTGACTCAGGTATCTAGGGTAGGAAGTTCTCCTAAAAAAATATAAATGGTATGGTTTTTCATGAGGTGGTGAAAACATTTAAAAGTTTAACATGGTAATGTTAGTTATTATAGTCAAAAGTTATTGCAAAAAAAACTAATGTTCTAGGTCAAAATCAATCGACATCAAGGTAGACATGGTGAAAGTGTGGGTGGATTGGGTATGGGTTGAAAGGGGATGGCTGAACTAACTCTAGATGCATGTGGCAAGTGGATGTTGCCTACATAGTTCTATGGATAGGAATCCAAAAAGAACGTTAGGCCAAATGTAGTTATTTTGAGGTGAAGGGTGTTGGTTTACAATGTTGCCCTAATTTGATATGTAAGTAGGTCTGAGTGAAGGATGTTAGAGAAATAGATGTGCCAAAGGGTGGAAAATATGGCTATCAAATAGTTTCTAATGGGTGTGGTAGAAATGGTTGATGAAATTACCTAGAATGCAATTAGATGATTGTGTCAACTATGCCAAAGGAATCTACAGCCATGAATAAGTAGGTTAAAGCATGAAATGGTGGCCACCTTTTTAAAGAAAAGAAAAGGGAGAAATATGTTTTATCATCCTTTAGAAAATCTAGAAATACTTAAATTTATGTGATGATCCAATGGGTTCTTTCATCACCATCCAAATAAACTGACATTGTGTACATTCCACAATAATGCCATTAATAGGCTATGGAAGGTTATTATTCAATGGTTTGGGGAAGCAAAGTAGCAGAGTGAGAAGTGGAAAATATTTGAACCCTTGACTCTTGAGTCAATGGGGCCTGAAATAAGTAAGTATTGAGTTTTTTAGGGAATTTAGAGAAAGACATTGAGGGGTTTTGGAATATGGAGTGAGGTGAATAATAATAATACTAATTAAATGAGGGAGTAGGTTGTGGATTTTGTGTATTAAAGTAAGGGCTATTTCAAGGTGTAAGAAGATGTAGTTTAGAAAGGGAGAATCCCAAATCTTCTATTTAAAGGTGGTTTTAGTTTTGATTTTAACATTTTTGAAGGTCAGAGTAAAAGGGGTTGAAAATAGGCAAGACCAGAAGAGGTGGGGAAGGAATTTTCATCCTGATGACTTAACAATGCTCAAGGTTGTTGATTGGTCTCACAAGCCCATGGTCTTGTAAAATTGTGTTATAGAGCCATAGGATTGGTATATATCTCATAGTAAACCAAAATTGAGAGGAAGACTTTGGAGGTTGTAACATGCTCAAAATAGTAATAAAGGTTTAAAAGGAAAAAGGTGATAGGGAGGGTAATGGGAGTAGTTGGAGAGGGATAAAAAAGAGAGTCTAAGCACAACACATAGAGGAATTAAAGGAAGAAAGGGATGGTACTAAAGTAATGAGCTTGACCAAAATGCATACATTAAGACAAGGGCATGGAGGATATGAGGAAGCAGACACGGAGATGTATGCAGAAGCAGTACAACTGGTGACCACACTCTAAAGAGGTGGAGGTTAAATTGGAGAACATAAGGTAGATCCAATAAGGGAGGAGGTAAAGGGGGACCAGGAGATGGATGAAGAGAAAATAATGAGGTCATAGATAAAGACAAAGGTGGAGAAGGATGGAAGAATCTAGGCATGGTCATATAGTTCAAGAAGAGCAAGGAAGGGCATCAAGGGAGATGAAAAAAATGAAATGTAATAGAGAAAAGATAAAAATAAAAGGTAGAAGATGGGGGGTGAGAGATGAATTAGAGAATGATAGATTGGAGAATTTAAAAGGATGGGGAGAGAAGTGTAACAATCATGAAGGGTAAGGGAAGGATGGTAAATATGGGAGGCCAAGAAGGGTTTGAAAATAAGTCTAAAAATAGACCAAGGATAAAATAGTTTGGTGATGAAAATGAAAAAAATAAGGCAATAAATGGAAAAAAATAAAATAGGAGGAAAAAGGAGTGAAATTAGGACACAAAAAAGATGATAGGAGAGTGAGGAAGTGGTATCTTGACCAAGTAAGCATGGATGATGATGGATAATGAAGCAAAGCAGATGGTGGTTTTGGAGATGAGAATGGGATGTGAAATGGGAAAGGGGTTAAGAAAAACAAGGGGAAGCAAAGGATGGGTGGGTAAAAAGGTGAAGAGAGAAGGTAGGCATCAATCAACTTGTTAGAAGAGATTGAAAAGCTGAAGGGGTGATTATAGGAGATTATCAAGATAAAAAGCGATGAGGTGGTGAATAAATAAGGGGATGCAATGAAAATTAGTGAGATGAAATGAAGGGATGAATATTAGGGATGATAAGAACAAAAGGGAAGAATTGAAGCAAGGATAAAAAGCATGGATACTCACACCGATGTAAAATATAAGTGAATACCGAGATGGAAAGAGGAAAAAGGGAATGCAAAGGGAAAGAAGAGGAGAATAAAAGAAGAAATTATGGAAGGATTCTCAAAGGATAAATACCTAGGGAGAAATTAGTTGTGGAGGGAAAAAAGGAAGATAAAAAGGATGGAAAAAAATCAAACAAGAAGAATGGAAAATGGGTACAGTGGGAAGAGTGGCAGAATGGTAGAGAGTGGTGGTACAAGGAAATAAAAAAGTGCAGCAACAAAAGAAATAGAAAGCTTGCAAGATGCATAGTATGATGTGGAATGGGTGAGGAAAAGAGAGTGATAAGGGGGGTACAACAAATAGTCAAGGGTGAGCGGAGAAGATGAGGATAGAGAATGAAGTTAAAGGGGATAAAGAGCAAGGTTGGTAATAAGGTGAAAGAGATTCAGAAAATGAAAAAGGTGGGTGGGGAAGTGAGCTATGAAGCATTCACAAAAAAAGATGATGGGGAGGCCAATGAAGTAGAGTATGAGGTGGATTTATGGGAGGTAAGAGGGGCCAATAGGGAAGGCTATCAACCCTTATGTTAAAAGAGATTGACAAGCTATAAAAGTGGTTAAAAGAGATTGATAAGATAAAGGGAGGGAGGTTGTGAGGGGATAGGTAGAGAAGTGAAGGAAGAGATTTTAAGTGAGAAGGGAAAACAAAATTAAAGGATGAGGTCAAGCTGACCTCAGTAATTGAGCGCTACCTACATATTCCAAAAAGACTTCAGGCTAATGTAGTTCTCCCAAAAATGTGGGAAAAACTTAAGAGGAAGTATTATATGGTGTTAAAACATAAAGATGCTTAAAAAAGAATTCAAATATTTCTTGATGTAAGACACACTAAGAAAGAGGGAACTGTTAGTGGTGGAAATGAGTGAGAAGAAAAAGGGAATGTGGATTAGTTTTTAGTGGTCTAGCTACCCTTATAAGTGGAACAACACCTACATAGTCCATGTACATCATGATAATGTAGTTCAATAGGGTTTGGGTGAGTGGTCTTCAAATTGGGTGCCCCAATTTGAAGAACCACATGGGTTGGTCTAGGCTGAGGGATAAGGTTTGGTAAAACAATAGTTTTGGGTTTTAGTGAAGGTGTCAATGAAATTGAATGGGGTAGGTTCATAAATAGTTATCATAATGATACCACATTTAGTAGGATAAGAGATAAATATGGGCAAGGTAGGATAAATTAGAAGGGAATATAATGCTAAGTATCACAAATGATCTTTAATAGAGCTAATCCAAAGAAGAGGTGCCTTTATTAGGAGGTTATACATTCTAAAATTCTGTGAGGGTAGGAGTTTGGAGATAGTGTTTAACACTATGATCCTAGTTTTAGGAGGTGGGGGTCTATTCAGATCTATAGAGTCACTATGGCCAAGGTTCATCACCACTATGAATTGAGTTTTAAGGGTAGTACTGAAGTGATGACCCATAAAGAATTTCTTTGACGATCAAGTAGATTCTACAAGTAAGGAAGTTAATAGCATGGTGAGTGACAGAGGATGGACCTTCCCTAACCCAAGAGTTGCATGGGTAGGCTAGACAAATGGTGGCCATTTTTGTATCTTCTATCCCAGCTCCATGGAACCAATGACTTATTGGTTCTACTATTTTGGGCCTAACCAACAAGAAGTTATGTGGTTGGGAGAAAATGGTGGTTCCCTTGTTATGGATGAAATTTTAGTTGTCACAAAAGAAAAGACTACCATGTTTGAGCAAACACTACTAATGGTTGGGGTCTGATGCTCAGAGATGTAGTAATGGGCTGGTAGGAATAAGAGGGTAAAAGGTGCAAGAAGGTTAATGTATTGTTATGAATTCATGGTATCATACTTCTGATGAAAGAGTGTCTATAGTAGTAAGGATTTGGGAGTTACCACCATCAATAACAATGGTAGTTTTGAAGGTGTAATCGTCATAGTGGCCCATGGTTGGAAGCCAATTTATGTCAACTGAGGTAATGGTGATAATGATCCTAATGACCACTAGGCCCATAAGGAACACAAGATGACAAAACAAGAAAACACATCAGATGTGAATCAGATGATAAGGTCAACACAAAGATATCCTGATGGTGTATAATGGATTTATTGAGGTGACCAATCAGATTGAGGGTGATGTGTCCACACAAAAAGGTAAGTAGACATGACCATTTTAAGTGGGAAGACTATTCAAAGGAATCAATGACATCATATGACCTTCCCCATTGGTGGAATGACAAATCATGTTGGTGAGGAAGAATGTTTAGGTATTCTATTTAAATAATCATGATAAGCATGAATGTCTATCATTAAATCATTTGGTTTTACAGGTGATAGAGAGTGCAGAGAACTACACAAGGTTGAGATGGTGAATAATAGAAACAATGGTGGAGATGATCAACAACCCTCACAACCCAAAATAATCAATATGGCAAATGTGTGGATCTACCATATACTATAACATGTAATGGAGATAATGGAAGTACTATTAGATCAACAATAAGAGGAAAGGCACCCATGACTTAAGCTTGATCTTGAAATTTTACCTCTATAGTAATAAAGAAGGTAAAAAATTCACTACAAAAGATGTAGGGTTGGATAACATGACTATCAACATGTCTATGGAGGGAACCCTCACTATCCAAGGGGATGTGTGTTGAGACAACAACCAATGGTACCTATGTGAGAAAAACAACTAGAGTAGAGGGATGTAATGGTTGTGATAGGTGAGCAGGGTGAAAGACCTAGAGCAGAGTATGATTCTTGCCCTATGGGGATGAATGTGGGAAATGAGAACAAAGTACACCCTTTAGTTGTCACTGAGATAGGGAATGGTACATATGTTAGTTCAAGGATTAATCAAGTAGAAGGATGGCTGAACACAAATCTAGAGTCACCAAATAATTGATCTAATGCTTAGGTAGGAAAATAATGTATCTAGGGGCTTTAGGTGAAGTGTGGATAGTCTGATAACTTTGTATGTGTCATGTGACTCCTCACACCCTAAATAAAATATTGCATAGTTTGATGTAAATATGTACAAAATGTGTTGGATGTTGTTGGTTGAATGTTATGGTTATGGTTATGATTGGTATGGTTATAGTTGTTATAATATTGATTAATGTAAAAGGAATGACTATTATTATTGCAATGTTAGATGGTACAAGTCACGATGAAAACATCAACCAGGCACATTAAGATAAAAATATGGCCTGATGCTTTGTTTTTGAAATGGACTAAAAATAAACCTGAAGTGATATCAACTTAATGAATATAAGCCCTTCAAACATTGTGCATGAGTGGTCGTTAGTTGATAAAGAAGGTTTCTTGATCACAGGGTGTCAAGTAAGCTCTAAATCCCATGATTTATAGATAGTTTTTTATCCCTTCTATAGGTGACCTAATAATGGTAATAGACAAGTCCATGTCATATACTAGATATAGACTAATCAATGCAAGAGTCTACATGTGAAAGCCGATTGCAACTTCTAACTTATTATGCTTCTTGAGAGCTGATTGTGGCTTTAAAATTTGTTATGATAGTAGGTCTTTTAACTTATTATTGTATATGGGAAGCTGATTGATGTAGGAAGCTTCCAATAAATTGCTCTACTTTTGACAAATTTAACTTAGTCATCCTTCAAGAGAGTGGTCTAAGCTTAGTGGCTTTATTTTAATGTCACTGATAGCTGTCTACCTTTCATGTGGTAATTTTTATTTTATTTTTGGGTAGCTATCCTTTTAGAGAGCAGTCTACAATGCTTAAGATATTGACCTAATTAATTGTTGAAAGATGAAATGTGTTTAGACATAGACTAGTCTAATTAGGTTTAGAGGTTTATCTTTATGAGGGAAAAACTTTACACAAGAAGTTCAATGATATGTGAAAGGGTGTGATTTTGAGAGATAATTACCATGGCATTCTATCTTATTAGAGATGAAAAGTATCCATGAGAGCCATGCTATGGGTAGAGCCATGGTACCCATATTTAAGATTAGGCCATGACTATGATGGTTAATCACATGGTTCTATGTAATAATCAATTGTCCTCAAAAGGGGAGGAGGAAGGTGGGTGAAGGTTAAAATATCATAATCAATGGATGATCTTAAGTTAGACAAATAAGTGAGCTTGATCCTTATTTAGTAGAAAAATGGATACAGATGTGAAGCATTGAGATGCTCAAGTTCCAACTTGCCTTTGAGAGAGGACAAATGATAAGCTCATGATCCATACTTATGGGTGATGATGTAGGGTCTAAGCCAATTTAAATCAAACTTGCCTCATTTACTCTTCTCCATGTTGGTCACAAGTTGGTTTTCTTTTAGGAAGAGATATCTGATATTAAACTCTCATTATTTGAGGTCCTTTTTATAAGCATGTGTGATATGCTATTGATAGATATGGAGGTGGGTGAGAGCTTCTAAATGATGCTCATGAAGTAGCTCAAGTTGAGCTAAATGATGCTGACAAAAATATTCCTTAGAAATGAGTTGCTTCAAAGATATGAAAAGAGAGGGGATTTGGACTTCAAGAGGCAAGACTACCTTTACTCTAAAGACTAGAGAGAAAGGGGTATCTCCAGTGGAGGTTTGAATGCTAGTGTGATAGGCCCATAAGGTGAATGGGATGTGTAAGTGCCAATCCTAACCTGAAGCACTAACAATTTTGGTTAATATTTTGGTGAGGGTTTTATTAGAGGATTATACTTGTCCATTTACTTGTGTTTGGTAAGGCAAGGAAAAGCTTAAATCGATGCTAGATACATCACATAAACCTTGGACTTGTTTATTCTTAAAGGATTTACCGTTATTGGTGATGATCTTATGAGGAATACCAAAGCAATAGATGATATGGTGGTTGATAAAGTCAAAAATATTTTCTTCTTTGGTAGAGATTAGAGGAATATTTTCCACCCATTTTGTGAAGTATTTGGTGGTTGTGATGATGGATCTATGCCACTATGAAGAATGGGGGTTAATTTCCCCAATGAGATCGATCCCCCATTGAGAGAAGAGCCAAAATTTCTTAGATACTTGAAGGCCATTAGCTGGCACATGATGTAAATTAGCATGTCGTTGACATTTAATACACTTTTTTACATAATCACAACAATCTTGGTTGAGGGTGGGCCAATAGTAGCCAAGGCGAAGGATACGTTTAGTGACCGCTAGGCTGCTAAAGTGTCCCCCATAGATTGCATCATGTGTATTTTTGATGGAATGGGAAGCTTCATGGATACATAGGTAATGAAGAAGGAGACCATCAAAACCATGTTTATAAAGGATTCCCCCTAGTATGGTATAATGAGAGGTACTCTAAATAGAATCTCTTCAAGCATTCCTAGAGAGGTTGGGAGGAACAATGCCTAGGTTGATGTAGTTGAAAGTTTGGTCATACCAAATGTCAGATGGGGATTCCTCTAAATTATAAATGGTAAGGAGGTCATATTGGCCATAATAGGGTGTGGTAAAATGATGAACAATGATAAATATTTTGGAATTGGAAGGCTGAGAAGGGATCTGAGAAGTAAGATAGGCCATTGTATCCATAAATTTATTGGTAGATTGGGGAATAGATTAGACTAGGTAATGTTCAAATGATTTTAAGATTTTTTAACTAAAATTTTATATTTTAGCAAGACATCATTCTTACATTTATAGGATCCATTGACCTAGTTGACCACAAGCTAGGAATAACCAAAGACATGGATTATCTTAATTCCCAAGCTTTGAGTAGTTCATAGACCTATCATTAGGGAATCATACTCAGCCATATTATTGGTGCATTCAAAGTCAAGTTTGAAGGAGAGAGGAATGAGTTCACCATTAAGAGGAATGAGAAAAACTCTGGCACCCCCTCCTTGTTGGTATTTTGAACCATCAAAGAAAATGGTCATTTAGTAGGTTATGTCATCTTCTTAAAAAAGAGTCATGATAGAATCATCTAGAAAGGCAAGAGGAGGTGGTTTGTTATTTTCTAAAGTATATTCAACCACTTAATCAACAATGGCCTAAAGTATAATTGAATTCTATTAGAGGAATTCAAGGTCAAATTTAGCTAGGAGCATGAGCCACTTAGCCATACATTGATTTTGGTATATTTTAGAGTGCATGTATTTGAGTGGGTCAATATTAGTGATGACATACATTTTTTGGTTAAGAAGGTAGTGGAAGAGTTTGGTGGTCATGAAGGTCAATGCTAAGTAGATTTTATCGGTGTGTGTATATTGAGACTCATATTCTACAAGCATACAACTAATGTATTATATGGCTTGTTCTTTGTGTTGTTCATCTTGGTGAGCCAATATTTCCATTAGGGAATGGTTGGTGGTAGAGATATATAGGTAAAATGGGTGGTCATCCTTAGGAGTGGTGAGGAAAAGTGGTGATAAATGGTACTATTTGAGAAAATCAAAGGCCTTTTGACAATCACTACTCCATTTGAAAGAGACATCCTTCTTCAAAAGGTGATGGAAAGGTTGATACCAATCTGAAAGTTGGGAAATGAACAACAAATGGATTGAAATTTTCCTAAATGTTATGGAGCTGCTTAAGGTTGGTTAGGGGAGGCATGTACAAAATTTCTCTAACTTTAGAAAGGTTTACTTCAATTCCATGAAGAGAGATGATAAAGCCAAGAAGTTTTCTTGAAAGGACCCCAAAAATGCATTTTTTGGGATTAAAGAAAACATGGTAATAGATGAAGCAGTCAAATATGATTGTAAGAATAGTTAAGTGATCTATTCAGAGTTTGGATTTCTCAAGAAGGTCATCCACATAATCTTATACAATTTTATGGATGATATCATGGAAGATATAAGTCATGACACATTGGTAGGTTGTACTAGAATTTTTAACCCAAAAGGTATGAATATATAATAAAAGGTCCCCCAAGGGGTGGTAAAGGAGGTTTTATGTTGATCTTCAAGAATAATCAAGATCTGATTATAACCTAAAAACCTATCCATGAGGGATAACATCTTGTGGTTGGCTATAAGATCAATAAGCCGGTCAATGCTAGGTAGAGGAAAGTCATCTTTAGGGTAGGTGAGGTTAAGATCATGAAATTCCACACAAATAAAAAGACCCCTAGTGGACTTGGTGATAGGGAAGATATTTGAGACATATTAAGGGTAGTTAATGGGTTGAATGAAGTTTATAGATAGGAGATGCTAAAGATCCTCTTTGATGAGAAGGGATATGTGAAGGTGCATGTGTCAAAGCTTCTATTTAATAAGCTTGGCATCACAGTGAATGACTATGTTATGGGTAGTAATGGTAAGGTCAATATTATTAGGCATATCATTATAAGACCAAGCAAATGCTAAGATACGGTCTTAGAGGAAAGAGGATAAATCTTTAAGTTCCTTGGTATTCAATGATTGGCCTAATTTGATAATAGGCAAGTTATCTAGAGTGCCTAAGTTAATATTCGATGGTAGATTAATTCAACATAGTTAGGGATTCAAGAGGAAGGAATTTATGGATAGAAAAATCCCTTGCACTAAGGTATGTAAGAATGGAATCATCATCTTGATGTTGGATGGTGTTGATGGTGGGAGAATCATTCTCTACCATTTTAGGATGTATGAGTGGAAGGACTTTCATTTGGCCACTCTTTTGGTATATGAGAGGGCCCAAACATACAATATTGATAAATAAAGTTAGGAGGGATAATATCAAGGTTTTTAGGTGGAGAAGTGGTTGGGTTGGTAAGGATGGGATATCTTCCTCTATGGTGGTAATGGGTTTGGGAGAATTGGTGGATTCTTGAGGTGGTTCATATCCAAGGCCAAATAACTCATGAGGTTGAATTTTTTTGAGATGGGTTAACTTATGAGGCCCTTATTCATGAGTTAGAGGTAAATATTTGGATGGATGATGTAGTAGTAGGGGTTGAAAGTGGTCGATCAAGTCCCTCATAAATGAAATTATTTTGATGGTTAGGGAGTCCAATGGGGATGATGGTTCCAATTTTAGGGTCGTAAGAAGGGTCATGTCTAATATTCCCATATTCTTAGGGGTAAAGGAGGGCATCTAAGGCTACGAGTCTATATTCCCTAAAAGAAAGACATTAGAATGTGGCTATCACAGGGTCTTCTATAAGAATCTAGGAAGAGGGGATAAATGAGCTAGTGGAAGCTTCATCAACATTAGGTGTGGAAATGCTATGGGTTTTGGCTAGTGAGGTTGTGTTGGTATATGGTTGTATGATGGATGGAGAAAGAAAGACATCATTGAGCTGAGATGCCATATTGTAAGATTATACTATGGCTACCACCTTGGGCACAGTTGTCTTTCACATCTGTGTAGGGCCTCATACTATTCCTAAGCTCTTTTATGTTATAGAAGCAAAGTTTTAGTACAACATTTTACTTGGATGCCCTTGGATTCATGCCATGAGTTGTGTCCCTTCCACCCTACATTGATGTGTAAAGTTTTAACATGAAAGGCAAGTTGTGACTATCCAAGTTGACTTATGACATGATGTTTTTGAGTAACTGTAGCTGGTCATAAGTATGGGAAGAGATAATATTGATGCTAGCTCCCCCATCAATCATCACACTCTTGATGTGGGTTTGATTGATGTATGTTGTAATGAAGAGGGGAGGATTAGGGTCTTCTAAATAAATAGAAGGTATATTTGAATTATTGAAGGTGATAAGGTTGGAAGTTTGAATGGTATCAACAAAAGTGGCTAGAGGCTAAGGATCATTGAGTTGGACCTCAATGGATTGTAGAGCCTCTATGAGTATTTGATAGTGATGGGGAGTGGTAGAGATTAACTCATACAAGCTCATCTTTGTTAGAGTTTGGTGAAGTTGCTTGAGGATAACTTTTCAGATGGATATTGCATATATATTAGGGTATGGAGGGTTAGATGGGGAGGTACCTAAGATAGACACCTTGGGTTTATTTGAAGATGGAGAAATTTGGGTATTATTTGCTTGGGAGTTCTGAGAGGGGTGAGTCTAAGGAATGGATGCCTTAGTCTTCCCTTTATCCTTTTATTGGGCCCAAGATTAGGTAATCATGTGAATAGTGTGGATAAGGGGGTTTTCTAGGTTGGATGGTTACTTCAATTCCTCTTCTTCATGTTTGGGCAAAATCAAAGATCAGATGGGTTGAGTTAGTGGTTGGATTAGAAATGGGGATGAAGGAGGTTTGTTTAAAAATAGATCATCATCTTCATACAAATTTTTGAACCAGCACTTGAAGAGCTTTATAATTCTTAGTCTCATGTCTTGGTGCCCTATGATATACACATATCAATTTACAATTAAACCAAGAGGCTTTGGTATGTGAAGGGTCAAAGGGTTTGATGGATGGTAAGCTCAAGGAAGAAGTTTGAAATAACCACTAGAGAATGGTTAAGTAAGATACGGCTAATGGTGGTAGATGTTTAGTGGTTTTTACTTTGGGTGTTGAAGTGGGAGGCTATGTAGACATAGGTTTGGTGGATAAAGTTGTATGCATGGTTGACAGTTTTGGTTTATATACAATGGTTGACAGGTTGGTGGCATAGGAGGGCAAGGTAGGTAACTTAAGAATTGTTGGTGTAGTGGAAAAAGGTGATTTAAAAATAAACTATGAAGGTTTGACCAATAAATGTGGTGGGGTTTTGATAAAAATGATGGACTTTGTGTTTAAGGTAAAGGGATGGGGACCTAGAATGGAGGGCAAGGTTGAGGGAGGTAAAATTTGAGGTTTTGGTTGGTTACGTGGAGGTTTTAGTTGGTTTAGAAGGGCTAGGTTGGTCTGCCAAAGAAGGGGTTAAAAGTTCCAGTTTGGTTCCCTTACCTTTATCTTGACCTCTAATAGAAGGTTTTACAATTAGAGGTTGGGTGGATGGAGTCATCTTATCTTATGAGATAGCTTCCAAAGATGGGGTAGATGGTTCTATGATAGGGGAGGTAGGTGTGGTATCCTCTAATAGAGGTGTGGATATGGTTGCTTCCTTTGTTTAGGTGTCTAAAGGAATAGAGGGTAGTATTTTTTCTTCCATTAGGGGAATGGGGAAAGAACTAGTTGAGGTAACATTTCCTTAGTCAATGGGTTCACTAGTAACCACATTAATAATATGTGTCTCATGAGATGATTCAAGTTTATTTTCATAATAAGGGGTAGAAGGAGCATGATTAGGGAAAGGCTTGCAGAATATGTCAAGGGATTGGTTAAGTGGTACATTAGAATTGTCCAATGTGAGATCCTCCTTATCAATGAGGGATTGAACAAGGTATTTAAAGGTATTGCACCTATTGATGTCATGTCTTATGACTTGGTTAAAAGTGCAATAGTCATTCTCATTATACCAACTGAGCACGAGGTAAAAATCATCAAATTGTTGGGGTGGTTTAATTGGTGGAAATTGGATGATATTGGCTTTTAGTAAATTTTCCAAAATAGAAGGATAAGGCTCCCCAAGTGGAGTTAATGGCTTATGGTTATTCCAACTTTAGTTCCTTAGGTTTTGGTTTGGATAGTTGAAGGGGTTAGAGGTTTGGTTCTTTGGGTTATGTTGGTTGGTAGATGGTGGAGAGGCATATTTGAGGACAATAAAATTGGTGCTGGCTTTGCTCTTGGAATTGGTATTGGTTGGGTGGTTTAGTTTGGAAGAAGAGGCCTCATTGGGTTTGTAAGTATGGCTCTTATTCTTCAACTTTAATCTTCCCTCATCAATGGGTTTGTTCTCTAGTTTGTGATCCATGGTAAAAGCTTCATCAAATGTCTAGAAGCTTTGGACACATAATGTGGATGAAATATGTTTTGCACATGCCCATGTGAAGAGCTCTATAAGCTTAGGTTGAGGTAATGAAAAGGAAATTTTGTTGATTAGGCTCCTCCAACAAGCCATGAAATTGGCAATAGGTTCATCTTTGAATTTTTGAATAGAGTAGAGGTTGGTAATAGAATTTTTTTTGGATATATTGATCGAAAAGTGATCTAAAAAGGTTTTGGATAATTGGGTGAAGGAGAAGATGGAATGTTTTGGGATGGCACTATACCAATCTAATGTTGGTCCAAATAAGGAAATAGGAAAGGTAT
This sequence comes from Torreya grandis, assembly GCA_037957365.1. Lineage (NCBI taxonomy): Eukaryota > Viridiplantae > Streptophyta > Pinopsida > Cupressales > Taxaceae > Torreya > Torreya grandis. The sequence goes on along the minus strand of JARHVA010006808.1, from coordinate 642,679 downwards.
GGAGGAGAAAATCATCATCATGGGAAATCAAGTAATATGAATGCCTAAATACTCTTAAATGTTATTGGGGGTCCTCATTGCTTTGAAATTTAGAGAATTTTGACAATTCCCATTGTGGAGGATATGGTCAGAGAGGGATAGATGGATGGATGGGTTTGTTGTAAATTTTGTCATAAGAGATAAGGTTATGTGATCTCGAGATGGATGACTCAAGGGTAGTAATTTTCTTCATTAACATCTTGACCAAGTTCATTTGGGGTTGTTGGGTTGGATAGGTATATGACACATTTTGTTGGGGTTGGGTGACATGGGAATAACTAGTGGATGGTTAGGATGATGTCATGTGTGTGTGTGAGGCTAAGTAAGATTGGGTAGAATTTGAAGGTATGTATACTTATGTGTTAGGAATATATTGATAGGATTTCATGGGTATGTGTTGGAGGGTTTATGTTATGTATGGCATCGAAGTGATTAGTGGGTTAGTTGTTTGAAGGTGGGTAGTGACCAAAGTGCTTATAAGAGGAAGTGTTTATGGTATGGAGAGTACCAAGTTATGAAAGGGGGTTGAGGTTGGTATATTAGTTAAGATAAAGGGAGTGGTACAAATGGGTTTGGAAGACAATATGCTATAAAAAGGGGTAAAAGTGACAAGGGGTAAATTTGAAGCAATGTTAGAGGTATTGGTTGGGGTAGCAGGTGTTTGGGTGGTGGTGGTAGATGGACTGATGATAGAAGATGAAGCTTAGATAAAAAATGGTGGGATGATGTAACACCAACCATAAGGTGGTGTCACATACCATAGGGTAGATCAATCATTAGGGGGAACCAAAGCCATCAATGTATGGTAGGCTAAGGTATCAAGATAGTGTTGTAAAGCAATTAGATTGTTGTCCAAAAATGTGGCAAAATTTGAATCACTTTCAGGGATTTTTTTAGGCACCATAGGTGGGGGAGAATGGTGCAATGAAGTACAGGGAAGTCTATCAATGTTTGAGGTATAATCCATGGATGAGGCTAAAGAAGAATATGGTGGTGGGTTGTTTTGGTTTTTCACTTGTCTGGTTAAGACCATATGAGAAATTTAGAAATGGATAACTAACCTCTTTCCTCACACAATGAGCAAACAAAGAAAAACCTAAAGCAAACAAAGCATACACTAAAAACACAATCAATCCTAGGATTTATTTTAAATCACTTTTGGGTTATGTCTTAAATAATGTGAAAGTGGAAATTGAATTGTAAGTTAGGTACTAGAAAAGTCATCTAAGGATGGTTTCAATTTGAATTTTGGTTCTCAAATAATTTGCACTAGACTAGGTACATGGCCTGGTATAAGGGGCTTGCTCTCCTCACTTCACGATCCCATAGCTAGTGCAGGTGCTCAACTAATATATGATATTTGTCTAGAGTTTATACTCTAATATAAAATGAAGTGGGTCCTCCACTTGGTGATGAAATCCAAGTGGGATCGTCAGGTAGGGTAAGGTGATCCAAAGGGTGATGAAATCCCAATGGACCTCGTCTTAAATAAGTTTTGATGTTTAATTTGTACACGTGGTTTGGTAGTGTAACATATGTGTGATACATTTAATTCATAATGCGTTTAAATAATCTAGGTGATCTAATCATTAAGTAGGCAATACATTGAATGCACTCAATTTTAACCCAAAATAAAAGTTTGGTATTTTTTCATGCAAACAAGGAATAACTAAAATGCACTTTAATGCAAGATGTATTATGCAAGCTATCCCAAGGATGAAAACCTTTTTTTTTATAAAAAAATTCAAGAATTAAAATAAAACTTAATTTTCTTAAAAATGAAACTAAAAATGCATCTAAGAATGCAAGAAAGTATGCAACTAAGAATGTAAGTAAATATACAACTAAACATGCAACTAAAAATGCAACTAAATGATTTTTTTTTACTAATGCAACTAAATAATTTTTTTTTCACTAATTGAAATAAATTAAATTTTCACTAATGAATTTATAAATGTGATTTGGGAAACAATTCAAGTGACAATTCAGGTGATAGTTCTACCCCAATTGACGATGAAACTTTTGGGAGCCATAACTTTTGCATCGTAGCTCCAATTGACTCCCTGTTTGAACCGTTGGATAGATAAGAATGAGGATACTGAAGTGAGATGCATAAATGTTTTCTCAATGGATTTTGACCCTATAAAAATCAATGGAAGTTCCCCAAATTTCAATTTTAATAGTTTAGTCTAAAAATAGTTTCTAAAAATAGTAATTCCTTGAATTTTGTATTGTTTTAAATCATGAAAGTTGAACACTTAATCTCCCTCAATATTTTTGACCTTCCAAATCCTCCTCCTACTTTAAATTTTTTTATAAATTAATATGTAACCCAAAATGGAAATCATATATCTCTTCCCAGAGATAAGCATACAGTTGTATTACAATCTTGAGTAATAAAACATCTCTTCTCAAAGAATTCATTATTACTGTGTTATTTTTGAGTGTTCTTAAAATATCTATCAATCAAAACTTCTGAGTTTTGGATCAAAATGTCTTAAGATAAATAATGGAACCAATAAAACTCAAGGGTCCCATTGGGCATGCCAAAATGTTTCTCTTTATTTTTTTGCTTTTCTTAATTTTTTTGAAAAGAAAGAAACTAGGAATAGGGGTGTAGAAAACCTATTGAATGTGCACGCATTGAGTCTATATGATTGTGAAAAACTACTCTTTGTCTTGGGAGGATGACCTAAAAATAATAAATCATTAAAATAAATTTTTTTTAGACAGAAGCAAAAGCCATCTAGGAGATTATCAATCCACCTGGTTTTAACACTTAAATTTTATAGATAAAAATGAAGGAAACATATATTTAAAATATCAAACTAAAATTAAATATATAAAATAACCCAAATTTAATTAATTAAAACTAAATTGTTTACTAAAATGATTAAACTAGAGTAAATAGTTTGAATAATTAAAATTGCTGAAAATTAGTTAAAAACAAGGTTTTGATTCTTGGTTTGGTGAAATGGCAAGGGTCCAAGAGTGATGTGTTTTGGATTGGAAAATGGTTGATATGGAAAAGTATTAAGGGGTGAAGGTTGCAAATTATGATGTAACATATGATTAAGGTGTCAAAAGGGTAAAGGGATAAAGAGACTGAAGATGGTAAAGAGGCAAATGGGAAAAGAGGTAAATGGATAAAGGGGAAAGGAAAATGAAGAAGCTAAGGGGAAAAGATATGGAGGTCAAGAGAATAAGAAGGCCAAAAGGTGGGTTTGGAATTCAAGAAAGGATAATCCAATAGGGATAATAAATTAAATTGTAACAAATAAAACCAAGGTTACCTTCCAAGCTTGAAGAAGAATGTTGATGAAGATGTTGGTGTTGATGTTGTTGAAGCAATTTTGATAGAACTTCGGTAGAACTTGATGCTCTAGATATTTCTTATTCCAAGATTATGATGACCTCTAAAATGATGACGACCTCTAAGATGATAACCTTCTTCACAAACTTGCAACAAAATATTGATAACCAAAGACTAACTTCCAACTTAACCTTTGGTGAAGGAGGGGGGTATTTATAGCATTTGATGTTGGGAAACATGCCAAAAGAGTGGAATAGTGAAATAATTAAAATTTTTATAAGTGGGGCTCATAAATAAGTCAAGGATGAGGTTTTGGGATTCTAACCTTGATCATAAGTCTCCCATTTGGGTTGGTGTGTCTCCCACCTTGCACATGAATCTAATTTTGAATGGGAATCATGCACATAGATTTAAATGAGACCAAAGACTTCTCATCCTTTATTTATTTCAAAAAAAAACTTAAAAGGGTGGCACACCAAATATAGCACCATTTTATATGTGGGGGATGAAAATTCCAAGGTGAGGTTGTAGAAGATTCCCATTTGGGTTGAGAAGTCTTCCTCTTTGCCCATAAGTCCAACTTTGAATGGAAAATTAAGCACATGGGTTTGAATGAGGCTTAAATAATTATCCCCATATTTTATTGATTTCACACAAGAACTTAAATTGGTGGCACACCAAATGTGGAACCATTTTCCATGTGGGGGATGGAAATTCCAAGGTGAGATTGTGGAAGATTCCCATTTGGGTTGGAGAGTCTCCAATTTAGGCTAAGAAGTCAAAAATGGGTTCCCTTTGTCTTTCCCAAAGTATTAAAGAGGTAGGTATCTATTTTAAAGTCTAATTTCATGTGCTAAGACAAAATAAATGTTGAATTATGACTCCTTAAGGTAAAATTTTCCATATTTCAAGTGAGGAAATTTGTGATGTTGAAATGAGGTCATTAGGCACTTTGGGAAAGGGTCCCAAGTGGGGTATAGTGTCCCACATTAAGCCTTATCACTCCTGAGACATGTCACTTGCCATTTCACCTTCCATGTCACTTTCGATGTCATATGCCACATCATCATGAATAATGATAGTAGGTCCCATAGTGAATAGTGATGGTGAATAATAGTTTTGAATAGTACTTTCAAATAGTGATTTTGAATGATATTATGTGACTATGAGAATAATTATTTGGTTGGGTTAATGGGGGTTTTTGGAAGGTTTAATAATTTTTAAGGGATTCCATGGCATTTAGTCATTGAAAATTGTAAGTGTGAAATTTTTTAGTGTCTATAGGCATAGGCTTGATAACCTTGCATGGTGGCATAGGCTTGGTAGCCTAGTATGCTAAAACTTTTGAGGATAAGAAGAGCATGGAAGATAGATTTATAACATGGAATGAGTGAATATGAAATTATGATGATAATTTGAGATCATTACAATAAGTATCCTAGTGTTTTCTATATCCAAGTTTGACTTGTAGTCCTAAACCTAGTGTGCATAGTGACCTAGTGAGGTCCAAATGGAGGGTCAAGGTGAGTCTAAAATATGGAATATCTAATATAATCATGGAATTGGTTATTATATTTTGTTTTAAAGGTTTTTACCAAGTTTAAATTATTTAGGATGAAGAGAAAGCAAGATAGTACATTGGAAGGACACCTATGCATGTAGAATGAAGGATTCCTAGCTCGAGAAGAAAGTTTAGTTACTCATTGACATGTGTAAAATTTTCATGGTGGCCTAAGAATTTTTGGAGAGGTGTCAAATTTACCTAGGAATTATTTAAAATTATTTTTTATTGGATTAATGGATAGAGATTTATGAACATTCTTAAGAATGTAAATTGATCAAAACCCTCCTATAAACCCTTATAATGACCCAATTGGATAAATATTGTTGGATATGGAAAAAAATGGATTGGTTTAAAAATATTTAATATTTAAAGGTGTATATTACTCCTACATTCACCTCTAAGTGGTGGTGGTGTGTCAAGGTAGTGAGCATAAGGTACAAAAAGAAGATTATTTCTAGAGAAATTGATGCTAGAAGAAGGGTTGACTAAGTCAACACTTGAAAGTGGATGGAGGTTAAAGATAGATAATTTTTATACAATTAAATTAATTAATTTATGTGTGGTTGATCATTTTTTTCAATTAATCTAAGTCTGTTAGTCACTAAATCTGTAAATGATGAAAATAGTGAATAATATCTAGGCAGAGTGAATATGTGTTTAGGAAAATGTTTTAGGTGAGTCGGGATGACTAAATTAAATTGGGGTATTTTTTTAACATCTATTACTTATGTTAATTTTTTTATAAATTGGTTATGTTACTAAAACATAAGTGAAGTAGTGATTTTAAATTAGTTTATTTGAATAGTTAAGACTATGAGAGAATGATTTGAGGAATTGGTCTATTAGACCAATAGATGCTAATAGAAAAAGAAAACTATCTAATTGAGAGTGATACAGAGATCGCATATAAGTTATTAATGTGTATTATATGCTATTAAAGTTTCCTTTTATGTGCTAGAAAATAACATCTACATGATTATGTTTATGGAAGCTACATGTAGTCTGAGTGGTCATTTTGAAGGATTGAGTTAGAATCTATTTGAATAAAGTTTAAGAAAAAAATGAGTATAGAGATTTTATAAAATTATAAAATGTTTATGACAATGTATTTTATGTCATTTTATGTCCTTGATTAGGTTTGGAGAGTTAAAATATATGACTATACTTTGACTGTGTGTGACTAGTTTGAATGGCCATCTTGAGAGAATTGGTTTGAGGTCTATTGTCCTATGTGATGTTTGGAAATGATTTTGTTGATGTTTTTTAGGTAATTAATGACCTATAAATATAATTTTTTCATGAGGTTATGTGATAAAATTGATAGTATGCTTCAGTTCTAGAAGACAATGTTTTTTGTGTATGAAGGCCTAAAGAGCAAGGGACCAAATTGCTAGGTTTAAGGTGTGAGTTTGAGTTTAAGGAAATATGGAACCATATGGATGATATAATGGAATTTTTTAAGTTAAATTTTAAGTTTTTAAAGATTTAATATAGGTTTAAGGTGGTCCAATATGTTTAATGTGTAACATGTGTATTTGAAGGCCTAATTGCTTTAGGTCTTAACTAGGCCTAATAGACGTTTGGGGATAATAAGGTAACGACTAACCTATATAGTTTGTGGTTATCACATTTATCATGTGTATGAAACCATTTAAAGGGTGAAACTAATATGGTACATATAATTTATAATTAATATGGGTTAGACCAAGAGTGTGATATAAATACTAGACCTAATTGGCCTATTTGATGTTAATAGAGTAGTGGAGCCAAGCGAAGGAGATAACATTTAAAATATAAGTTATAGGTAATTAAGGACCATAAAAGAGTTAATAATATAATATATGCTTATCTGATCAAGGATATGAAGGTGGACACATAGGTCATTAGACCTAATGAGCCTAAAAGAGGCTAGTTGAGCAAGTAAGCCCTAGAGGCTATTTTGAGATAGATTAAAGGGTGAAGAAGTGAAAGAAAGAGAAGTCCATCATAAGGTGTAGAAGACATCAAATAAGATGTGGATATCAGATCAAATGTAGCTAATTTTATGCTTGGTTTCCTATGGGGTTATAGTCTCCTTGCTATTTGGAGTAAGCTAAAGGTCAAGTGGGTGCTTGACTAAATTAAGGGATGGGTGCTCCTTGATCAGTTAGTGTTGGTATAAATTTTTAATATTGTATTTATAGTATTATATTCCATATTTCAAATTTTAGTGGGTTTTATCCCCCATGACGGTTTCCCACATAGATGATGTGTTCATGTGATGTATGCTCTTATTCATGCATTGGATATATGTACTTTCATGTTTATGTTACTAGATCAAGTTGATGTATGATGCAATGATTTTGGAATTGAATGTGCTTTATTATCTAATAATTCACCCCCCCTCTCAGTATCTACTTCTAACATAGTGTATATGCCCCTAATGGGTATATGATAGCTATTATGGATCAAGGTAGTGGGCCAAAGTCTTGTCTAGAATATACAAGCACTCGACAAGAACAAGTGAAGCATATGTGTATGATAAAATTGACTATACTAGGATAGATAAAAAATATGCAATATCTAGAAATTAGTATAAATGTAAACATAATAATGCATACAATATATAAATTTTATGTTTACAAAATATTTGAATGTTTTTATATTTTGACATTTATATTATTTTTAAGTTTTTTAAGATATAATATATGTACAAGAAAATAAAAATAATCTATATAAAAGTAGTGAGAGAGAGAAATAAGTATTTACAAGATTAGGAACCATACTAACCAATGAGTCTCATAGGAGACTCACTATCATCATGATTTGTGTTGAATAGGATAACTTTGATCATATGTATAGTGTGCAAGGGTAAATGTGAGCCCATGATCTATTGTGTTGTATAATGAATCTGAATCTACTTTTGTAGTGATTTTATGATGTTTTAGCACTGACTGTAATTCTTTATGAACTATAGGGGTCTTAAGGACCCATCTGGTAGAAGTAGAAGTTTTAGTTGATGTAGGTATCCTATGTTGAGAACCCCTAGACCCCAATAGTTTTTTGAATAGGTTAATTGTGATCATACATGTAGTGTGAAAAGGTAAATATGAGCCCATGATCTATTGTGCTATATAATCTAAGTCTGAAGCTACTTATGTAGTGATGCTATGATATTGTCGTATTGACTGTGATGCCCTACGAACTATAGGGGTCTAAAGGACCCATCTGATAGAATTAAAAGATAGAGATGATGTAGGTGACTTATAATAAGAACCCTTAAACCCCAATAAAAAATTATTTCATTGTAAATAAGTAGAGGAAGGTCCTCTAGAATCTATGACATATCTATGATGTAAGGGTTCCTCTAGTAATGGTCTTTAAGGGAGAGTATGTGTGCATGTAGATGCCATAGGAGTAAACTTAACCTGCCCTATTAACTCTATTGAACACTATGATTTATTCATATGAGTTTTAATATCTATTATAATTGATAACCATGTAATATTTGGTAATGGTGCTAAAACTATAATTAGTGTCTTTGTAGGAACTATAACTAGAAATTATGATGGAACTACCTATGGGATTGGTAGAGGATACTTATATGGGACACCCTCAACCTTAACCACCTAATTATCATATATATACTTCATGCATCGATATACTATAGATGGGATAGCTTGGAGTTCTTATAACTATGGCTTGCCTAATAATATGTCAAATACACCTACACTAGGTATTATTAGGAATCGAGTGGCTGTGTGTTGGTCCAATTTGTAATGAAAGCAAAATATCCCTGATGGAGCTTTAAATGTGGCCACTAAAACCACTAATGATTAAATTTATGGGAAATATATCATTCTTTATGTATCCAAATGAAAGCATAATATCCCTGATGGACCTCTAAATGTGGCCACTAAAACCACTAATGATTGTATTTATGGGAAATATATCATGCTTTGTGTATCCCAAGTTTTTTAATATTGTCATGGTGTACATTATTATGATTGATATATTATCAACCATAAAACTATGAATATGATGGTGGTCTATGCATGCTCGTATAAAGATCACATGCAAATCTATACCATCATCCACAATCTCTTGCTCTACAAATGTGATAAGTGGTCTAGGTGACACTGTAGTGTGATAGATGCCAATAATGTTATGTAATGGATGTGTATCCTCTATAACTTTATGATATGAATATGGTGGTGGATTCACCTAATATATATAGTGAACACCCAATGTGCCCCTACCTCATTAACTATATGATTTGGGAAAGGATATGAAAATATATTTAATTTCTTATCCTCTATTTGTTTTTGTTTTAGTGCCTTTGTGGGTGTGTCCACATCAATAATTTTAGCCTCAATGAGATCTTGTATCTTATGATTTAGGATAATACATATATTTGTCATGTGGTTTGGTGCCTTGTGATAATCATATAATACATTTAAATTGTAACTCTTTGGAAGAGGCCATGTCATATCAACCTCTTTAATGTGAGAGAGAGAGAGAGAGAGAGAGAGAGAGAGAGAGAGAGGAGAGAGAGAGAGAGAGAGAGAGAGAGAGAGAGAGAGAGAGAGAGAGAGAGAGAGAGAGAGATGACATTACATTCCAATAGTTGTTATACAACTCATTTTGGGGACTCTAGAAGATGAGTGAAGGCTCTGCACTGAGGAGTAGATAAAACTAATCTAGGAGAAGGTTCGATAGCTTCATTGACTATGGCCTTTTGATCACTTTTTTTTCTATGGACCTTACCTTGTATGGAGGTTTATTTGAAATCTTAATATTTTATTATGATCCATTTGTGTATCTATGTTTTCCCATTAATAAGAACTTAACCTTTATTTCCTTGATTATGTGGCACATTGTTGAGTGTGGAGCCCCTTGGGGATATCACATGACCATGATGGTACATTGATGATTTTTATTTGTAGGTATGGATTTTTAGAGACAGAGTCAAAGTGTAGGTGTTTTTCAAAGTGCAAGTGTTCATTTATAGGGTGTGGTATAGCAACTTGTGATATATAATATAATCCAGGTATAGGTGAAAGTGCAATTTTTTATGCAACATTTTCTACAAGAGATTTTAATATCTCTATAAGAGTTCATTGTAATATTTTTTCATATTAATTTTTTATTTGAGGACTTTCTTGGTGGATGTAGCCCACATTGGGTAAACCACAATATATCTCTGTTATGTGTTATTGCTAGTTTCTTAATTTCCTCTATTTATAAAACATTAACTATGATTTGAGGAATTGATTTTGTGATGCATTTGGTGCATAGTTAAATTTGATTTTACACATCTAAAATATATTTTATGTGTTTTAAATTAAAGATTTTATGGTGGTTTAAATCTGGTTTGAATTCACTTAATTCTTAACAACTGGTATTAGAGCTTTGGTGGTGTTTTAACTGAAGTGGTAAATCACAGGAAATGTTATTAGCTTGAGTGCGATCTATGGGAAAATAAATTAGATTCAAAGTTGAGAAGTTTGATGGTAAAAATTTGGTTTGTGGAAAATACAAATAGAAGATTACTTGTATCAGAAGGAACTTCAACTCCTCTTGAAGGGGAAAGGATGACAACCTATAGCTATGAGTGATATAGATTAGACATTGCTTAATAGGAAGGCATTGGGAGCCATATGGTTATGCCTTACATCTTCTATTGCATTTAATATTTCATATGAGATAACTGCAAAGGATCTCATGGATAAACTAGGAAAGTTGTATGAGAAATCCTCAGCTTCAAATAAAAATTTTCTTATGAAAATATTGTTTAACATGAAAATGTCTAAGAATGGTTTAGTTGATAGTCAATTAAATGATTTTAATATAGTTATAAGTATTCTCAATTCTATTTGAGTTAATTTTGATGATGAAATTAGAGCTTTACATTCCCTACCAAGGGAAGCTTAAATTTTAAGGCTGTTGTAGGTGTGATTCTCAATGAGGAAATGCGAAGGAAAAACACTGATGAGTCATCTTCAAGTAATGTTTTATATATTGATACTAGAGGGAGGAAAAAGGACAAGAGCAAAGGAAACTATGGAAAGTCAAAGGGTAGATCTAAATCGAGATCTAAAGACAAGATGACATGTTGGCATTGTGGGAAGAGTAGACACTCAAAGAAGGATTGTTGGTCACTTCAAGATAAGAAGGGAAACAAGGAGGAAACAAATGAGGTAAATGTGACATCAGGTAAATCATGTCTAAATGTCTTAATTATTTCTATGGATCTTTTTTTTGAGTCTTATGTATTAGATTCAGGGGCTTCTTTTCATGCCACCTCACATAGGCATTATTTTACTTATTATATTCAAGGGAATCTAGGACATGTTTATCTTGGTGATGATGAACCATGTGAGATAGTAGGGAAAGGTTCCATTCAAGTGAAAATACAAAATAATAACATGTGGCTACTTAAGGATTTCAAAAATGTGCCTATGTTGAGACAAAATTTGGTTTTAGTGGGTAACTGGGTAGTGAGGGATGTTCAGTGATGTTTACTATAGATAATTGGAAAGTTACCAAAGGATCTCTTGTGGTTTCAAGATGTAATAAAGTTGGTACTTTATATTTGACTAGTAGTGTTGATTTTTTTGATTTAGTTGATATAGATGGAGATGTAACTATGTGGCACTACAAGCTCAATCATATGAGCCATAAGGGCATAAAGATCTTAAAAGACAAGTTGCTTGGATTAAAAGACTTAGATATAGACATTTGTGAGAATTGTGTGTATAGAAAATAGAAGAGGGTTAAGTTATTGAAATTTAGACCCACAAAGAAAGAACACAAGTTAGAGTTGGTACATTCAAATGTATGGGGACCAACTTAGGTATATTCTATTAGTGGTTCCAATTATTATGTCACTTTTATTGATGATGTAATTAGGAAAGGTTGGGTTTATCATATTAAAAAGAAATCTGATGTATTTGACAATTTTAAGAAGTGGAAAGCCTTGGTTGAGAATGAAATAGGTCTCAAGTTGAAATTTCTTAGATTAGATAATGGAGATGAGTATTATAGTAATGATTTCTTTGATTAATGTTTTAAAAATGGAATCTATAGGTAAAAGACAATTTTAGGAACTCCATAGTAGAATGAGGTATTTGAAAGGATGAACAAAATAATAATGGAACATGCTAGGAGCATGAGGTTACATGCAGGGTTTCCTTTACAATTTTTGGTAGAAGTAGTTAGCATGATAGTATATTTGATTAATAGAGGACCTTTTATGCCTTTTGATGGAGGAATTCTTAAACAAGCTTGGTCTGGTAAGAATGTTGATTATTCTTTTCTTAGAGTCTTTGGATGTGAAGCTTTTGCTCTCATTAAGAAAGAGGATAAGACCAAGTTAGAAGCTAAATCAGAGAAATGTACATTTGTTTAATATGGTGAGGATGAATTTGGTTTCCATTTATGGATCATTAAAGATAAGAATATATTTTGGTCTAGAGATGTAGTTTTTAATAAAAAAGTCATGTATAAGGATCAGTTGTAGGAATAAGAATATGAATAGGAATAGAAAGAGTAAATAGTATTGGATGAAAATACGGATGGCAAAGTATATAATGAATTAGTTCAGGAACCTTCTACATAAGGACCCCAAAATCCTATGGTAAAAAGGTATTCTAGGGTAAGAAAATAACTTGAACATTTTTCTCCTTCTTGATTATTTGTTACTCACTGATAATGGAGAACTAGAGTGTTATGAAGATGCAATGTAGGTAGATGCTAGGATGAAATAGGAACAATCCATGGATGAGGAGTATAGATATCTCATGGAAAACCAAAAATGGGATTTGGTAAGGCTACCCAAGGGCAAGAGTGGGTTGCCAAACAAGTGGATCTTTAGAATAAAAGAAGAGGATGAAGGGAGAAAAAGGTATAAGGCCAAGATGGTGGTCAAGGGGTTTGCACAAAAATTAGGTATTGATTTTGATGAGATTTTCTCTCTTGTTTTAAAAATGACTTCTATTAGGATTGTTCTTGGTTTAGTTTCAATTGAGGACTTGCACTTAGAAAAGTTAGATGTGAAAAATTCTTTTCTTCATGGTGATTTGGATGAAGAGTTGTATATGAAGCAACCATAGGGATATGAGGTCAAAGGGAAGGAGAACTATGTGTGCAAGCTAAAGAAAAGCTTGTATGGCCTGAAACAAGCTCCACAAAAATGGTATAAGAAATTTGATTATTTTATGTTGGAACAAGAATATCAAAGGTGTAATTTGACCATTATATGTACATCAAATATTTTGATTATGGTTCCTTTATTATTTTATGCTTCTATGTGGATGACATGTTAGTTGTAGGAAAGAACATGTAGCATATTCATATGCTCAAGAAACAACTTAGTGACTCTTTTTCTATGAAGGATTTGGGTGATACAAAGCAAATCCTTGGTATAAGGATTACTTGTGATAGAAAGGAGAGGAAACTAATTTTATCCCAATTAGAGTATGTGAATAAAGTCTTGGGAAGGTTTTAGCATGTTGGATGCTAAATTTTTTGGTACTCATTTTGTAGACCACTTTAGATTATCAAAAGAGTAGTGTCCCAAGATAGAAGCTAAAAAGCTTAAGATGTCTATGATATCTTATTCATCATCAGTTAGTATCTTGATGTATGTCATGGTTTATAATAGGCCAAATATTGCCTAAGCAGTGGGAGTTGTGAGTAGGTATATGAGTGATCTTGGTTATGAGCATTGGAAAGTAGTGAATGGATTCTTCAATATTTGAGATGAACCATTGATGTTGCATTATGTTATGGTGGATCATATACCAATTTTCATGGTTATGTGGACTCAAATATGGTAGGGGATATTGATATTAGAAGAATTATGATATGTTATATATTTACTATTAGAGATACAATGGTTAGTTAGATTTCTAAGATATAGAAGGTTATGGCTTAGTGAACCACAGAGGTATAGTATGCTTCCACCACAGAGGCTAACAAGAAGATGATTTGGATATAAGATTTTTTTCAAGAGTTGAGGTATGAGTAGGAAGTTGGGAGACTACACATTGATATTCAAAGTGTTATTAATTTGGCATAAAACTCCAATTTATACTCAAGGATGAAACACATTCAGTTACATTATCACTTCATCAGGAAAAATTTGGAGAACTTGGTATAGATGGAGAAGATTCATACTAGCTAGAATCCTATTGATATGATGACTAAGGTGGTCATATTGGACAAGTTGAGACTATGTTCATATTTGGTTGGTCTTAGTGATCATGGAGCAGTGATAGATTCTATTTAGGACACATGATCTCCAAATTAGAGAGTGTTGAGTGTGGATCCTTTTAGGGCTATCACATGACCATGATGGTATGTTGATGATTTTTATTTATAGGTGTGGATTTTGAGTGATAGAGTCAAAGTGTAGGTGTTTTGAAAAGTGTAGGTGTTCATTTATAAGGTGTGGTATAACAACTTGTGAGATACAATATAGTGTAGGTGCAAGTGAAAGTACAACTTTTTATGTAGCATTTTTTATAGGAGATTTTTCTATCTCTGTGAGAGTTCATTGTAATCTTATTTTTTATTACTATTTTATTTGAGGACTTTCTTGGTGGATGTAGCCCACATTGGGTGAACCATGGTATATCTATGTTATGTGTTATTGCTATTTTTTTTAATTTTCTACATTTAGAAAACATTAACTATGATTTGAGAAATTGATTCTATGATGCATTTAGTGCATAGTTAAATCTGATTTTACACATTGAGAATCTATTTTATGTGTTTTAAATTAAATATTTTATGGTGGTTTAAATCCAGTTTGAATTCACTTAATTCCTAACACACATATCAGTAAATGTGGGAAATTTATTAAAAAAGATAGATTCATGTAGTACTAGTAATATACTCTATTTAAATATACCATGAAGCTCTCTATCTACCATGGGGCTAGTCAATTTGGATACTATTATCTTATATCGTAAGACATAATCAACAATAAGCTCATTTGACTTTTTCTTTAACTATGTCACTTATGTATATGATATCTTATCACTTGTGCATATGATATATGATGTTGATAGACAAGTGTGATAGGAATATGTCATATAAAGGATTAAATGCCATGATAGATTGATTTGGAAAATCATAGAACTATTGTAGGGCATAACCCTTGAGATTGGGTGGATATAGCTTCATAAGAAGCTAATCATTGGACACATAGTCAAAATATGATATGAAAGGCTTTGAGGTGATGCTCTAGGTCACTCTTTCCATCATATAATGTGATTTTGGGTGACATGAAACTATATGGCAAAGGAGTCATTACTATGTGATGGGCCAAAGGTGTATGCAAGAAAATGTTGGAATCTAAGGCATACGATGTCCTAGTTTCTCCCTTCTTGATATTTAACACCTTAGATTGTAGAGTATAAATATCATGCATAAGGGATTGTACATTTGGAGTGGAGGAACATATAGGCCAAAAATAATATTGAAGGAATGTCAATGAAATTAAATTTCATAATTTAAATTGAAAAGGAAGCAAATAATACATTTTATAAGCTAAAATAGGACTAATCACTTCACCTATTAGGAAGTCCATTCAACTACCTATGAGACTCTTGAGCTACAAAGTAAAAGATAAAAGCAAATGTGAAAATACTTCTAGGAATTAGGAAATATTATATACATTAATATTACACCCCCATAATCTCTAGGGGTTGTTGTTAGACCAAGCATTCCTATGAACTTTTAAAAAATTTCTCATACAAGCACTTTTAATAGGATGTTTGTTGGTTGCTCTGATGTCAAGCAATGTTACAACTTGACAATTGCATCTTTCACATAGTGTCAAATTAGATGAAATTTGGTATTGATATTATTGGTTTAGTCATGAAAAACTAGATTATTTTCCATCTAGATTGTAAAATTATTGTCAATCATGAGAGGTGTTGATGAAACCTATTGCTCTTACAAATATGAAAGAACCCTTCTAAACCAAAAGATCTTTTTAGTCGCCTTTGAAGCAGCCATATATTCTACTTCTACTAAATAAATTACCAGCACTGATTGCTTCTTAGATTTCCAACTAAAAACTATTGTTCCTAGATAAATTATAAAACCCAAGGTGGACTTTCCATCTTCATGATCACTAGCATAGTCATAATTTGAATACCCAACCAGTTTGAAGCTTCCTACCCTAGAGTATTTGAGCTCAAAATGTTGTGTTCTTTTGAGATATCTTAAAACCTTTTTTTTTTGCTACCTAATGACTCTCCATGGGTTTTTTCATGAATATTGAGATGATACCAATTACAAATGATATATCTAGTTGAGTGGTAGTCACATAAATTAGAATTTCAATTAGTTGTCTATATTTGGTGGTATCAACCAAATCTATTGAATCTTTAGATGTCAATTTGAGATTCTATTCCATGGGCATGCTGATAGGCTTATATTATTCCATTATGAACTTTCTCATATTGTCATAAATGTACTTATGCTGAGTGATGAATAAATACTTTAGTTTTTGAATTACTTCAATACCCAAATAGTAATAAAGATAACCCAAATCAATCATTTCAAACTTTTCATCAACTTTGATTTGAATTTTACAATGTACCATTTATTGTTCCCTATGATGAGTAAATCCTCAACATACATGACCATAAATATAATTGTTTTGTCAAATATTTTGATGAAAAGAGTTGCATATTCAAACTCAAAACATTTGAAGTTCATGTTCATGAGGTGCTCAACTAGTTTTTCATACCATGCTCAAGGGGATTGTTTTAAATAATTCAATGATTTTTCTAGTTTACACACCTTGTGATCTTGTCCCTTTAATGTAAAACTATTAGGTTATGTCATGTATATAATTTCCTTGAGATCTCCATTTAGAAATTTAGTTTTGACATCCATTTGGTGAAATTTCTATCCATTGTGAGCTGCCATACCCAACATGGTCTGAATGGTAGTCCATTTTTTTATAGGTACAAAGGTTTCATTGAAGTTAATTCATTCCTTTTAATCATATCCATTTGTGACAAGACTTGATTTGTGCTTGTTGAGTGACTCATCTACCTTATATTTTTTACAATAGACTCACTTATAGCCAATCAATTTACAACCATATGGTGTATCAAATATATTCTAAGTCCCATTTTCACCAGTGAATTATACTCATCTTTCATTTATTTTATCCAAGAGTCAAGATTCTCATCTTATTTGAAAGTATTTGGTTCTAAATCAAACGAAACATTGAGTTCCTCTTGAGAATCATCCAATTTGATTTTTCCAATCATGTCTTTAATTTCATAAATAGACTTGTTTGGTTGAGATGAGGTTACATGTGCCCTTCAAATGCCTATTTTCCCAACTTAATTAGGCCTCACATCTTTTAGTGTTTGAGTGTCCCACTTAGCCATCTTGTCTTGTGTTTTAGGTACCTTAGGTTCATCCTCTAAAGTTCCCTCACTATTTTTGCTCTATTCTGATGGCCCCTATTCAATATCTAATGAAGTTTCACTCTCTCCTTCATGAGGAGTTTCAAGCTCATGTATAGGAGACAATAGAAAATAAATAGATTCCTAACTCTGTATCCCCCACTCATTTTATGTAACATTTAAATCACTCTCTCTATAGACATCAAACTTTGAATATTTGTCTAGTTAACTCAACTACTGATCAATATGCTATTTATACTTTATAATCTCACAAAAGATAACTCCTCTTGCAATAAGAAACTTCTTCTCTTTCTCATCGTATAGCTTGAATGCCTTAGAGGAATTAGAATATCCCAACTAGATGCATTTTCAACTCTTATGGTCTAATTTATTTCCATTTTCCTTTGGAATTAATGCAAAACAAGTGTATTCAAAAATATGAAGATGTTACACTGAAGGGAGATGACCTCACCAGGTCTCATACATAGTCTTTGATTTAAGAGTTATTGATGGTGATCTATTGTGAAGGTATGCTACTATTTTGGATGATTCAGCCCAAAACTAAAGATTTACCCCTTTGAAGTACAACATTACATGAACCATATCATAGTTCTATTCATTATTTAAACTACTCCATTTTGTTGTGGAGTCTAAGGAACTGTGAGATGGTGTTTGATCCCATTTTGCTCAAGATAGGATTCAAACTTATTTGATGTGAATTCACCACCATTATCTATCCTAAATGTCTTGATGTAGGTTTTTGCTTCATTTTCAATCATTCTTCAAATCTTTTTGAAAATATCAAAGGCTTTTAATTTCTTTTTTAAAATGTATATCCATATCATACTACTATAGTGATCAATGAACAACATAAAGTAACTATGACCACTAGCAGAGAGGATTGGAAGAGAACATAAGTATGAATGAACAAGCTACAACTTTATGTCTAATTTCCACTATGACTTAGGAAATGGTTATCTTTCATGTTTATCCAAGATGAAGGTTTCACACTTTTCATCTAATTTTATAGGCAATGTAGGCATTTCAATAACACCATTCTTTTGCAATATATGAATGTTGTTATAGTGAGTGTGCCCAAATAAATCATGCCACAACATGTTTGGAGACATTTCATCTTCCACAAGATGAGCATAATTCTTTGAATTTGATGGATCACCATTCAGTATCAATAGTTTCCTTTATATCCAATCAAGATGATTGAATTATCACTTTTTCTCCTAATTATGAAATCACCATTTTCCAAAAGAATGTAATGGCCTTATTTCCTTATGAGCACTAAGGATAACAAGTTTTATTTCAATTAAGGAAGGTAGAGAACATTTTCAAGTTTGTAGTCTTGAAGCCCTAGACACTTGAGTTGAATTGTACCTATTCCTTGTGGTTGTAGACTTGATCTATTTATGAGGTATATTGAGTCACAACTTTATTTATTATATTCCTCAAAGGAGTCTTTTTAGAAAGTCATATGTTGAGTGTCATCAGTATCAAGAACCCAAGCATCAAACCATGAGGAACTGATTGAGACATTATTTGATTCATCATCGGTACTAGAAAACACACATTCATTAGTGAATTGGGCTGAGTTTAACTCTTTTGACTATTTATTTGAATTTCCTTATTTATTTTTATGGTTTGTTTTAACTTTCTACCATGGAGGCCTACATTTGTGAGTCTCGTGGCTACCTTTTCTATCACACCATTTGTAATAGAGGTTTTGTTTATCAATTTGGTTTTGATTTTGACCACCATGATTTTCATTTGTGCCACCTTTTCCCTTGTACTTGTTATTGCCTTAATTTTTAGAATGTGTGGCCTTGTTTGATGGTTTGGAATAATTTATTTTAACAAAGCACATACTTTCACCTATTGTGGTTTCATTTTTTATTCTAAATACCTTTTCTCTTTCTGCCATCTTTTCAATCAACTGGTCAAATATGAGAGTCTTCAACTGATTAGTTGCTTGTAGAGACTACAAATAGGTTAAATATTTGGAAAGAAGAGATTTTATGAATGTGGTCATGTAAATGTCAATTTTAACACTTGTTACTTCAACATCATGTTTGATAGCATGTATCTCTTAATCTAATCTCATTACTCACCATATTTCAAATCTAGGATGAATAACTTCAACTATAATTGAATGAATTCCAACTCTAAATTGAAGTCATATAGGTCCTTTAGTTTATGGTATGATTTCCATGGTTTATTTCACCCATGTATATGACAAAACATGTCTCCATCCATTGATGCCCTCATCAAGACTAAAGCCTTTTGGTTTTTTTATTTACATGTCTGAGTGTCCTTTGTATTCCCTATTGGTTTAACTAGTTATTTTTCCCCATCACAAATATCAAATTGTAGATCATTGAAGATGAGTGTGTTCTCCACTTGTTGAGACCATTCTAGACAATTATCTTTGTCAGTCAAGGTAGCCACTAATAGATTTGATGAAATGCATGGTTTTGAGTTTTTGTTTGAGTTTTTGGAGGTTTTGAGTTTTTTTAACCCCAATTGGTTCTTTATCACTCTAAAATGGTCCCCTTTTATATATACACAAATTTATTGAAAATGATTCACTTTTTCATTAACACTGGCTTAAAAAGAAAACCTCATATGTCAATATACTCGATTTTCGTTGATTTTTAGATTTTTTTTTTTTTGACATACATGAATGGGTAAAAAGAGTATCTCTCCTTATTTCTCCTTGAATTTCATAATTTGGTTATTTTTTCCCAAATCCACCTAGATTAGTTATCAGAGGTAATTAAAAAATTTCTCAAATTTTAAAAGCTTTCAAATTAAAGTGTTTTCAAAATTCAAAATTTAGCATTTAAGGAAAATTGAAATTTTTATTTTTAATGAAAAAAGCATAAAAATCAATACCTAATCTCTCCTTATTTTTATTAGATGGAAGAATTAAATTTGAATATTGGAATATGTATGAAAGAAAATGAAGGAATATGGCCTCCAATATCTCTAGGTGGTAAGAAAACTTTCTAACCAATTGTGCAAAACTCTTAGATGAATCCACATGTCTCCCATGCAATGCTTTATGGCTATCATCAAATGTACAAAACTTAATTTGTCTCCATGTAATAATAATATGTAAAAACTACACAAATTTATGAATACATACTCCATGTAGAAGCTAAAACAAATTATACTTTGCATTGTCCAAAGTAACTACATATAGGTAGGTCAGAACACTACACAGGCAGGTAAATATATCTCCACCAACTTTTATGCCTAGCATTGATTAGGTTTCCTAAGTAATATGATTCAGGTCTTTGACATGTAGAAAAAATTCCTTCAATAACATTTGATAGGTCTAAAAAAATTAGCTTCCATTAATATGCAATCAATGAGGAGAAGAGACTATCAAATAATAATGCCAAATTTAGGTCCTATCAACAAAGAAACTCCTCCCACATAGTCAAAAGTGAATGAGATAGTCAAACCACCAATCTCCACAAATATGATATTCCTTCAATGACATTCAATGTCACAAATAATAATTTTCCTTTGCAGAGAAAATA
The DNA here is from genome assembly GCA_037957365.1 of Torreya grandis. NCBI lineage: Eukaryota > Viridiplantae > Streptophyta > Pinopsida > Cupressales > Taxaceae > Torreya > Torreya grandis. The sequence continues at coordinate 621,787 of JARHVA010006808.1, read as the reverse complement.
GCAGGTTGTGTGGCTAGATTTTAAGGAGAAATAAAAAATGATTGAAATTTCAAAATCTGATACCAATGATAGGCGATAAGTAATATTAAAGGAATGTCAATGAAATTATATTTGATGATTCAAATTGAAATGGAATAAAATAATACATTTTATAAGCCAAAATATGACTAATCACTTCACCTACCAAGAAGTCTATTCAGCTACCTACGAGACTCTTGAGTTACACACTAGAATACAAGAGTAAATGTGAAACTACTCCTAGGATTTAAGAAATAGTATATACAATAATATTATAGGAACTAGCCACAAGAGGTGTAGATGTCACTGATGGTTGAATAAAAATATTAGGTTGTGCTATCTAAGTTGGTTGAGTTGGCCCCACTAGAGGTTTAACAACATTATTAACTAGAGGGGTTGATGATTGACCATTGTTTGTCTTTTGGATTTCCTCTTGAAAAATGATTATGAAATCATCTTGTATATCCATATGTTTGGACACAAGGCATTGTAAATGTTTTTTATTAGTTTCATCAAATTTGTTGTTAAATTCTTGCATTATAGGTTGAAATGTAGGAAAATAGGTTTTGTATATTTTAAACCTTTTAAGAATAGTAATCTATGAAATATTGAAAAATTTAAATGTAAAAAGAAATCTGATATTTTTGGAATTGAAATTTGAGTATAGATAGAAAAGGATACAAACCCTAAGTGTGTATAGGGTTAGGTTTATTTGAATCTAGGGTTTCTTGCACCAATTTAAATTATATGTAAAATAAATTGAAACCCTACTATGGAATTAATTTAATTTAGTTAGGTTGTCTAAAAAAATAGAAAATTAGAAGTATGCATCCCTAAATTATTGCACAAAAAATTAGATTAATGCAAGCTAGGGTTTGAATCAATATTCTAAATAAGATGGGTTCACCAAATGATTTAACAATTTAGGGTTTAACTATGTAAATCCTATGTTTAGGTCAAAGGGATGATATGTTTAAATAAGGTAAATAAATTGTAATAATTAAGAACTAATTTAATATGGAAATTTGACCTTCTCTAACTTTCTAAGAATAATAATAAAATAGACATAAATATAGACTTATATATAAAGTGACTACCATAGATGATTTGGGTTCTTAAAATTAGGTTCTAGCTAGTTCTGAGTGTCATCAATAGGATTTTTAAGTATATTTACTCACTAGATAGTAGATCCCCATATGGACAGTAACACCATGTTGTTTTAGTGTCCTCAAAGTAGTGATAGTGTCCCCTTTTCAAGACTATTCCTATTTTTTAGGAACACCTGTACCTATGTTTTTAGGTTATATTCCTATGAGCATGAAAAATGAAGATCTATGTTATACCTATAAAACCTAATTTAGTGTGAAAACCTTAGTCTCTCTTACAAGTATGGCATGAATAATAATTGTGTGTTTGTGAGTAGAATAGGCTAGACATCCTTAAAAACTTGCTATGAAGATATTTACCTACATACCAATACTCTGTTGATGGATCAAGCATGATGTAGTTCTCCCACCTAGTACTCAATGTAAGTGCAAGTGAGTGCTAGAATGAGAGTGGACTTGGATGCCTTGAATGTGTTTGATATTTGAAATATTTTAAAATTGGGCTTAGGGCTGTTGTAGATGGTAGTATTCATAAGTAGGGAAAAATAAGGATCAAATACCTTAATTTTGTTCAACTTGTCTTTGGTTTGAATATTATTTTGCATCTCTTTTCCATATAGTTAATAAAGGTCAATTAGACTATATTTATAGGGATCTATAGCT